>ML660786.1:956984-1137645 GCA_007570785.1 Antilocapra americana
GTGTGGTGTGTATGTGTGTGTGATGTGTGTGTGTGTCCTGGAGTGGTACCGCCTGCGATCACTGCGGATGCTCGGGCGGTCTAGGTGAGCCCGCCGAGGAGCAGGCGCGTCTGCGTATGTGTGATGTGTATGTGTGGTGTGTATGTGTGTGGTGTTTATGTGTGTGGTGTGTGTGGTGTGTATGTGTGTGTGTGCTGAGTGTGTGTGTGGGGTGTGTGTGTGGGGTGTGTGTGGTGTGTGTGTTGGGGGTGCGTATGTGGTGTGTGGGGTGTGTGTGGAGTGTGTGTGGGGTGTGTGTGGGAGGGGTGTTTATGTGTGTGGTGTGTGGTGTGTGTGGTGTGCGTGTGTGTGTGGTGTGTATGTGTGTGTCTGTGTGTGGTGTGTATGTGTGTGTGATGTGTGTGTGTGTCCTGGAGTGGTACCGCCTGCGATCACTGCGGATGCTCGGGCGGTCTAGGTGAGCCCGCCGAGGAGCAGGCGCGTCTGCAGACCTCCAGCGCATCCGTGCTCAGCCCGAAGCTCACGGCGGGCCTGCGAGGCCGGCGAGGATGCACGGGGCGACGCCGTCCGCTCCGATCCCTAACTGATTATTAAGCCCTCGCTCTTTGCAGACGCTCCCTGCGCCTCCCCCGCTCCGGGCTGCGGCGGCGGCGCAGGCGCCGGGCCGAGCTGAGCGCCGAGCAGGGAGTGAGCGGCCGCGCTCCGGGCCGGGGTCCCGGGGGAGCAGGTGAGCGACCCGCGCCGCGCGGTCCCCAGGCCCCTGGAGGAGACGCCGCCGGGCCGCGCTGCTCCGGCGCCCGGCCTCCCTGTTTGTCGGTGCCCGTCTTGCCCGTGTTGACATCACCCCTCCCTCCCTTGCCTGGCACCCCTCCTCCCCCACCCCTCCTGCTATCTCCTCTCCCCCCGCCTGCCTGGCATCCCTCGCCCCCCCACGTCTGGCATCTCCCCCCACCCCCTACCCCCGCTTCCCCTGGCCTGGCATCCCCCTTCCTCCCTCCACCCTGGCTGGCACCTCCCTTCTTTCCCCTGCCTGGCACTTCCTCTTACCTGGCAGCCGCCTTCTGCCTCTTCCTCCTCCCCCTCCTTCTTTCCTGATCCCCCCCCACCACTTTCTCCCTCCCCTGCTGGGCACCTCCCCCACTCCCTTTCTTGCACCTCTTCAGTGCCTGGCAGACTCCCATCCCTCCCCTCGCGTTCTCCCCCCTCCTCACCCCTACCTGGCATCTTTCCCTCCCCCTACCCAATACCTCCCCATTCCCCTCTGTCTTTCTCCTCTTTCCCTTTGCCTGGCACCCTCCTGCCTGCTACGTTCCTCTCTTCCCCTGTGTCTGGCACCCACCCCCCTCCCCATCGCCTGGCATTTCCCCATGCTGCTCCTGACTGGCACCCTCTACCTCCTCCCCACCCCCTGCCTGGCACCTGCCCTCCTTCCCGAGCCTGACATCTCCCTTCCTGCCCACTGCCTGCCTGGCACCTTCCTCGTCTCCACTTGGCATCCTCCGGCCTGGACACCTGTCCCCCATTCAGATCTTCCCTCTGTCTCCCACCTTCCCGCAGGTCACCTCCCAACCCTGGCCTGGTATCATCTCCCCTCTTGGCATCATCCTCATCTCATTACCTCCCCTTCCTCCTCACTCTTCTGGCCAACATCACCTACACATGATCCTCAACTGCTCTCAAGCCCCCCCTCCATACTTACTGAACTGCCCCCCCCCACCATCTGCCCTGGTTCTGACCCTCGCCCCCAACTGTCCTGCTCTCGTGTGGGAGTGAAGCCAGGAAAGCTGTGTGCACGGGGAGGGCTCAATGTGAGCTGGGCGGAGTACAGAGCAGGTCAGCTCTACCTGCTGGCCACTCCCAGGATTCCCTTGGGATGGTCCTGTGCTCCAGAAGGCATCCAGCTCCCATCCTGGCTCACGGTCCTCCTCTCCCTTCTGCCAAGTCTCCCAGATTGGCCTCCCTTGCCAGGGCTCTGCCTGCATCTCATCCTCCCAACTCTGCCGGCGGGAGGACCTGGCCTCCGACAGCTTCCTGCTCTCACACCAGTCCTTCTTGAACCACCCAGCCTGGCTGGCTCCCGCCCAGGGCACCTCCTGCCTTCCCCAGACCATGCCAGGGAATGGCCAACACGTGGGGCCCCTCTGGCGTCTTCCCAAGCCTCCTCGGGCCCACTGTGAGTCTGCTCTGTGCCCAGGGTCTGGGCCACCCCTCCCACTGCCCTCTTCTTTCAGATCCTCCTCAGAATGGCCCTTGGTGCTGCAGGCACGGTAGGCTCTGGGCGCGGGCACCGAGGGGGCACTGGATGAGTCCCCCGCTGCAGGACCCTGCCACCTATGACTGCAGGCCTTCAGCACCCGCCCGCCGTGGTACAGGTAGGCTCTGCCTTCCCCACCAGCCCCTGAGAGGCTGGGCGTCTGCTCACACTCCACAGCCGCCTCTTGGCACTTCTGCCCCCATCTGGCCCCGCAGTGCCTCTTTTCATGCCCTGCAAGGGCCGGAGCCTCTGCCCAGACCCTGCTGCCAGCTCCCCCTACCCACAGCCCCCTGCCCCGTCTTGCTCAGTGCCCCTCCCATCTTGCTGTCCCTGGGCCCTGCCTCGCATAGCCATTGGATCCAGGGACACGTGAGCCTGAAGCCAAACTTTTGCTTCATGTGAAAATGGTCTGGGGCCTCTGGCCTGTTCCACTTCCTCCTCCTTCCTTCCTCCTGGCTTCCTCCATGCCCCTCACCTGTGTGTGAGCGCACACATGTGCCCATAACACCCCACAAACACACACACTTTCTGCAGCCAAGGGGAACCTGCTGAGCTCCGGCACAACTTGGGCCCTGAAAACCTACCCCCAGACATGCTAAGGTGCACATCTACAAGCCTTCTGAGCCCCAGGCAGGGCTTTGTTCGAGGCGGGAGGGGTGATGGTGGCATCCTGTTGTAGGGTGTCTGGTGGCGGCTAGTCCCGTGCTGACACGAGGCAGGCCTCAGGTTCAGGGGTGCTCTCCGGCCCATTGCATGTGAGCTGGATCCTCCTGAGCTTCCTCCCGGCAGCATAGCAGAGAAGGGGGACAGCCTGGCTAGTCCCAGGGTGGTGTCCCGGTCCAGGAGGAAGCACTGAGGCACCACATGGAAAGGCTGCCTGCCCCAGAGCCCGGACCATCCGTGGGAGCACCCAGTCTGAGCTCTCCCAGTCCAGCCTCACCAGTGGGCATAACCTGGTAACAGATTAGGTGCTGTCAGGGGCCCTGGAGGTGTGAGGGCCTGGTCCCCTCAGGCCGGCAGTCCAGCAGAGAGGGGCTGGCCCACAGGAAGTGCCAGAATGGATGATTCAGGGCTCCAGGCTCAGGGGAGGGAGACAAAAGGAAAGCCCTAAGTAGAGCGATTGGAAGTGGGCTTTGGAGAACAGGGGGCTTCCCTGGTGGCTCAGCTGGTAAAGAAAGCACCTGCAATGCGGGAGACCTGGGTTCGATCCCTGGGTTGGGGAGACCTGGGTTCGATCCCTGGGTTGGGAAGATCCCCTGGGGAAGGGAAAAGCTCCCCACTCCAGTGTTCTGGCCTGGAGAATTCCATGGACTGTATAGTCTACGGGGTCTTAAAGAGTCAGACACAACTGAGCGATTTTCATTTTGGGAGAACAGAAAGGTGGGGTAGGCTGGTGATGCGAGGGTAGGGGGTAGACTGAATGAGAGTACTGGTCCCAGCTTCTCCTCCCTCGGAAGGGGCAGAGGAACTTGCTTTCCTGCCTGGACTGCTTTGAAGTACAAGGCAGTCCTACCCCTTCTCTGCCTTGCATCCCTCTGGTAGGTTGTACCCGGGGTGATATGGGGCTGTGCCCTGGCTGGCCCAGAGATGGAGCAGCATTGGGTGGCAGAGAGACCATGACCTGGTCCTGGTTACCATGGAACCAGGTGCAGCTCATCAAGGCCCCCAGACAAAGGTTGACCCCCTACCCCTTACCACTGCCAAGGTTAAGGGCGAATGTCTTCCTTAGCTTGTGGGGTTGGATTGTAAAGGTGTGAGCTAGTGTACTAAATATTCTTCCCAGGCAGCTCTGGAGTTCTGGGGAGTCTGAAGGTGGAGGCCAGGTCAAATGTGGGGCTGGTTGATGGGAAGGCAGTCGAGGTTTCCAGGCACCCCAGAGCCAGGCCTCCACATGGTGAATCTTCGTGAATTGCAGCTGCTCTGGGGTGCACTGAGATAATCCCTAAGGGGGTCCCCAGCGGCAGTAGGTGGCTGCGCTGGACTGTTCCAGGCCTTGCCCAAAGGAGGTCACCTAGCTGAAGGAGTGGGCAGAGAGGGAGGGGAAGCTTGAGAAGACCCTGGGGGTCAAGAGGCTCTCGGAGCAGTGAGTGCACCTTAGTGACCCCTGGTCCCCAAGTGGCCCCAGTCATGCAGTGAATTAAGGGTTTAGTCTAAGACTCCTGGGGAGTTGGGCGCTCTGACCTCCCCACGTGATGAAGGTGATGAGGAGTGAGGTGCTGCAGAGTTTCTGGCATTATATTTTGGAGTCCCCACTACCATAAAAAAAAAATGGGCTTCACTTGTGGCTCAGCTGGTAAAGAATCGGCCTGCAATGCGGGAGACCTAGGTTCGATTCCTGGGTTGGGAAGATCCACTGGAGAAGGGAAAGGCTACCCACTGGAGAATTCCATGGAGGTCCATGGGGTTGCAAAGAGTCGGACACGACTGAACTACTTTCACTTCACTACCATAAAATTGGCCTTCATTCCACGTGTGCAGTTGTAGGCAGGGAGCCGGCTTTGACGCCTGGCAGCTTGGGCACGTGCTGTCATTTGGATGCTGACAGGCCCGTGCCAGCGTCTAGACGGCGTGAGGGGTGGGCAGGCGGGCCAGGCATGCAGCAGCTGGAGCTGTCTTCACCCCAAATGCCCGCGGTGTGATTGCAAGTGAGAGCTGGTTGTCAGTGAGCTGTAAGCAGCAGAAGTAATGAGCTGAGGTGTCACCTGGGGAGGTGTCACCAGGGGACCCAGAGCCACAGACACTCAGAATGAGCACATGGCCCTTGATTTGGGCTGGATTCTGAGCCCTCTTGAATTGCTGCGCCAGAGGGCTCAGCTGCTTCTGGGGGACACTTGGCCGAGGGTGACTGGGCGGCCATGGCTGTGTGGGACCTGCAGACCCCCAGTACCTCACAGGGGGCCTGTGAGAACATGGCTGAGGGAGACTTTGGGGGGGCAGCCATGGCTGTGTGGGACCTGCAGATCTCCAGTACCTCACAGGGGGGCCTGAGGGAACATGGCTGAGGGAGACTTCATGGGAGGCAACTGGGGGCCTGTGGGAACATGGCTGAGGGAGACTTTGGGGGAGGCGGCCATGGCTGTGTGGGACCCGCAGACCCCCAGTACCTCACAGGGGGCCTGTGGGAACATGGCTGAGGGAGACTTTGGGGGAGGCAGCCATGGCTGTGTGGGACCCGCAGACCCCCAGTACCTCACAGGGGGCCTGTGGGAACATGGCTGAGGGAGACTTTGGAGGGGGCGGCCATGGCTGTGTAGGACATCCTCAGCCCGGCCCACATCTCGATCCGCTTCCTAAGCTGTGAAACCCATTTCCCTGTGACCCAAACTCACTTCCAGGAAATGTGAGAAACCGTCTCAGGAGCCTGTGGCCATCCGTGCCTTTACTGGAATGTACAAACTTGGATCATCTCCCGTGTCAGCCTTCTTTCCAGACGGAAGAACATTCTGGGGCTTGGAGTGAGGAGCAGTACTCTGTGAGGGGAGGGCAGGGGAGGGGAGGGGCAGGCAGGAAGATGCACTTGCCTCGTTCCAAGAGAGCTTGAGGTGGTCTGCAAAGACACACAGAGTGAGGGGCCCGGGACAGAGGACCGCAGGGCAGGGAGAGGCTGCAGCCCAGCGTGAGGTGAGTGGGAGGAGGCCCCGTGTAACAGGGCAGGGTTAAGTGTAACACTTGTAACAGGGCAAACGTAAGCAGTTACACTTGCCTGTAAGACAAAAACTTAACCATTTGTCCCCAAAGACTGATTTCTGGCCCATGAGGTGACATGAGGGGAATCCTGTGTGACAGTTTTAGCGACGTCCTCAACAATTCCACAGCAGTTTCCTCGGGCACAGCCAAGGGCTGACAGAAGATAGCGTGGCCATATAAATCCTGCTGAGTGTGCTCAATCCAAAGATAAAATTTAGAGCAACTGGAAGAATGCACTGCCTGTTAGTATTTACAACAAAGTGTCCAATGTATGTCAGGCAGCAGGGAAGTTTATTTAAAATCAGGAATCAGGTACAGAGTCACATTCTTGGGGAAGGGGATTATCCTCATAGGAAAATAAAGACCTCCATCAGTTCATCTGCCTGCAATGCAGGAGACCTGGGTTTGATTCCTGGGTGGGGAAGATCCCCTGGAGAAGGAAATGGCAACCCACTCCAGTATTCTTGCCTGGAGAATCCCATGGACAGAGGAGCCTGGCGGGCTACAGTCCATGGGGTTGCAAGAGTCGGACGCGACTTAGTGACTAAACCACAACCACCATCAGTACGTGTGCCCGACAGGTGAGCCTGGGTATGGGGAGGGATCGGTCACACACCCTTACCCCCAGGTCCTGAACCTTCTGAGGACTAGACACACATGGCAGGGATTTAGCAACTATTCGGCAGGGAACGCTGGACTGCACTGTTGAAAGCATCATTCAAGTCTTGACTTAAATACTACTTCTTCAAAGGACACTCGCTCCCCACCTGAGGTGTACAGTTCCACCTTCTTATGTCTCAGGTGTACATGCTAAGTTGCTTCAGTCATGTCCAACTCTTTCTGACCCTATGGACAGCAGCCTGCCAGGCTCTTGTTCAGAATAGTGCTGGAAAAAAAAAAAAAAAACCAAACACTGTGTTTTTTATGATTGTGCAGCTTGGGGGATCTTAGTTCCTCCACCAAGGGTTGAACCTGGGCCATAGCAGTGAAAAGTGCAGAGGCTTAACCACTGGGCCACCAGGGAATTCTCTTTTTCTTGAATGAATGAGCAGATGAATAAGGCAGTAGGAGAGAGCAGGTGGCCCTGACAGCTGATCCTAAAAGAAACCTGAGGTCCTCCTGCACTGTTGACCCTGCCCTCTCTAGATGCCCACAACCCAAGGTGGGCCTTTCCAGCCTGCCTGCCTTGACCCGCAGACACTTGGGGCAGGCAGACACTTGGGGCAGGCCCTCGCTGATAGAACCTATTCACCGTGATCCAGGAAATCCATCCCCTCTTCAGTTGTTCTTGTGGTGAGGGAGGCTCTTCCTGCAACCTTAGTCGTGCCCTTGGAGTGACAGAGGATGGACCCCTTCTCTGCTTCCATGACAGGCATCTGACTGCCTCTAGATGCTTGGAGGCGATTCTCCCGCAGGTCCTGCATCTGCTCTGGGGAGCATCCAGCTCTGGTTTCAGACAGTCCCTACCTAGGGGCCTGTGCCGGCTGCTCAGACCATGGTGCCCACTGGGAGTGCAGGACGCACAGGCTTCCGGGTTCCCCAGGCCCTCCTTAGAGACTGAACTCTGCCCAGTCCCCGCCCAGGTGGACCTGGGCAGAGGCACTTAGCTCTCAGCCTCGGCGTCTGCTGGTAAGACCAGGCTTACTACCTCGTCTAGAAAGGTTCAGTGCGACGCTGTGGACTGAGCGCTCTGCTCAAGGCCTGCACCCCGTGGCTGGCTTCGTGCCCTCATCACTGCTGGGTTAAAACCTGATGCTGAGCCCTGTGCCCACCCCAGGTGTCGTTTGTAGACCCCAGGGCACAGGTGTGGTGACCCGTGTCGCCCTAGATTCCAGCCTGCTGTCCTCACTGCCAGCCTTGTGCTGGTGTGGGCGAGAAGCCCCCACCCCGCCCCAGTAAGAATGGCATCTCCCGCCGGTCCTGACGACTCAGGTGTGGTTACCTTGTGAGCCTTGGCCATCTCTCCAGCAGCATCTGGCCGTCCAGCCGGACGCAATGTTTAGGAGCCCTGCCTTCTTGGTCTTTCATGACGTTTTTTTTTAGTTGGGGGAAAAAAAAAAGCGAGGCAGTAGAGCCCAGGAGAGAGAGAGCCCTGTGGTCCTCGGTCTGTCCTGGGCTTGCAAACAGATTGCTTCCGGTCTCCGCAGCTGAATCAACAGCGCGGTCCCAGGTGGGTGGGCTTGGAGGAGGCGATGTCGGTGCGGGGGAGGGTCCTGCCGGTGGGGGCGGGCGAGTAGAGGGAAGGGAGGCTGACGTCCAGCCGGTCTGCGAATCCCACTCCCCCCTGCCCCCACCGCAGGAAGCACCATGTGGTTTTGCTTCTTCTTGCCTCAGTTTCCCCTCTGAGCCCCAATTTTTATCACCCCTTCCCCTATTTTGGTGGCTCAGATGGTAAAGAACCTGCCTGCAATGCAGGAGACCCGGTTCGATCCCTGGGTCGGGGAAGATTCCCGCCTCGCCTCCGCCCCAGAAGGGAATGGCAACTCACTCCAGTATTCTTGTCTGAAGAATCCCTTGGACAGAGGAGCCTGGGGGCAGGCTACAGTCCTTGGGGCCCGGAACAGTTGGAGGCGACTGAGCGACTCACACTTTTGCTTTTTCCTTTTTCCCCATTCTACCCAGGCCCTTTCCTTCAGGAGAAAACTCAGCCTTAGAAAGTATGCCCCCTGGGGGGTGGACAGACCCCACTTTCTTCGCAGCACCTGAGGCCCCCCCGCTGCTATTTCAGGAAAAGGAAGTCTGGGAAGCAGGCTGGAGTCAGACTAGGGCAGCCAGTGTAGACCGAGGGCTTCTTGCGGTTTGCAGACTCTCCCATGGCTTAACTGATTTATCTTCACCACAACACTGTGAGTTAAATAAGATCGTCACCACTTTTAAGATGGGAAACTGAGGTACACAGAGGCTAGGGAGTGTCCCAGTGGTCAGGGAAGAGTCCCAGCTGGGGTCTGTCCACTGCATCCTCAGAATGGCCGTGACTCAAACCGCAGCCCCCAAAGGGCAAAACAGCCAGCTTTTATATATGTGACCCCTTTCATTCCGGCTCTGAGGCCGGGGTCAGGGGCTAGTTGTCATGGTCTGCAAGAGCCACCATACTTCCCACTGATTGCTGAGTCTCTGGGGACATGGGCTTCCCACGTGGCGCTAGTGGTAAAAAATCCACCTATAAGGCAGGAGATGCCAGTTCAGATCCCTGGTGGTGGGTGAGATCCTCTGGAGGAGGAAATGGCAACCCACTCCATACTGTTGCCTGGAGAATCCCATGGACAGAGGAGCCTGCAGGCTACAGTCCATGGGGTCGCAGAGTTGGACACGAAGGAGCATGCATGCACATGCATGCCCTAAGGGTGTGAGAAACTCAACCAGCCTCTAAAATAGGGAACAGGGTGTCGTGGATTGCAGAGCTCGCACCCCTTCTGAAAGAGAGCCCCTCAACTCCATCTGTGTTGCCAGATTTCCAGTGTTTTAAGAGATTCTGAGAATCTGGCTTTTTATATGAAAGCTTCCCATTTTTAAGGTTTTTTTTAAAAGTGTTTGAGACACACTGTGGGCTGAATGAAGCCTGTCTGGCTCTCCCAGCTTGCAGCATCTACCTTGAGCTTTCCTTACCCTGTCACCTGTCACCTGTCATCTCTTCTAACCTTCATGCCCTGAACCCTACATTGGTGTTTCTCAGGGGGCCCCAGTCTGAGCCACACGGCACAAATGGGTTGCTGTCACTTTAGGTGGCCTCCTGTCATCAGTGAATCAGAAACAAAATGCAGAGTCTTGTCAAACACTCAAGGACCCTCTTCCAGGCAGAGAAGCATCATTCATCAGTTCTCAGGGATGTGCTGCTGATGGGAAGGGCCAGGGCCTTGGAGATGCTCCCTGCCGACTTGTCCATGTTGTAAACCCAGAGCAGGGAATGCTGGGGGAATTCAGGATACTTGTGACAACCAACGGAGGTGGGGGAGCAGTCAGATGGTGAGCGGAAGAGAATGTTGACCTTGAGATCAGAACATGGGCATTTGACCACCTACTGGCAGTCTGGCTCTGAGTCAATCATTAACCTGTGTTACTCTCCTTTAAAATGGGTATACTAATAGGGGCTTCCCTCATAGTTCAGTTGGTAAAGAATCCACCTGTGAAGGAGGAAACACCGGTTCAATCCCTGCATTGGGAAGATCCCCTGGAGAAGGGATAGACTACCCAGCCCAGTATTCTTGGGCTTCCCTTGTGGCTCAGCTGGTAAAGAATCTGCCTGCAATGTGGGAGCCCTGGATTCAATCCCTTCTGGAGAAGGGAAAGGCTACCCACTCCAGTATTCTGGACTGGAGAATTCCATGGGCTGTATAGTCCATGGGGTCTCAAAGAGTCGGACACGACTGAGTGACTTTCACTTTCACTAATAGTATACGTATTTGCCCATGGCTCAGCAGGTAAAGAACATGCTGCAAGGCAGGAGACATGAGTTTGATCCCTGGGTCGGGAAGATCCCCCGAAGAAGGAAATGGCCACCACCCACTCCAGTATTCTAGCCTGAAAAATGTCATGGACAGAGGAGCCAGGTGGGCTATAGTCCAATGGGTCGCAAAAACCAGATTTTTAATTTCCTGGGATGTAGAAAGAACCAAATTAAATCAGGAATATTGAACCGTTTTATCGGCTGTTAAGCTCCATAAAGATTCATGTGTTCATTTGGAGGCATTTGACAAAGTTTCTCCCAGTAGCTTGAGTACGACACGCACAGGTGGCCTGAATTCAGTGTGCTAGTGAATATTTACAGCTGGCTCTTGACAGGGTGGGAAGGGGGAGCTGGAATCTGATTTGTATCATCTGCTAATTTCCATGGTATAAATACTCCTACTGGAGCTGATTTTAAACTACCAACATGATACTCTAGCACATCACTGGGTATTACTGTGATTGAGTAAATTTGTTGCCAAGTGAAGGCTAAGCCTAAAGAGTGTAGATCATTTGGAGAGAGGACTTGCCCCATGTCTTTTTCAGTATGTTCCATAAAGACTTGGATAGAGAGAAGGTCCCACTCACTGGATTTATGAATGATGCTCAACTAGCAAGGGGGACGGAAATATATTGGATGAGAGAATTGAGATTCAAAAGCTCCCGAGCTGGACTAACCGGTTAATTCTTACAAGAGGAATATCCTTGAGTCCAAAAAGGCAACTTTACAAGTATGGGATGGGGAGATATGTTTTGTCACAAAGTAGAAAGGGAGTCAAGTTTTTTTAATTGACAGGAAATTTGGTACAAGCCCAGAGTGGGGTGGGTGTTTACCAAAGAGTGCCACGTTGTGAACAGTGAGGACTTCATTCAGTCCTCTGTGACTTAGAGATTTTCACATGTGTCCTCTTTTTTCTATTTTCCTACTCACAATAACGCAATGAGAGAGGGGAGATGCTGCTGAACCCATCTTAGAGATGGAGAGACTGAGGCTAGAGAGCTTGGCCCTTTGTCCTCCTGTCAATAGGTGGTGGAATGAAGACTCAGACTCGGGTCTTCTGGCCCCCAGGTCCTGCCCTGTGTTGTGCTCATAAGCACATCGTTCTTTTTTTTTACTTTTTATTGGAGTAGAATTGATTTACAATGTTGTGTTAATGTCTGCTGAATAGCAAAGTGATTCAGTTATACATATATACACTTCCTTTTTTTTTTTTTTTATTTTGGCCTCACCACATGGCTTGCTTACTTCCTGGACCAAGGACTGATCCTGGACCCTTGGCAGTGAGAGCGCAGAATCTCAACCACTAGACTGCCAGGGAACTCCCATCTTTTTCATATACTTTTCTATTACGATTTATCCCAGGATATTGAATGTAGTGCGCTGTGCCATTCAGTAGGACCCTGTTGTTTGTGTAAGCACACTGTCCTGAGCACCCTGTGTTCCGTGGCTTCAGGCAAACCAGTGGCTGTGAGGGGAGTGGCTGGGTGGGGCGTGGAGCCCAAGGAATAGTGAGGAAAGTGTTGAGAGGGTAAGTGTGCCAGACCTGCCATGACCAAATGCCAGGCTGTGTGGCTTCGACAATGGAGACGCATTCTCTCACATTTCTGGAGGCTGGAAGCCCAAGATGTGGGCAGGGATGGTTCCCTCCGAGGGCCGCGAGAGAAGGCTGGGCTCCGGACCTCCCTCCGCGGCTGGTAGGCCGCCGCTTTCCACCTGTGTCTCCTCACGCTCTCGTCTGTGTCTGCCTGTCTCTGTCATAACCTCCCCAGTTTTATCACAGCAGCCATATTGGACTAGGGACACCTTAGCGACCCACCTCCTTCTAACTTGGTCACCTTCTTAGAGAAGGCGTTCTGAGGTACTGGGGTTAGGTCTCCAGCAAAGGAGCTGGGTAGAGAGAGGGGACACCGTTTACCCCTAACAGCACACTTTGAGGGCCGCCTTCAGAAGGTGCTGGTGGCAGTGGTTTAGTCGCTCAGTCATGTCTGGCTCTTTGCGACCCCGTGGACTGTCCCGCCAGGCTCCTCTGTCCATGGGATTCTTCAGGCAAGAATACTGGGGTAGGCAGCCATTCCCTTCTCCAGGGGATCTTCCTGACCCAGGGATCGAACCCACATCTGTGTGGCAGGCCGATTCTTTACCACTGAGCCATCAGGGAGCCCCTTCAGAAAGTGGAGTCCTGTCTTATGAGGAGGGAGATAATGAGCGGTGGGTGGCCAGAACCTCCAGGAGGTGACCTGGTCACACCCACCACAGGAGGAACCAGGGCCCCGAGGGACAGTTTGACTTGCCGCCATGGACTCCCTTGGGCCTCTTGGCTGCCAGACGCCAGCTCCGCACCTGGCTCTAGGCTTCCCTGTGTGGCAACACGCGGAGGTGGCGGAATCCAGCGGTTCTTCTCCACGGATACGCAGCCAGTCAGTCTCTCTGGCTCAGTGGTACCCACACCCTTCCTCAGGCAGCTCTGCCGCTGCTCAGCCCTGGTGTCCCTGCTGTCTCTGCAGGGTTTGGGTGCAGCTCCCAGAAACTCACAGATTTCACCATCACCCTGGGGCCAGGCTTGGCTGCTGCAGGCCACAGTCCCTCCGAGGAGGATGCTCTCCTGGGCGTTTGTTGATCTTTTCCGCAAGGAAGCCCAGACCTCTGGGGTGGGGTGCACTGGCCCTCCACCCCCTCCTCACGTTGCGGCTTTGGCCATCCGGGGGCAGGAGCTGCCATGTGCTTCTCCATCTCCCACGCTGTCCACCCCTTCAGCCCCGTCTGTCCCTACTCAGTCCTCAGACTCAGAGTCCTGAGGGGCCGAGGCTGTGTCCAGTGTGTGAATCAATGGTACCTTGTACAAGACGTCACATAGTGGGGGCTCACTGGACGCATGAAGGGGCCAGCAGCAGAGGGGCAGGGGGCAGGGGCCTGGGGAGAGGCCCGGTGTGTCCTTCAGATGCCTCCATCAGCAGCTCCCAAACCTCAGCTTCTTGGGTTTCCTTCCAGTCGATTCACTACTCGTGGTGGCTTCTCAATGTCTTCCTTCCCCTCCTTCCCTGCAGCCCCTCCCCTGACCACTTTCTACATGGGCTTCTCATGTAAAACCCACCCTGTGTACTAATGGTCATTCTCCAATCAAAGAAGCTTCCAGTGGTTTTGGTAGAACCCAGATTCCCCTGTGGCTCCTGGGCCACTGTGAATAATTGCCTCGCCGACCCCTCACAGCTACCCTCCTGCGAGACTCCTGATGGCCCACAGCTGACGGTCTCTGAGGGCTCCTGTTTTCAGCAGTCCCCTAGCTGGGGGGTGGTTGGCAGCAGGACCCAGAGGTAAGGCAGCGGCCGAGCCACAAGGTCCGGCAGGCTTAGCATCGGAAGCTAGTAATCCCAGGCAATTCGTTAAGAGTTCACTCTGCGCCAGATGCTGTGCTGGTCTGCCCGTGTACACAACCTCGTTTTAATTCTCATATCTGCCGTGAGTTAGGTGAAGGGCTCCATGTCTTGCTGACGGGGAAAATGAGGCTCAGACTGGTCAAGTGACTGGTACTTATTTATGGTCATGCAGAGGCTGAGCCAGGCCTGAACCCAAGACTGTCTGATTCTAGAGCCGTGGTTCTCAACCCTGGGCAGTTCCACCCTCCAGGGACAAAAGACAGTGTCTAGAGGCGGGGAGAGGAGTGTATTGGTAGAATTTATTGGATAGAGGCCAGGGATGCTCCTAACATCATACAATACACGACGGCCCCCACAGGAAAGCATTGTGCGTATGTTAGTCGCTTAGTCATATCCAACTCTTTGCAACCCCGTGGACTGCAGCCCACCAGGCTCCTCTGTCCATGGGATTCTCCAGGCAAGAATACTGGAGTGAGTAGCCATTCCCTTCTCCAGGGGATCTTCCCCACCCAGGTATCGAATCTGCACTGCCTGCCTTGCAGGTGGATTCTCTACCATCTGAGTCACCAGGGAAGCCCACGGTAAAGCATTACCCAGCCTCTGAATGTCCACAGTGCCAGAGGTGAGAAGCCCCGTTCTTGAGGCCAAGCTCAGAGCCATCACACCGTGGAGCCTGCAAAGACCTCACCCGGGGCAGCAGGTTCAGGGCCTGGGGGAAGACAGGACCCCAGGAGAGATGGAGCAATGGGCAGGGCAGTAAGGCCCCATGGTCACAACTCTGGCCCAGGACAGAATGGCTTGCCATGGTCCAGGCAAGTGCCCAGATCTGGGAGAAGGGCATGGGTCAGGGCAGGCTGAGGGGCTACCTGGAGGGGATTCACTGTACAGGTTGGGGGTGAGGGCACCTGCTGGCCTTGTTACACAGGTTTGTGGAAACCAGGAGTGATGCCCCAGTCAGGTCCAGGCCCTGAGGCCACCCTCTCTGTCTCCCCCTGCCTGCTCCATGGTGGGGCTTCATGAGCAGCTGTTCGAGCCCCACAGACCTCCAGGGTGTGCTGTGTGGGGACATGGGAGGGGCAGAGCCTGGCTTTGACCATGACATCCTTGATCACGGGCAGGCCTCCCAGACCATTGTCTCTCAATCCCACATACTTTTGCCTGGTTCCCCAAGAAACCCTGGGCCCTCTGCACATAGATGGAGACTTCTGCCTTTTGCTCAGATCACTTCTCCTACCTTCTGAGACTAGGTCGGACCCTCTGAGTCCTCCACACCCATGACTATTGAGTGGTACCAGGAAGACAGGATGAGGTGGCCCTGGGGCTGCCCACGGCCTGTGGACAGGTAACCACGTGTTCCCAAAAGAAGCACCTGGGGTGTCCCTGCAGGACAGGGAACCATCCCAACATGTTAGACCGTATGCGTGGGTCCCACCCAGAAGTTCCATGGATGCACATGTGTGTGTCCATCTGTCCAGCCAGGAGAAGCCCCTGAAGGGCCCACTGATCCACCCACGGAGCGAGGAGCCAGGGGCTTGTTCAGAGTTTAACTAGGATTCATTTTTCTGGGTAAAAGGTGATTCATACACAGGAACCAACGCAACTTCCTCCCAACACATTGACATGAATTTTAGACACCTTGATGGCAAGTTTTCGGGAATTTATATTCCCAATGTTTGAAACATTTCTGCTTGAGATTTTTGGAGAGTGCGTTTTAAAAGATAATTGAGAGTAATTCAGCTAAAATATGCAGGTCTCTAGGGATCTTGATTTCCTTCTTTAAAAAACAGGTGTTTGGGGAAGGTGGAGGGGTGTGTGTTTGTGTGTGTGTGTGTGTGTGTGTCCCCAGCAGGAAGGCTCTCCATGAGGGGACATCAGAGAGGCAGATTGAGGTGAAGGAGAGAAACCAGCGAGGACCTTGACCTTGGGAGACCTGGCCTGCAGTTCCAGCCCTAGAACAGCACAGCCACTTTGGGCAGGTCACATGCTTTCTTAACACCTCCTTTTCCTCATCTCTAGCATGGGAATCCCAGCCCCCATAGGACAGTTAGACCTGTCAGTTAGACCAGTTAATGAAAGTGCTTGAGCTGATGTTGTTGCTATTAATCCTGCTAACCCCAAGCACAGATTGTAGCATCACCCAGAATTTGGAAACACGCTAGAAATCCTGAGTAGACTTGGAATGGGTTCTCATTACTCACACCTTTAAGATATTGGGGCTTCCCTGGTGGCTCAGTTGGTAAAGAATCTACCCGCGATGCAGGAGACCCAGGTTCCATCCCTGCATTGGGAAGATCCCCTGGAGAAGTATTCTTGCCTGCAGAATTCCATGGAGCCTGGAGGGCTACAGTCCATGGGGTCCCAAGAGTCAGACACGACTGAGCACCTAATACCTGAGATATTGGGGTCTCTGCCATGTGCCAGATACTTGGGATTTATCCACACACAGGACATCAAGATCCTGGCCTTTGTGGAGCTTACATTCTAATGGGGGAAAGAGAAGAGAAAGGCTAACGTACTAAATAAGTAGATGATACAGGACAAAGAAAGGTGTTCAGGACTTCAGAAAGAAACCCAGGAGGATGAAAGAGATAAGAATGTGCTGGGGGGGAGGGAGAAGGGGAAAGGAGGCTTCTAACAGGGTGGACAGAAGTGTCCCATTGAGAGGGGGGACATTCTAACAAGGACTTTAGAGAGGTGACGGTGTTAGCTGGAGGAAGCATGTTCCTGGCAGAGGGAACAGCAGGCTCTAAGCTTCACGAGTGCCGAGGGCCTGGAGTTGAAGAGGGAGGGGTGCAGGAGAAGGACACAGAGGGAAAAGGGAGGGGCGATGGGACTGGGTCCTGGGACCCCCAGGACTCAGCCCTCATTGGCAATGAGATGGGGGGGGGTAGTTTGTAGGGACAGAAGTGAAGGCATCTGACTCCCTTTCCTAAAGGACTCCTCTGGTTGTGTGTTGAGAGTAGACCACTGGAGGCCAGGTTGGAAGCCAGCTTATTCACTGCTCATGGATTGGAGTGACTGGGAGCTGAGATGCCAGAAGCACTGGGTTCTGGATACACAGCCAACAGGACTTGCCTTCTGATTGGATGTGGGATGGGAGAAAAAGACAGGATTCCAGGATGTGCCCAGCTTTTGGGCTGGAGCAGTGGGAAGCAGGGTGAGGAGGGTGGGTAGCAAGCCACGTTTGAGGTGTGAGAGCAGGAATTTCATTGTGGGCAAATCTATTCAGGGCCCAGGTGGAACTGACAGTGTGTGAGTAGACAGTAGGTGAGTCTAAGGACTGGGAGACGAAATGGGCTGGAGGAAAACTTGGGGAGTTGTCAACACAGAGAAGGAATTTACAATTCTGAGACTGGGTGATGGATGCGATCTCCAAGGAATGATTGTGGAGCAGGGAAGGGGACCATGGTGCGGGGCTGAAGTGCTGGGGCCATGGCCCAGAGTGTGCCAGACGGGGAACAGCAGCTCATATGCAAGGGGGTGGCCAGGTTTAGGTGGGAGCACAGAGAACTCAGCTGCAGGAACCAAGGGAGTGATTGCCGGGAAGTGGGAGGATATGGTATCTCTGGATATTCTTCAGAAGCTTCTGTTTTCTCGGGGGGAAGTGAGAAGCAAGGGCATCAGCTGGGACGGAAGAGGAGGAGGTTGGAAGAGAAAGAAGATGTGGAAAACTCACATAGGGGACTGAGAGCAGGGAAGGACCTGATGGTTTAGGGAAGGAGGGGAGCAGTGGGCAAGATGAGGCCAGCTGAAGTCGGAGCACCAGAAATGATAGTGGGACCAGGTCCGGGAAGTGGCGTGTTTTCTCCAGCCACATCAGGCCCTGGAGTGCAGGGGAGGAGTTGATAAAGCTGGTTTAACTCTTAAATAAGAGAGCCAAGAGTATATGCAAGGGTTAAAGTTGTAAAGTTTATGTTAATGGATGTTTTGTTGTTGTTCCGTTGCTAAGTCATGTCAGACTCTGCAACCCCATGGACTGCAGCACGCCAGGCAGGTTTCCCTGTCCTTCACCATCTCCGGGAATTTGCTCAATCTCATGTCCACTGAGTTGGTGATGCCATCCAACCATCTTATTTTCTGTCACTCCCTTCTCCTCCTACCCTCAATCTTTCCTAGCATCAGGGTCTTTTCCAATGAGTCAGCTCTTTGCTTCAGATGGCCAGAGTACTGGAGCTTCAGCTTCAGCATCAGTCCTTCCAATGAATATTCAGGGTTGATTTCCTTTAGGATGGACTGGTTGGATCTCCTTGCTGTCCAAGGGACTCTCCAGGGTCTTCTCCAACACCACAGTTTGAAAGCATCAATTCTTGGGTGCTCAGCCTTCTTTATGGTCCAATTCTCACATCTGTACATGGCTACTGGAAAAACCATAGTGGTATGTTTTACCATAACGAAAAATAAGAAAGAGTAAGTGTAAGAGGATGTGTTTGTGATGGAGGGGTGCAGGTCAGAGAAATGGACCAGCAGTTCCAGTGGCATCACAGGCTTTGGCGGTCAGGGAGCTGGACAGGGAGGTGGTGGTCAGAGAATGGGGTGCTTAAGGCTGAGATTGGTGGTGGGGCTGGAATGACAAGGATCAAGAGGTGAAGCTGGCGTGAGTGACTGAGGGAAGGTGGAGGATCGCTGGAGGAGAGGCGGCTGAGGAATCCAGAGCCCTGACGTGTGGGAGGGACTGTCCATGAGGACCTGGAAAAGCAGCTGGAAGAGTTCAGGGGTGACAGAGGGAATGGCTGTGAGCCAGGAGCTAGGATGCTCCAGAAAAGAAGGTGCCATGGAGGTAAGATGCAAAGCCAGGGGTCTGGAAGCAGCAATGAGGAGCAGGGAGGGTCCCTATCCCACCTGGAGGCCAGTGGCAAGGGGGACTCTGTGAAAACCACTTCCTTGCACAGAAAGTTTCAGGGGGAGTGGTTACTCAGTGAGGAGCCTGGCTTCTGCCACAAGAAGGCAAATCAGATGTTCACAGAAATGGCTGAGTGTATTGGACACTTTCCTATGACAGACCACACAGAGAAGGACTTGGGTTGGGAGATGGCTGCGGAAGAGGGGTACACAGAGCCTGTGGGGCTGAGGGTACTGGAGTTGAGGGGAGTCTTGGCCTTTAAATGATGCTGGACACAGTGGGGTGAAGGGCATTATGGCAGGAAGGCAGTCTCCCGGACAGGGGACACAAGGGCAGCTTTAAGAGGAGAGGGGGCCCTTTCAGACCCTGTGAGCAGGGCTCACCCTTCCCTCCTAATGGAGTTACAGAAGTCTGGAGACCTGGCTCTGGGTGGCTCCCTTGAACATTTTATCTATACATTCCACTGCCTGCTACCACTTGGCTTAATTTCCCCCAAAATCCTTTAAGGAAGTATAGACTTTTTTGGGGGGGGGAGGGTATTCAGTTTTCTTCACTCAGGTGACATCTCCTGCCTCAGAATGCAGTGGTTCGCAGGACTCCCTCCAACCCCCTGGCTACAGTCATAGCTTAGCTTCCTGGGGTGAGGGCTGGGGCACTGGCCTCCAGCACCTCCTGGTGTCAGCAGGGAGCACTCAGTGGAGCACTCAGCCATGGGACAAACAGGAGAGGAAATCAGAAGCTCCGGATGGGGCCCCTGTCTGCCAAGAAAGAGGATGGCTGGGATACCAGCAGGGCAGAGTGCTGGCTGCAGCCCCTCGGGGGTGTGGGTGGGTCTCCCCAGGATGTGCAGTGAGGTAAGCACCTACACTTCCATTCCCCAAGAAAGAGAGGGAGAAGCTCCCTTCTGCTTGGAGTTCTGACAATCCCCAGGTCTGGGATCCCTCTTGCTTTTGCCACTGAATCTATCCAGACAGACCGGTGCTGGAGGAAGATGAGTAGGGAGCAAGGATGGCTCTGTGGGACACCTGCCTGCCGCTCCCCGCCCTGGCAGAGCTACGCACTGTGTTGTACCCCTGAGGCTGGGGTAGTGATAGCACCCCTCAGGGTCCTAGAGAAACACCACCCACAGACCCACCCATCCTCACAGAATGGGTCCTGGCCAGTGTGACTTGCTTTTTGCTACAGGAAGTGGAGCCTTAGTTACTCGGTTGTGGTCCAACTCTTTGAGACCCCATGGACCATGGCCCACCCCCCCTCCCCAGGCTCCTCTGTCCATGGGATTTCCCAGGCAAGAACACTGGAGTGAGTGGTCATTGCCTTCTCCAGGGGATCTTTCCAGCCTAGGGATAGAATCCTCACCTCCTGCACTGCAGGCAGATTCTTTACCGTTCTGAGCCACCAGGAAGCCCGATCTGATTAATGGTGGCCCTGAAGGAAGTGAGGGAACACACTGGGAATCCCAGATGGGCCTTCCCTCTGAGCCCCAGAGGCCCTCTCCTCACTGTACCCTGAGGGATAGGGAAGTACAGTGACTTGCCCAAGGTCACACGATGATCTTGGCACCCTACTTTTTTCTCTTTTTTTGCTTCTTTCTATCATGTTTGTCTCTCTTGTGTGTGTTTGCAAAACTGGCACAGAAAGACAAAGTCCCACGGAGACGGACAGCCCCTTTGGCGAGCAGCAGAGCAGGTCCTGGGCCCAGAAACATCCTCACAGGAGGAGGGAGGCTGCTCTGGCCCAGAAGGGCTGGGGGGAGTAGCCAGAAGGAGGGGGAAGACTGTGCCTGTCATGCCCCTGGTCTGGTCTGCCAAGGTCCCATCTGCTGGCTGAAGGAAGCCCCTCATCAGAGGTGGGGCTTAAGGTGCAGACTTCTCTTCGCCCAGCCCTGGGGGACTGGGCCAGGCCCTGAGGTCTAGCCAGGGTTTCCTGGGGGCCTGGGGCTTGGGCTGGGGAGGGCAGCTGGATCAGAGCTGCCTCTGGGCCCCACTGGCATGCCCTGGCGTTTAGTGACCAGCAGAGAAAGTGGGAGCTGGGTTTAGGAATGGGCCAGAACACAGAAACTCAGGGGTCCTCAGCCTGATCCAGTGGTCTTACTTCATTCTCTCTCAATCTCTCTCTGTGTCTCTCTCACACACACCTACACACACTCACAGTCTGTGGGGGTGATTTCATGGCGCTAAGGAGACCTTCATTGCTGGGGATACGGGGACGGGTCGGCGGAACGCGGCCTCCCCCTCCAGCCTGGCTTCCTTTGTTCCTCCTTCGCCGTCCTCCCTCCCAACCGGCTTCCCTCCTCTCCTAGCCTTCTTTCCATTCTGCCCCTCCTCCCCGTCCTGCCCCCCCCCCCCCCCCCCCGCCCCCGCCAGCCTTGTGCCCGCCGCAGAGACCCCCTGCGGAAGGCGGGAGGGTGGGACTCTCCGGCCTAGCCTCGGTGGCCATCCTCCCGGCGAGAAGGAGTTAAAAGTCCCTCGGCTGCATCCCTCCCCACCCCACCACGCCGCCTTTGAGTCCTGCAGCTAGGCCCTGGGCTGACCTTCACCGCGAGGGAGGCGGCAGTGCGCATGCCCGGGCCGGCTCCCGCCGCTGCCCGGTTCCCCCGGCGGGCTAGGGCGCGGGAGGGCGGCTGCGGGCCGGGCCGTGCCCACCCCCACCCACCCCCAGCGCCGGCCGCCCCCCGCTCGGGCGCCGTGGAGTGGGGGGGAGGCCGCCGAGCCCGTCCCGGCGGCTGCGGCGCATCTCTCCGCGCGCGCGGGGAGAGGCGCTTTGCCATTTGGTGCCGGTGGTGCTTCGGCGAGGGAAGGAGAGATGGGGGGACGGCAGGGGGGACTCCGGCTCCGGGCGGACACGCGCGCGGCCTGCCCGGAGCGCGGCCTGGGCCCATCGGCCGGGTCGAGCCGGGAAGCAGGGCGCCCTGCCCACTGAAATAGGGGCCCTCCTGCCCACCGGGGGCAGGAAGCCAGAGACGGCCGGGCGGAGTGGCTCTTGCTGAACGCCCTTCTGGGGCTGAGCCCTGAAGATCCTGGCCTTTGTGAGATGAGAGTCCTGGCCCCGGGACACCCACATTGGCGCCTCTGCTTTCTGGGCTGAAGGCTCCCCCACACCCCGGCGGGGGGCACACCTGGGGTCGCCCCTGTAAAAGCAGTCTGCTGGTGAGGGCCTTGAGAGTGGACAGAATCGTGATCGAGCTGTGCCTGTGTGTGCAAATTCATGTGACTCCTTGTTCCTCTGGCGTTTGCAATCGGTGCTTGTCCCCCGTATGCACTATTATCTGCTGTCTCTGTGTGGGTAAGGATGCCTTCCAGAGAGGGGCTGCAGGGCGAGGCCCTGGGCCTGCGGTGGCCCAGGAAGGTGGTGTCTGTGGACTTGAGTTACCCTTCCCTCAGTACCACCAGATCCTTTCCTTGGCCTGACTACCTCCTTCAGTTTCATCCACCACTAAGACCAGCCCCTCACAAATGCCAAGTGTGCCCACTCTACCCATCCATCTCCTGTGCTGTCTTCTTTCCCCCAAAGCCCCCCCACCAAAAGTTGAGAGCTCTGAGCTTTACACAAAGCTAGAGGTGTCTGCCCTTGTCCCTGTCCCCCAGAACCTCCAAGGTGTCACATGTCCCTGCTAGAAGCACCCACCGGGAGGTGGGGTGCCCTTGGTGACTCACACCTTCAGGTAAGAGGCAGAGGATGAACTCTGTCCACTGGCCCACTGAGCTCTGGGTGGTTGCAAGTGTTAGCAGGCATTGGTCAGGTGTAGTCCCTGTCCCATGGGAGGGACAATGGGCCTGAAAACCAGCCCTAGATTTCATAGGGCTGCAGCCTATTTGGAAAACCCTACATAACACACATGAAACTCAGAGCACATGAGACATTAGTCAGCAAAGTGCCATTTCATGGCCAGGGTAGATGGTAATGGGCATTCACAGAACAGAAAGATCTGAGCATGGAAGTGGAACCAAGGAAAGCTTCCTGGAGGAGGTGGGGCTCCAGATGGGCTTTAAGGTATGAATGTGATTGGGAAAGGTCGAGACGCATTTTCAGGGATTCCAGGTAAAAGAATAGCTGGAGCAGAAGCTTGGAGATGGGAATGAGCAAGGAGTTTTGGAAGTTAGTAGACAGACTGGAGAAATTACCTCCCCAGGTTACCAGTAGCTACTTTCATGGCCAGTGGCAAACACCCACCCGTTCCCACCCACCAGGACCCAGTATCTCTGGATGTGGGTCTGGGGGAAGCCTGGGTAGAGGTATGGTAGGAAGGGGCTCTCTAGGTTCCCGGTAAGGTAGAGGAGGAGCTGCTTGAACCACATGCCCTCTCTAGCCTTTCAGGGGATCGGCTGTGGGCACTGAAATGAACAGTGACAGCCAGAAGCACAAAGGGGCCAAGGAAATCAGGCTGCAGGCAAAAAAAAGACTCCCTAGTCAGAGCCACTCCCTGGGTTTTTGGTCCCGACCTCTGACGGCTTTCTGAAGGGTTGAGGGTTAGGACCTCTCTGAGTGGATCTAACCTCGAATAAAAATTTCCGGCAAATTCCCCAGGGCCCTGCCCCGCCCTCACCTGGGTACGGACAGTGCAGCCCCGAGACGCGTAAACTTGACCCCTTCCAGTCCCAAAGCCCCTGGGGCGCTTCCTCCCGGAGGCGGGGAGAGGGGTGTGGCCTCTGGGGCGTGGGCGGGGCCAGGGCTCCCAGCCTGGGGACTCGCAGGGTTTGCCCCTCCTGTTTCCTGTCCCTCCATCCCAGCTCTCTCCACACCACCCCTTCTGGGGCTCCCTCGCGGCCCCACCCCTACCCCTGCTTTCTTTGGGGTCCAGAGGCTGGCCCTACCATACGCAGCGCCCCAGCTCCTCCGGGTCCCCCGCCCCCACCCCATTCCAAAGTCGTCAGGTCGCGCTGGCCTCCTCCTCCCCACCCATCCGTCCACCCCAGTTCCTTGCCTGCCCCCACCGCTTCCCTTGCCGTTCTCAGGAGCCTGGCCCACCTCCCTCTCTCCGAAATTTCCCTTACTGCCCCGACTTTGTCACGGAGAGACAAAGACTCACATAGCCCGAAATAGACACCCGGAGCGGGGAGACACAGACCGTGTCCAGCCACACACACGCACCCGCGCGCGCGCGCGCACCGGAGGCTCCGGTGGAGGGAGGCACACAGAGGAGGCATTTATCTGTGCACGCACGTAAACATCCACACCCACGGCCGCCGGCCGTGCCCACACCTGGGTGCAGACACACTCAGCGGTGAGACAAGGGCGCACACATCTGTGGACTGCAGGGCACACCGCCTCCGGGGCACACCCACCACGGCCACCGGGTGCCGGAGAAAGGCCTCCTCCGGGCTCGACTCCCGCCCCCCCACCCCCTCCACCCACCCCGGATTCCTTCCCAGCGAAATGTTTCCCTACTTGGCCTGCCAGGCCTCTGGGGAAAAGGGCCTCAGAAATGCGGCAGGAGCCACTTGGGGGCAAAGTTGGAACGGCCTGTTCCCGGCCTGTTCCCTGCCGGCGAATTCCCTAAGCGAGAAACTATTTGCGGCGAGAGAGGCCGGGTGGCCGGCGAGCCCCCCGGCCGCCTCCCCTCGCGTCCCCTCCCCGCGCCGCCGCCGCCGCCGCCGCCGCCTCCCCGCGGCCCTCGGGCGGCCTCGGGCAGGCGGCGCCGCTGCCCAGCGGCCCGGAGCCGCGCTGGCCGGCGAGCCTCGCTGCTTATCTGCGCTGTTTGGGCCCGACGAGGCTTGGGAAACGCAGGCTTCTCCGTCCCCGCCGAGTCAACAGGCGGACCCCGGGCCGCCGGACTATTTCTGTCTTATCAGTGCAGGAATGCGGCAGCCGCGGCGGCGGGCGGGCGGCGGCGGCGGCGGCGGCGGCGTGGGCCGTGGGCCGTCAGGGCAGCCCTGAAGGGGCCCCCTCCCCACTCCGCTCGAGTAGAAGTGTGAGAGAGCCCAGCAGGACTCAGAGGGGAGAGTTGGAGGAAAAAAAAAAAGGCAGAAAAGGGAAAGAAAGAGCAAGAGAGAGAGAGAGAGAGAGTGAGAGGCGCCGCTGAGCCCACCCCGATGGCCGCGGACGAAGTTGCCGGAGGGGCGCGCAAAGCCACGAAAAGCAAACTTTTTGAGTTTCTGGTCCATGGGGTGGTGAGTGGGGGAAAAGTTAGCGGGGGAGGGCGAGCGAGCTGGCTCGGGCTGAATGGAGGGAAGGTCGGGAGGGGCCGGGAGGGGGCTCCCGCTCCCCCCACACCCCACCCCACCCCTCTAGCGGGAGCGCCGCGGCCCAGCGGGCCCGGCCCCAGCCCCGTGCCGGCGCGCCCCGGGGGCGCCCGAACACGTCGTCAGGCGGCTTGGCCGGGGATGAGTGCCCCGGGGCGGGGAAGGCAGGCGTTTGCATGGGTTCCTGTCAGGGGCTTGAGGGTGGAACTTGGGGACGGTCTCCCCCAAAGTAGGTGGGTGGGTGGGTGGGTCCCCGAGGGACAACCCGATGGGTTGTCTTCCCTTCTTTCCCTGGTGGGGCCCAGATGCCACCCCTGCCCTGGGAGTGGGGGGTGGGGGGACTTGGCATCGCTGGGCTGGGCTGCTTGTTCATCCTCTGGGACAGTGTCTCTGGAGCAAGAAGCAGGTGACCCTGGCGGCCCTGTGAGCGGGAAGCTCTGGGGCTGAACCACCTTTGCGGCTCGGGCTGGAGGGCTCTGGGGCTCTGCCCCTGGCCTCTGCCAATCAGGGCTAGAGAGAGGCCGTCTCTAAGGGCAGACCCCAGGTTAAGGGGTCTGAGGATCCCTTGGCAGCCTCCACCACCAGAAGCTGGTGTCCTTAATGCCTCAAAGGTGTGAAGGAAGAGCTGGAGTCAGGGATGCGAGGCCTGGAGACCAAAAGGGCAGGTTTAGATGGCCCACGGGGAGCCTGAGCGAGGCCAGGGGGCTGAGGGGGTGGGGACGAGTTGGAAGGCTGTGGCATAGGAGAGGCAGAAGCGCCAGGACTTCGGATGGCCACTGATGCTGAAGCCAGGCATAAAGGAAGCAGTCAGGTTTACAGTGGCCAAATTTGGTTGTGACCCCAAGGAAGGCACGTTCTCAGTAAGAGAGGCCAAAGCCCCTAGAATGTTGGCCTTTCAGGCAGGTCACCCATCCCTGGTGGCCAGCACACCCTTCTACGGGCTCCAGAGGCCTCTTGGGGCCTCCTTAGCAGAGTCGTGAGTACCACCAACCTCATTAAGTGGGAGAGCAGCCGATGAGGAAAGGGGCTTTCCTGAAGCAGCCTGTCCTCTAAGGCCCAGGGGTCTCCGGGCTAACTTCCATGTTGGTCAGCCTTGTGACCAGCTCTGATCTTGCTGCCTGGGGTGTCCCTTTAAAAAGGCCCATCGAGGAGTGAGAGAGGCTATACATGTGGATTTTTTTTTCTTAAGTCAACTCAATGCTTCAGTTCTTGGGTGGCCATGAGCCCCACTCCCAGTGCCCTGTCGATGCTGGCTGGGAATGTCGATGCTGGCTGGGAATGTCGGGCCTGGGCTCCATTCTGGGCCACCACCCTGGAGGTGTGAGTGACAGGGTCAGGTGGGGCGGGGGAGGCAGACACATGGACAGGCAGGTCTCACTGCAGAGGCAGCGATGGGCAGAGACAGCTGGCTGGCTGGGGGTTAGGTTTAGACACAGAGCAGGGCAGGAGGGACCGGGGGAGGGGGGACAGTGATAGGAGATTCACCAGGCTCAGGGGCAGGGCACCTCCCTGTTCTGGGGAGCAGCTGCACCCCTGGGGTGGGGTGGGTGGTGCTCAGCCGGTGTAACAGGGGCACAGGGTCTGCAACCATGGCTCCCTGATCTCCTTCCTGCTCTCCTGGTCCCAGTCCACATCCTGGCCACTCTGCTTGACAGCTCCTTGGGCCCTCCCCAGCCCTTCTTCTGGGATGGGGGACAAGTGAGGTTTTACGAGTCTGTGGAACATTTCACTCAATGTACTGGGTTGTCATCTATATCCCGGCTGAGCCACCACCCAGGTAGTGGCAAGGGAACACACCTGCCTCCCCGTGGCCCCCTGGGAACCCAGACTTCTGACCTCACTAGGGTAGGGTGGGGAGTAGTTGTGGTCTGTAGGATGGGACCATCTCTGGTGATTCAGGCAAACAGGAAGGGAGAGATGGATATAACAGGAAATGTCCATCCTTTTGACCTACCCAAGCCCTCTGGACCACCCATCACCAGTTAAGCCTCATCACCACCACCCCCAATGGAAGAATCCTGGTGAGGTCTGACCTCAGCCATTCAAGCTGCTTCTAGCCCTACCTCCAAGCCTTCACCTTGAGAGTAAATTATGTGGGTGGGCTAAATCAGCCAAGCCCCTGATGGTAGAGGCTGGGAATCAGAGCAAGGGGGCGGGGATTGGGACCTAGGGGTCAAAAAAGCAGGGGCCCAGAGAGGAAAGTGGGTTGAAGGCAGGACCGTCCTGGAAATGGACTGGGCAGTAGGCAAACGGGAAGGCAGGCGGCAGATGTCCGGAGCAAGAGAGCCCAGCCCTGAACTATAAGCGAAAGCAGCAGAGAGCACAAACCCCGGGCCCCTCAGGAAAGGGCCTTGCCCGACCTTGGCTAGGTTGCCTTTCTCCTTGAGCCGCGGGTGCCTCATCCGTCAAGTAGGGATAGAAGGCCCCCTCAGTCCGTCTTGCAGAGGAGCGTGTGGGTAGGAGCATCCTTTGAAAAGGTTGAAAGGCGCCATTAATATTCATCTTCGCGGCACCTTCCGCAAATCCGAGGCTGGCGATGCCCTGTGCAGTTAGTTGCCTGGCTTCAGTTAGCTTCCTGCAGCGAGACGCAAAGCCACCCCCCCCCCGCCCCCTCCGCCATAGCCGCGCGGTTCCGGCGCCCCCGCCCCTCCCCACCCCTCCCAGCCCCATCGGCATCGCGCCGTCGGCAGCAGGGTCACGGGCCGGGGGGCTCGGGGTTGCGGGGGAGACGCAGCTCCGCGCGCCTGGAGCCCGGAGCCCTGGTTCTGACCGCCGGGCGACTGTGTCTGCTTCACGCCCCCCCACCCCCGTCCCCAGCGCCCCGGGATGCCGTCTGGAGCCCGGATGCCCCACCAGGGGGCGCCCATGGGCCCCCCGGGCTCCCCGTACATGGGCAGCCCCGCCGTGCGACCCGGCCTGGCCCCCGCGGGCATGGAGCCCGCCCGCAAGCGAGCAGCGCCCCCGCCCGGCCAGAGCCAGGCCCAGAGCCAGGGCCAGCCGGTGCCCACCGCCCCCGCGCGGAGCCGCAGGTAAGCGGGAGTGGGGGTGGAGGGTGCCCAGCGCGGAGGGGGCGGACGCGAGACCCGCAGGGACGGGGTGGGAAGCCCGGGAGGAAAGGGGTCAGCAGGGAGCAGGCGTCCCGGGTGGGATGCCTTCCTAGGAGGTGAGCTGAGGGGGCACTGGCCCGGTTCCTTTGTGTGCCCACACCGTGGAGACAGGCGGTGACCGTCGCGCCCTCCCCCTTGTCACCTGCTCTGCCCCTCTCTGCACCCCAGTCCCCTGGTTCTCCGGGGATGGAGGCGGGGCTGTGGCACCAGAGCTCAGGGCCGAGCTTTGGACTGTGTTTCTTAGCGGGGTTGTCCAGTGGCCTTCCTCAGAAGGCACTTGACTCCTCGAAAGCCCCACTCTGGATCTTCTTAATCTGAATCCCTGGCCAGTGGCGGGAGAGCCTGGGATTTGCCCCGTGGGTGGGCAGTCTCTGCCCCCTGGCGCTCTCTGGTGATTCTTAGGCACTCAGACGTTGAGGAGTTGCCATGGTCTGTCCTCTGGACTGGGTCTGCCCCCAAGCCACTAAGGTCCAGCCTGTTTCCTTGTCTGAGCCAGCCGGTGGCACCCCCAAAAGCCCCTGCTGGTTCCTGGCAAGGGAGATACCCCTCTGGGTTTCACTGTTTAGCCAAACACACATGCTTCCTTTTACACACCAG
This sequence comes from Antilocapra americana, assembly GCA_007570785.1. NCBI lineage: Eukaryota > Metazoa > Chordata > Mammalia > Artiodactyla > Antilocapridae > Antilocapra > Antilocapra americana. Next base: position 985,470 of record ML660786.1, read on the forward strand.
ATGGAGTCCCATAAAAGGTGCAATATGGATTTTACCTCATTATTAAATATTTTTTTACATGTCAAGGAAAATTCACCATTTATAGGAAGCCCATGAGGAATTCTTTGCAAAGTGAGTCATTCTTTTGTAGAGTCCGTGATTTATCTTGTACAACTGGAGAGTTTCACAGGGATAGTTTCTTCAAAACAAACCAGACCAGACCTTTAGTGAAACCTGCTTGTCTAGCCTTGAATAGATTTTTGGCCAGGGACGGGGCAGTGGTTGAGAACACCACATGGGGGCAGTATGCAGCCATTCCCCTAGGCTGGGTTCTAATTTCTGCTCGCCAAGGGTTTTCTGGGGTTGCTTCTGGGAGTCAGAAGTGGCTAGTGGTTCCAGCAGAGTCCAAGTCCCAGCTGCTACCCCAGGTCCAGCCCACCAGCCACACCCCAGAGGGGAACATCCTTACCCACTCTGTCTGGATACCAGTGGGCGTGTCCCTGGGCCCTGCTGGCAGCACCCCTTGCCCATCAGGGTCCCTTCCTAGCCCAGGGTGGCTGGGGTGCTGGTCCTCACCAGCTTCACACCATCACTTCCTGCTCCTGGGATGGGGCATGGGGGTCGGCTCCCCTCCCCATCAGCTCACCCACCTTGGACTGTGTGCCCCTTCTCAGTGGAGGAAAAAAAAGTCCTCACAATGCATCTCCCCACTTTGTCCTCGCTGCTGCCCAGCTTTCCCCAAACATTTCTGCAGCACCCCTGCTCCCAGCCCCTTGTAAGTCTAATTTCTCTGGCCCTGGGGGTGTGGCGGGACAGAAAAGGGGCTCCCAGGCTAGAGAAAGGATGGAGTCACCTCTGCTCCCTGTGAGAGGACAGAGGCACACACGGCCAGCGTAGCCCCTCCGGCGGGCAGATGAGAGGGCTGTGGGAACCCCAGCCAGGCGGGCTGAGATGTCGGGATAATTTAGCAGGTGGCCTCGTTACTCCCAGATCTGTCGCCATGGTAACCTGTTTTTTTCTTTAAAAAATGTACAGTGCCAAGAGGAGGAAGATGGCTGACAAAATCCTCCCTCAAAGGGTGAGTGCCTTTCACAGCAGCCCCCAGCCCACCCCACCCCCAACCCTTTGCTGCTCCGCCCTCCTCTCCCCCTACTCCCCCATCACCCTGGGCCTCCTCCCCTCCCCCCTCAGGATCGGCGCTTCAACATCACAGTCACTTTCACTTTTTTGTTTAAAAAGCTAATTAAGAAATGAGGCTCCCCAGGGGCCAGAAGGAGAAGGGGTGGGGCAGAGGGGAGGAGCAGAACCAGAGAGGGTAGAACCCTGGGTCTGGGGGGTGGGCGACAGATTGAATTCCAGTGGTCTGAAGAAACATAAAGGCAGGGGACAAAGAGGGCTGAGAGCTCAGGGACCGCGGGCTGGCGGAGGCGCGAAGGGAACAGAAGCTGGCCTGAAGGCCCAGCAGTGTGAGAGGACCTGGGCCCAGCTGGGTCCGAAGGACGGCTGAGACCCCAGCTGGAGCAGAGCATCTGGGTGAGGTGTCACCGTAGGCCCAAGCCGCGACATCTCCTGTCTCAGGGGCCCCAGGTTCCCCTGACCACTTCACAGACACCTCAAGGAACCCAGAGGCTGTGACAGGAGAAAGGACGGGATGAGCAGGTGAAGCCCTGAGCGCTTGCTGGCCTCCGTGGTTCTCCCGCCTCCCGTAGTGATGAGACACATGAGTCTCCCTAGTGGGAGCGGCAGTTTTCATCCCTGTAATGTCCAGGCCCTCATGGCTGGATTCAGAGGTCTCGTCTGCACTCTCCAAGTTCCCTGCCCTGGATGTGGCCAGCTCCCGCCCACCACGCTCCTTGTGTCCTGGGGCCACGTGACACCCTCATGTTCCAACCTGCAAGACTGGCTGAGCCCCTGGTTCCCTGCCTCGCTTCCTCCCCGCTTCCAGATCCGGGAGCTGGTCCCGGAGTCCCAGGCTTACATGGACCTCCTGGCATTTGAGAGGAAACTGGACCAGACCATCATGAGGAAGCGGGTGGACATCCAGGAGGCTCTGAAGCGGCCCATGAAGGTGCCTTGGCTTGGGGGCGAGGCGAGGGCGCCAGGTCCTAGCCCCAGGACTGGCTCTGTATGGTGCTATTTATCTCTACAGCAAAAGCGCAAGCTGCGTCTTTATATCTCCAATACTTTTAACCCTGCGAAGCCCGATGCAGAGGATTCTGATGGCAGCATCGCCTCCTGGGAGCTGCGGGTGGAGGGGAAGCTCCTGGATGATGTACGTCCTGGCCCAGGTCTCTCCAGGTGTCCTGGGGTGGGTACGGGGCTGAGCTGAGGCCCATACTGGACGTGTGCACTGAGGGCTGGGCAAGTCAGCCCTGGATGCAGGAGGGTGGTCTAGAGAGACCTGCCCAGGCCTGCTTCTGACTGTGCGGCCCTACCGGGCCAGCCCCAACCCCCACCTGCTCCCAACTCACTCTGCCCCGTGGGCCCTGTTCTGCGCCCACGGTCTGTGCCTCTCCCACAGCCCAGCAAGCAGAAGCGGAAGTTCTCTTCCTTCTTCAAGAGCTTGGTCATTGAGCTGGACAAAGACCTTTATGGCCCTGACAACCACCTCGTGGAGGTAAGACCCCGACCCCTCCTGCCCTTGAACCGGCCACAGACCACAGTCCTGGAAGAACCTAGAACGTAGTCCTGTTAGCGGTGCAGACTTGGATCAGAGACCCCCTCCCCAAGCCCCCAGTCCTGCACCCAGAGCTTCAAGGCCCCAACCAGTTCAGATGGGCCCATGAGGTGACTCAGCTCTTACCTCTGGACAGTGGCACCGGACACCCACCACTCAGGAGACAGATGGGTTCCAGGTGAAGAGGCCAGGGGACCTGAGTGTGCGCTGCACGCTGCTCCTCATGCTGGATTACCAGGTGCATGCCCCTAGCCCCAGCATCTCGCCTCCAGTGCCCTTCTAGCCAGGGTGGGCCTTAGGCTCCAAGCTGTGCGCCCTGAGAGGCCCCATTCTCCCCTGCACCCTGCCTGCTCCAGAAGCTTGTTTCCAAGGAGCCCAAGCCCCACAGCCCCCGAGTCCCAAGCCCCTCCTGCTCTCTTTCCATCTCATTTTCTCACGGCCTCCTTGGCCCAGCCTCCCCAGTTCAAACTGGATCCCCGCCTGGCCCGGCTGCTGGGCTTGCACACGCAGAGCCGCTCGGCCATCGTCCAGGCCCTGTGGCAGTACGTGAAGACCAACAGACTGCAGGACTCCCACGACAAGGAATACATCAACGGTGACAAGTATTTCCAGCAGGTACTCTCTCCCGAGCCTGGGGCCACGGGGAGGGGAAGGGCCTCTGCTAGGGAACACCACCCTCCCTCCTTGACTCCGCCAGGAATGATCTCAGAAGAGCCGGAGACTGGGGTCCCATCCAGGCTCTGCCACGACACCGCCCGGTGCTGAAGCCTGCCCATCTCAGCACCCCCCACCCCCCCAGCTGAGGAAGATTGGGAACCCCAGAAAGCCAGCGGCTCTGGGGAACATGTTCTTGGCATCTGGAGCTAGGGCCCCCAAGTTCTAGTCCTAGGTCCAGACGCTGGGTCCATCACTTAGCTGTTTGGAGCCTTGTTCCTTACCTTCACCATGCCTGTCCCGTCTCACCCGCTGGGCAGTTAGGAGAATCAAACTGCTGGGGAAGTGATTCTACCAAACTAGAGATTACTAATTAATAATAACTTTAAAATAAATACCACAGGTAGACCTGAGTGGTGAAAACAACAGTCGGCGTTTATTGAGCACTCACCATGTGCCAGGCGCTGCTTCAGGCACTTCGTGTGTAACTGATGCATTTAATTCTAACAAGCCCCCTGAGATCGGAGCCCCTGCCGTGGGCTCCCAGAGACCGAGAGACCGAGGCCGAGGGGTGAAGCTGAGCAGTTCCAGGTTGCACCACAGGCACTAGAAGCAGGCCTCAGGTGCAGGGCCGGCCCCCGCCTCCCCAGCCGTGGCCCCATGAGAGCTGGCTGCTCGGGGGGCATTTTCAGAATGGAGGCTCTCTCGAGCACAGAGGAGGGACCCTCTTCTCTCCTACTGCAGATTTTTGACTGTCCCCGGCTGAAGTTTTCTGAGATTCCCCAGCGCCTCACAGCCCTTCTGCTGCCCCCTGACCCGATTGTCATCAACCACGTCATCAGGTGAGGGCCCGCCTGGCGTGCTCCTCAGAGCTGGGAGTCACTGTGGTGGTCCTGCCCCCCCCCGCCCCTCCCTCTGCCCACCCCCACCCGCCTGCCAGCATCAGGCCTCGGGGGCCCTTGGCCTCCATCGGGGCAGCACGGATGCCAAGGGCTGGCCTTCCCTGGCAGCGTGGACCCGTCGGACCAGAAGAAGACGGCGTGCTACGACATTGACGTGGAGGTGGAGGAGCCCCTGAAGGGACAGATGAGCAGCTTCCTGCTGTCCACGGCCAACCAGCAGGAGATCAGCGCTCTGGACAGTAAGGTGGGGCCGGAGCCCGGCGCTGCAACGGGACGGTGGCCTGACAGTGACACACGTACAGACACAATGGGACGAGGACGTGGGGGAGGAAGGGGAGTTGGCCCTGCCCTGGTGACTTGCAGCTCCGCCCGCACCCCCTTCCCGGGGACTGCCCTTCCAGGGGACAGCAGAGAGCCCCCCCACGCCCCCTCCCCGCTTCTCCCACCTCAGCCTGGCCAGGTGAGAGCAGGTGTCTTTCTGCCTGTAGATCCACGAGACGATTGAGTCCATCAACCAACTCAAGATCCAGAGGGACTTCATGCTGAGCTTCTCCAGAGACCCCAAGGGCTACATCCAGGACCTCCTCCGCTCCCAGAGCCGGGACCTCAAGGTGAAGGGGGCCTCAGGGAGCGCTGGGTAGGAGACAAGCATGCGGGGAGACAGTGAACATTGTGTGGGGGTGTCCAGGCTCGGGGCTGACCCCACTGCCCCCTCCCAGGTGATGACAGATGTGGCGGGCAACCCCGAGGAGGAGCGCCGGGCTGAGTTCTACCACCAGCCTTGGTCCCAGGAGGCCGTCAGCCGCTACTTCTACTGCAAGGTGCGGCCTCCCACCCCAGTGCCTCCGGCTCCCCGCTCACCCCCAGAGAAAGCTCCCACCCTACCCCTTGCCACATGGAGCTATCCCTGCTCCTCCAGGCGGGTAGGGCCGTCCTGTCACTCACCTGTACCCGCTCTCCTTTCTCTACAGATCCAGCAGCGCAGGCAGGAGCTGGAGCAGTCGCTGGTCGTACGCAACACCTAGGCGTGCTGGGGACGCGTGCAGCTAGGGGCCACCAGGCCCTGCCCTGGCCCGTCCCCTCGGCCCTGGCTGTCACCCCCCCACCCCCCGACGCCTTGTGGGCCAGTCAGGGGCTGGATTAAAGGTCATTTACCTGATAACAGCCGTGTGGTCACTGGCAACTGGGGTGAGAGGAGGAGGAGGGAGGGGGTGGGGAGGGGGCAGTGGATCCCTCTGGGAAGCTCCCCACCCCCTCCCTCAGAGTCTGCTCACTCCCATTTTTCCTAGACCTAAAAACAGTTTGGCAGAAGACACTTTTAATAACATTTTCTTATTAAAAAAAAAATACAGCGGCGAGCTCTCCCATCTGTCCATGCATCTCGCCTGCCTCCCCGGGCGGGGGCCAGCAGGGGCTGTGTGCAGAGATGCAGGGCCCCGGGCACGCTAGGTGCTGTTGGCCTGCTCCTGCTCGAACAGAGCCATGGCCAGCTGCGCGCGGCCCCCCAGCCCTTCCAGGTTGCTGAGGCGGCAGCGGTGGTACAGTTCCTCGCTGAGCCGAGGGCTGCAGTCCCGCAGGGAGAACTTCTGCACCAGCCCTGGCTCCACGGCCCGGAAAAGGTGGAGCCCTGAGAACCGGAGGAAAACATCCATCACCTCCAGCCCCTCCAGGGCTTCCTCCTCTTCCTGGCCTGCCAGTTCCGCGGCCAGCCGGGCTCGGGCTGCCAGGTAGTCAGCGTTGTAGAAGCAGCCCTCTGCCGAAGCCTGCCGGTCAAACCTGCCCCCTCCGGCAGCCCCCCGGGCAGGGTCCGCACCAGGAGGGGACGGGGGATCGGGGCCAGCCCCCGGGGGTCCCGGGGGTGGTCTCTGTGGTGCCAGGGCGGGGTTGAACTCCTGGAAGTGGACCGGGAAGAAGGCCTGCCAGCCAGAGATGGCGTTCATGCGGCAGCGGTTGAGGACCTCGGGCCCGGGCCTGGTCCACACGGTGGCAAGGAAGAAGAGCGTGTCGACAGGGTGCTTCTTGGAGACCACGTCCATGAGCCGCACCTGGGAAGGCGCCTCGGCTCGCACGGCGAGCCAGGCCAGCCTCGCCCCTGGGTACCGTCGTTCCAGCTCGGCTGCTGCAGCCTTCACCCCGAGGAACGGGTCTGGGGCCCCTCGGCCCCCTTCCCGTGGCCCATAGACCAGCAACAGGGTGAGTAAGGCATGCTCTCGTGGCTCCAGGACCCCGGCCGCAAAGGCCTCCAGGAACGCGGGGGCCGCGGCGGCTTCGGCGGCCAGCAGCGGCAGCACGAGCTGCACGCGCGTGGCCTCAGTGACGTAGGGCATGGGGAGGATCTCCACGCGGCTCAGCGGCCGCAGCAGGCTGACCCTGCGCGCCAGTGCCCGCCGGTGTCCCCGCTGCGTCACAGCCTCCAGCAGTAGGTCCAGCGTGTACTCCATACCTCGCGCCGGGTCGAAGCGCCGGTAGCCGTTGAGCAGCCGCTGCTTCTGGAAGCGCAGGCGGGGCTGGTAGCGACGGTTCAGCTGCTCCAGGGCGGTCTCCACGGCGTCACCCACATCTGCCCTGCTCGCCCCTTGCAGGGGGCACTTAGGGGCCCCGTCCACGCAGGAGAAGGTGTGCTGCTCTGTGAAGTAGTCCCAGCCCAGCACCTCAAAACGAGAGTGCGGTGTGAAGGGGGCCGGGAGCCCGAGGGGCCAGCTCAGCCCCGCCTCCCCCTCAGGGGTCAGCGCGGTCAGGTTCCGGATCTGAGCCTGGGGGGGAGGGGTGCCCCGTTAGTGCCTGGAGAGGGAGTTGGGGCCACAGCCTGCTCCAGCATCCTGGGTTCTGAGGTCTGTCCTGACTCCATCAACACTCAGTGTGGCCTGGCACTGAATGGCCTGTACTTGACAGCGCGTCTGTAAGGGGCACACGGGCCCACCATCGGCACACAGCTGCTGTGGGCAGGAGGGCGGGGTGGGCAGAACGCTGCTGTGGAAGCCCCTGATGTCTGGGGCTCGGCAGCCTTTCTCTTCCTCACTCATAGGACTCACGGTCTCTTCACAGGAGACCTTTGTTTTCACCTGGATCCCACCTTGGACAACCCCCTGCCATCAGCTAGAGGATTCTTCTACCTTCTGCCCTTGCGTGTTTTAAGGACAGTGCTAGAAGTCCAGGGACTGCAGGGTTTCAGCCTCCTCAGTGGAGAGGCACTACTAGAGAGGAGAGAAATCCTTCTGGTGCCAAGCCCGCTCCTCAGCTCTCCTGCAGATACTCTCAAGTGCACCCACATAGTGCTGGGAGCTTTCACCCAGAGCACCCAGAGCCCCTTCTCCCTGGGGTGCTTTTCACTGAGGTTCGGTCGGTACAGTCAGCCTCCTTCTGCCTCGCCCCACCTCCCCTCTTGCTCATCCGTGAGCCTGGACATCTGAAGTGCCCTCTGACCTGCAACTCTGGGTCCCCGGCTCACCTGGAGCTGTTCTATTTCGCTGTAGGCCCGCTCCAGCTCCAGAGCACTGAAGCGCTTGTGGAGCCGGTACATGAGGGTTCCTTCAGAGACAGGGTGCACTGCGAAGGCACTCAGGAAAGCTGAGCTCCTCTCCGTCTCGGGGTCCCTATTTTTGGCCAGTTCGAACGAGCGATACTGCTGCCCCTGGAGGACGATGAGACCAGTCAGTGCCACACAGGGAGGAACTGCCTGGCCCAACTACCCTTGACCGCCCTTGGTGCTCACCCCTGTGACGGCCACTGCCACTGAGGCAGGGAGGTCACAGGAGCTCATTCTGGGGTCCCCTCAACCTTCACCTTACTCTCACACTGGATTTTGGAAAAGAGAGTGCTTGCTAGGCAACTAGGATGACCTCGTCCCCCAAAGAATCCTGCTGTTTCTCAAAAGAATGAAAGTCGAGAGCCAGCAGAGACTGCCAGGACTCCAGTCGGGGAGGAGTGCCCTCTAGGATTGTCCCCTCTTCTCCAATGAGGAAGGGACACCTTTCAGGCTTGCTCAGAAGGTCTCTGACAAGACGCCACTTTTGACGGGCCCAGGGATCTAAGACTGCCAGAGGTGGGCAAGGGAGAGCGAGAGGGGCAATTGGGGCTGGGGAGGACACAATGACCACCCCAGGAGCTGCGCGGAAAGAGCCGGCAGCCCCCAGCCTTGAGATCAGCCGCTGGGTCCCTGCTGATTTGTCGGGGATGGGGACTAACTTGGAAGGGCTGTCACCTGGTGTTGCGAGACACAGCCGATGCCCAGAGAGTCGATGAGGCAGCGGCCGAGCCACTCGTCAGGACGGGCACTGAGAATATCTCCGCGGCAGCCATCCAGATGTGGCCGCAGCCGAAGCAGGAGGCTCCGTGACAGCAGGTAGCCAAAGCCTCCGTGGCAGTACCGGGCCTGCTCGCCAGCGCCAATGAATTCCTCTGCCCGGCCCAGGTACAGGTCCTGGTTGATACTGAGGTGGCCGGCCAGGGCCGCCAGGCGGGGGGCCTGCACGTACGTGTCGTCCTGCATGATGAAGAACCAGTCGTAGTCGGCCCCGAAGTGCGTGTGAAGATGGCGCAGGGTCTCAGACATGAGCCAGGCTGGCCGTTCGTCCCCGTGAGCCACCACCTGCATCCCTGCTGGGCTCCGGGCCCCTCGCTGCCCAGTGAAGTATAGCAACCGGGGGAAGTGGTGGGCCACCGTGCGGTTCACAGCCACAGCCAGAGTGGACAGCGTGGCCCGGGAGGTCAGGACAGCCACCAGCAGCCGCTCACGAGAGCCCAGCTCCGTCTGGATGTACCGAGTCCTGCAGGGAGACCAGCGCGCCAGGGTCAGCTCCCTAATCTTTAGGAACCTCCCCCCTGGGATCAGTGAGTCGGACTTGAGAAAAGAGCAGGGGGAGACCTCCTTATCAACACTAATGAGCTACTGGAGGGAGCGTCCACTGAGTAGCTGACACTGGAACTGATCTCGGGGACAGGTGGACCCAGGATGGATTAGATGGATTAGATGCAACTCCTGCCCTGCTGAAGAACATCCAACCACTAACTTAACACAGATGGGCGAGGCTTTCGCAGGCCTGAGGAGGAGGAAAAAAACTGGAATCATGATGGAAAATAAGGCAGAGAACTGCTTCAGGGAGGCTAGCAATGATTACCAATGATCACAGATAGGACTCGGAGGCAAGGACTCGGAGCAACCCTGAAGTGGGGTGTGGGACAACGCACACACGCGCACGTTAACTCTCACCTGAGCACCTTCTTGTAGGGCTTGTTGGGATCCCTGTAGTAGGGGACAATCCGGGGTTTGAAGTCTTCGTCACTTTGGTCAAGCTGAGTTCTTGAGTCTAGACTCTGTGGCCCTCCGGCTTCCCCAATGGCCTCTACGCAGGGATCATCCCCCTCCCCCTGGATCCAGGACACCCGCAAGAGGCTCAGGCTGCACCCCAGAGACAGCCCTAAGATGAGGGGCAGTGCTGGTCGCAGCAGAGCCAACACTGAGCTCAGTCGCATGGTGGTGGACCCTGCCATGTGTGTGCCCCAGAGGGCACAGCCTCAGGGATCAATCAGTGACCAATGGGCCCTTTCAACAAGGGAGCCTGGGGCCAGTGAGGTCAATGAGAGAACAAGGTTGTGTTTGCCTCTGGGCCCAGGATCCCCAAGAAACTCCTGCCTTGTCTTCCGTTGTCAAGGTGCTCGTTCTAACCCTCAGTCCAAACGGTAATAAACATTAGAATCAATTTCACCCACTAACGGTTGGTCCTCTAGTCAGAAGAGGAGGAAGCAAGACTCAGTCCTGCCAAACCTAACTCCCAAAGAAGGACTACATACATCTGGTGACAGGATCTAAACAGGGAGATGGCAGCAACTGATAAAGCTGGAGTTAGGGAAACACACATTGGCCATCAAAACGCCAGCGCCCAGCTAGAGGAACGTAACTCTACAGGCCTTTCCCAAAGAGCGTCTGGGAGGGGCATACATCTCACTCACTTACTGAAGGGGCTGCGGACCCGGGCAGTCACAGAGACGGAGCCCAGGCCTTCCTACTCTCTTCACCCGTGTTAAGGAAACACTCGGCCAGAGTAACCCCTCCTCTCGGCAGCCAGGAGCGGTCAGGAGCCACTGGCACCGCGCACAGATGTTCTGCCCCACCAAATGAAGTGGAGGGATGTGGTGACTCAGCACGGAGAACAGCCTCTCAGAGAAGCACAAAGGCTGACAGAGCTGCTGGGCAGGGCATTCTTCTCTGAATCCCCGGTGCTGAGACCCTGAGGCTGCCCACCATCCTCCGAGAAGAGACAGGAGGCCGTGACAAGCCACTCCGGCCGTTGTCAAGAGCGATTCGGTGGCTGCTTTTCCCAGGGTCCCAGGCATCCGAAGCAAAGCCAGCGGGCGACAAGCAGCTGGCGCGCGCGCGGGGATGCTCGGTGGTCAAGCCAGGCAACTCCCCGTCCCTCGTCTCCCTCTCCGCCGTCACAGACCAGCTCCAGGCCTAAGAAAGGAGACCCAGAGCGAGCTTGGGCCGTTTCTCTAGCAGCAGAAATAACAACTGGCTGCGTCACGGGCTGTCAGAGGAAGGGGGGCGGGGAGGCTCCGTTTGGGCGACGGGGGGTAAGGAGGGCAAAGACCCCGCTCTCAGGCTCGACCGGGCGGCAGACAACGAGGGGACACCCCGGGGGCCCGCCGAGCGGGGGCCCCTGCGGCCTGGCCGGGGGCGACGGCTGGCCGATATAAGGGGCGGCCGCCGGCCGGGGTACGGCCGGTCCCGGGGAGCACCGGGGGGCAAGGACGTGGATCTGGGGCCGGAGCTGGGGTCACTCCTCTGGAGCGACGCCCCCTTGCAGGGTTGGGGGAAAGGACGCGAAGGGGAGAACAGACCCCAGGGCTCCGCCGAAGCGCCGGCTCTGCCGCCGCCGCCGCTGCCACCTCACAGCCCGGCCCGCTCCTTCCTCTTCCGCTCGCTGTCAGTCCCCGTCTCTATGGTGACCGCATCCGGCCGCTCGCTCCGCCGCCGCCCCCTCTATGGTCGTTCCGCCCGCCCTCCGCCCTCCTTCCTCTTCCCTCCTCCGCCCCGAGCCGGTGCGCTTTCCGCAGCCCCTAAAGCGAGTGGACCCAGCCTGAATCCGAAGGTGATCCAGATCTTCAACCTCGACACCCTTCTACTCTAGGAAAAAAAGCTTCCGTTTCTACCGCCTTGGGCTACTGCTCCCAGCGGGCTTCTCAAACCCCATCACCTACTCAAGTTATTTCAGAAATGTTTGTTTGCCTACTAAGTTCCAGACCCACGGTCGATGAGGTGGGCATGGTCCCTGCCCTCAGTTGGAGACGGGTATTAAACGCACATTGACAAAAAATAAAAATAAACGTTTAAGTTTAGGTAGAAATTACAAACTGAAGTACCATTGCAGAAAAGTAAAGACTCCAGTGGAGAAATGTGGCAGGACGAATTAAACTGAGGATTTAGGAATGCTGCTTCAGTACGTTACCCTGGGCAGAAAGAGGAAGCCCGGAAAGAGGAAGACATTGGCTCAGAGAACTGGGAAGGCCAAAGCAGCTAAGGCTGGTGAGTTGAGGGGACAGTAGGTCAAGGGAGGCTGGAAGGCAGGTGGGCCTTCAAGCAACTATGGTGGGTTCCCACCCAGGATGGCACATTCCTAGGAGGCAATTTGGAAATGCAGGAAGGCAGTTTTGTTGTCAGAGAATTGAGAGGAGAATGCTACATGCACATTGCAAGATTGTATCGCACTAGAATTGTTCTACACAGCTTCAAATGTCCTACCGAACAGTTCATGTTAGAGAGAGAAGAAAATGGTTAAAATCATCTACTTTTTGAGTCTGTGTTTTATATGCAACAATTAAGTCATTTTGCAGGGTTGTAACCTGTGCTGAATTTTTGAAGAATGTAACTATCATGAAAATGGAAGGAAGCCTGTACTTCAGTTTTGTCTCGAAATGTACTTGTTACCATTTTGTAACGAGTGACTAAAAAGTTACTGAAGTAACTTTTCTTGTAAAGGATTTCCTTTTCTTCTTCTTTTTTTTTAATTTATGTAATTAGGTTGTCACAAATGAACTTTATTTGAAAAGAGGAAAGCAGGTGTTACTTGAAAAGTTCCTTATTAAAAGAGAACACTGGGGCTGGGAGAGTCATGAGCCCATTCTAGGAGGCACATAGGATGGAACACAGCAGCACTGTTCCCTTTACTGTGTTTTGGTCTTACTCTCAGATTGATTGCAATTTGATGTCCCCTCCTGGTGGCTCAGATGGTAAGGCGTCTGTCTACAATGTGGGAGACCTGGGTTCAATCCCTGGGTCAGGAAGATCTCTTGGAGAAGGAAATGGCAACCCACTCCAGTATTCTTGCCTGGAAAATCCCATGGACGTGGAACCTGGTAGGCTACAGTCCATGGGGTCGCAAAGAGTCTTTCAACAACTGGTGGGCTTCCCTGGTGGGTCGGAGGTTAAAGCGTCTGCCTGCAATGGGGGAGACCAGGGTCGGGAAGATCCCCTGAAGAAGGAAATGGCAACCCACTCCAGTATTCTTGCCTGGAGAATCCCATGGAGGGAGGAGGCTGGTAGGCTACAGTCCACAGGGTCACAAAGAGTCAGACACAACTGAGCTACTTCACTTTCACTTTCAACAACTGGCACGTGGTAGGTGGTAAATGGCCTTTAGTTTCCAGACCAGCATCGTCCATTAGATATATAATGTGAGCCATATATATATATTTTTAAAATATTCTGGGGCTATGCTCTGTTTAGTTGCTCAGTTGTATCCAACTCTTTGCGGCCCCTTGGACTGCAGCCCACTAGGCTCCTCTGTCCATGGACTTTCCCAGGCAAGAATACTGGAGTGGGTTGCCATTTCCTACTAGGAGTGGGATTGCTGGATCATATGGCAACTGTAATTTTAGTTTTTTAAAGAACCTCCTTACTGTTCTCCATAGGAGATGCAACAGTTTACATTCCTACCAACACTGTAGGAGGGTTCCCTTTTTTCCACACCCTCTCCAGAGTTTAATTATTCATAGATGTTTTTGATGGTGGCCATTCTGACAGGTGTGAAATGATACTTCATTGTATCATTTCTCTAATAATTAGTGATGTTAAACATCTTTTCATGTGGCCACATTTCTTTTTAAAAAAGCAAAAAGAAACAGGTGAAATTAATTTTAATATTTTATATTAAATATATCCCAAATATTAACATTTGAACATGTTGTTGTTCAGTTGCTCAGTCATGTCCAACTCTCTTTGCGACTCCATGGACTGCAGCATGCCATGCTTCCCTGTCCTTTACCATCTCCAGGAGCTTGTTCAAACTTATGTCCATTGAGTCAGTGATGCCATCCAACTGTCTCATCTTCTTGCCCCCTTCTCCTCCTGCTTTCAAACTTTCTCAGCTCAGGGTCTTTTCCAGTGAGTCAGCTCTTCCCATCAGGTGGTCAGAGTATTGGAGCTTCAGCTTCAGCATCAGTCCTTCCAACGAATATTTATGATTGATTCCTTTAGGATTGACTGGTTTGATCTCCTTTCTGTCTAAGGGACTCTCTAGAGGCTTTTCTAGCACCAGAATTTGAAGGCATCAAGTCTTTGGCACTCAGCCTTCTTTATGGTCCATCTCTCAAATCCATACATGACTACTGGAAAAACCATAGCTTTGACTAGATGGACCTTTGTTGGCAAAGTAATTTCTCTGCTTTTTAATATGCTGTCTAGGTTTGTCATAACTTTTCTTCCAAGGAGAAGAAATTTCATGGCTGCAGCCACCATCTGCAGTGATTTTGGAGCCCAAGAAAATAAAGTCTCTCAGTTTCCATTGTTTCCCCATTTATTTGCCATGAAGTGATGGGACCAGATAACATGATCTTAGTTTTTTGAATGTTGAGTTTTAAGCCAGCTTTTTCACTCTTCTCTTTTACTTTCATCAAGAGAGAGGCTCTTTAGTTCCTTTTAACTTTTTGCCATAAGGGTGGTGTCATCTGCATATCAGTTTATTGATATTTCTCCCAGCAGTCTTGATTCCTGCTTGTGTTTCATCCAATCTGGCATTTCCCATGATATACTCTGCATACAGAGTAATCAATATAAAAACTGGGATATTTTAGTCTTTTTCCTATCTACAGGCAATCTCCAAAAATCACCCCCATCTCATGCATATTTCACACTTACAGTATTTCTCAGTTCAGACTAGCCACATTTCAAGGGCTCCTTAGCCACATCTGGCTAGAGGCTACCACATTGAACAGCAAAGTTCAAGACCTCTCAGTTACTAAATTTCTAGATAATTCTGGATGAAACATTTCCTCCCTTGGGTCTCAGTTTCTTTGTATTTTAAATGAAGAGGCTGGACCCTGCTTCCTGTTCTAGCACTGACCTTCGATGATTTTCATATTTAGCCAGGCCTTTTCTCCTCTGATCTCACTCCTTTTTATTTCCCCATTTCTTTCCCCCTCAAATCCTAAAAGATGATGCTGTTTAAGTGCTACACTCAATATGCCAACAAATTTGGAAAACTCAGCAGTGGTCACAGGACTGGAAAAGGTCAGTTTTCATTCCAATCCCAAAGAAAGGCAATGCCAAAGAATTCTCAAACTGCCACACAATTCCACTCATCTCACATGCTAGCACAGTAATGCTCAAAATTCTCCAAGCCAGGTTTCAACAGTATGTGAACTGAGAACTTCCATACGTTCAAGCTGGATTTAGAAAAGGCAGAGATACCAGACATCAAACTGCCAAAATCCATTGGATCATCAAAAAAGCAAAAGAGTTCCAGAAAAACATCTACTTCTGCTTTATTGACTATGCCAAAGCCTTTGACTGTGTGGATTACAACAAACTGTGGAAAATTCCTAAAGAGATGGGAATACCAGACCACTCTTGAGAAATCTGTATGCAGGTCAAAAAGCAACAGTTAGAACTGGACATGGAACAACAGACTGGTTTCAAACTGGCAACAGAGTACATCAAGGCTATATATTGTCACTCTGCTTATTTAACTTATATGCAGAGTACATCATGCGAAATGCTGGACTGGATGAAGCACAAGTGAAAAGGAACTAAAGAGCCTCTCTCTTGATGAAAGTAAGAGGAGACTGAAAAAGCTGGCTTAAAACTCAACATTCACAAAACTAAGATCATGACATGTGGTCCCATCACATCATGGCAAATAGATGGGGAAACATGGAAACAGTGAGAGACTTTATTTCCTTGGGCTCCAAAATCACTGCAGATGGTGGCTGCAGCCATGAAATTTCTTCTCCTTGGAAGAAAAGTTATGACAAACCTAGACAGCATATTAAAAAGCAGCGATATTACTTTGCCAACAAAGGTCTGTCTCGTCAATGCTATGGTTTTCCCAGTAGTCATGTATGGATTTGAGAGTTGGACCATAAAGAAGGCTGAGTGCCAAAGACTTGATGCCTGCAAATTGTGGCGTTGGAAAAGACTCTTGAGAGTCCCTTGGACAGAAAGGAGATCAAACCAGTCAATCCTAAAGGAAATCAATCCTAAATATTCGTTGGAAGGACTGATGCTGAAGCTGAAGCTCCAATACTTTGGTCACCTGATGGGAAGAGTTGACTCACTGGAAAAGACCCTGATGCTGGGAAAGACTGGGGGCAGGAGAAGGAATGACAGATGAGATGGTTGCATGTTGGATACAACTGAGCGACTCAATAGAACTGAACTTTCCCTTCATGCCCAGGTCTGTCCCCTGCAAGAGACCTAAACCCTGGATGAGAATGGCAGAACTTCTAACTTGTCTAGGCCACTCTTACTGTGCTGGAGGAGACTTTGCCCAGCAACTGTTAATTTATGGGAAATCATGGACGTGATTGGTTGGTCTGCAGGTAGATTCAGAGAAGTAACTCGTTAATCCTTGCCATCCCAAGTCCCTTTCCAGAGCTGGAGTGGTTCCCAGTACCAGATTTGAGCTTCAAACACTGGTACTGTTTCATATCAGCAGTGTTATTTTTTTAATAGCACTGTGCCTTTATTTCCAATCTGTAAAATGGTATTAATACCCACTTTAGAGTCTGTTGGGGGAATTAAATGTGATGGCATAAATGAAGGAGTATAATTAATTTTAGTTCTCTGTAACCTGAAACCTGCCTGTGACTAGGCATTTTAATGAGACTGGGAGAGGCAGGCATATTGTAGACCACCCAAGAGGCTTGCATGAGTAATTTTATGTGAACCACAATCATATACAACTTCCTTGTTTCATAAAGATGGGCACTGCAAGCAGTTAACTACTGTCTGTATATTCCTACCTAGAACAATGCTTTTGCCCATATGGCACTTATTACCTACATGTCATGATCTGTTTCCTTTTAAATTTTCTATCTTGTTGGTCAAAAAAAATGCACAATGTGAGAATTGTGAGTTAAGCTTTATTTGGGGGCCTAATGAGGACTGTAGCTCAGAAGACAGCCTCTCAGCTCTGAGAAACTACTCTGAAGAAGTAGGGGAGGTGAGTATTTATATGATTGGTAGAGGGGGTATGTGCAGTCAAGCACACATTTTGGCAGAAGGTTGTTCCTAGCCACAAAGAGCATATGTCTACTTTTCGAGACATGAGAAGATGCAAGAAATTGGGCTCATAAAATTTTCCCCAGAAAATATCCTGAGGGTCTGTTTTGTCAATTTTCCCCAGAGCACAAAGTGCCTCATTCCTGATCTCTGTCCTGAACTCTTTTCAAGGTGTGTGGACGGTCCATGACTGCAGTAGCTAGTGACCTCATCGTTCTAAAACTGGATAGTAAGCAATAACTTAGTTGGCATTCTTAACTGTGAGCTCTGTGAGACCAGGGAATGACATACCACCATCGCAACTCTAGTAACTAGCTCTGAGCCACACGTTGGTGGGGGTTAGTCTAGGATAAGGCATGCTCAAAGACAAGAGGTGTGAAATGGCATGGCTTACCTCAGAAACGCAAGTAATTATACTCTACTGGAGCATGAAGTTTGAGAAGGAAAACTAATGCTATGAGGAAGTGAAGTGAGCTCACTTTTTTTTATAGGGTCGGGGGTATACTTTTGGATCAGGTGCTTCGCTTAAGCCAAGGAGCAAACTGAGATTTGCAGTTTCCAGGAGTAACAGCTTCCTCTGCTCCCTCTAGCCGTGTTCCTGTGGGAGGCACTGCTGATCAGATACCTGGAGAAGTATTTGATAGACTATACATTTAGGATTTGCTTACTGCAGGCTATGAGAAATCTGTGCGGGGTTTTAAATCATGAAAAGTGACGAAGGGGAAGAAAAAAAAAACAACAACAACTAACGGGCAAGTGACGTTATAAAGGTAAACTCCGAAGTCTTGATTTTCACTTCAGGGCTCTTCTCATCAAACTTACTGGCTTTGGATGGAAACTTTTTAAGTTCTGCAGTGGGTAGGCAGAGCAGCGACGCTTCAGGACCAACGCTCGGCACCGTCTAAAGGTTGGTTAACACTCGACAGCCTCTAAAGCTTCGGTTTCACGGAGGGATAATTCTGTTCTTCGCATCCTCTTGGAAGGGATGAGCGTTTTCCCGGACCTCTCTCACCAGTCGGCTCACCCTTCCTCCTCCTCCCCGTCCCCGTCCCCCAACCCCCGCCATTGTCCCGACCCATTACTGCCTGACGCCTGCTGGGAAGTGTAGTCGCTCGCCCAGATGTCTGAGCCGGTCTGGCGGCCCTGATGAAGCCGATAGCTCCGCACAACCCCTCAGCTATTCCAGAGGCGGGGAGCCGGGGATGGCCCAGCCACTCCTCTGAGGGACAAACCTGGGACTCGCCGCTTCCGCCGCCCGAAGCGGACCGCTAGCAGTGAGGGCTCTGGCACTCCAGTCCCCTTCAGCCACGCGCATCGTGATGACGTCGCGCCAGCCCGCGAGGCCCCTGGGATTCGCGGTAGTTCTCGAGGAGCGAGGCTCAAGTTCGGCAGCGGTGGCCGGAGGACGACACTTCCCAGGAGTCTGCGCGGCGGCGCGACGAGAGCCGCGCGAGGCCGTGATTGGCTGGTGAGCCGGCCGCACGCGGAGGAGCTCAAGAAGCCGCTCTGTTGCGACAGAGGCCGAGCGGCAAGGCCCAGTGAGTTGGGGGAAGGGGCGCTGGGAGGAGGCGGGGGCGGGGGAGGGTGCGGGCCGGTGAGGGGGTGAGGCGGAGGTGGGGGGGACGCGAAGCGGGAGGAGGGACTGGGCCGGGATGGAGGCGACTGCCGGGGAGAAGGGGCCAAGAGAGAGAAGCTGACGGGCGGAGGCTGGGGAAGGCTCGGAGGGGGGTGGTGGGTGGCGAATGAAGAGACCCCGGGGGGGACTCACAGCGGGGGGTGGGGGGAAGACAAGGGCGCCCCGGGGAGAGGCTGGACTCGGCGGCCGGGCGGTGTGGAGGGAGGAGACGGGGAGGAGGCCTGAGGCAGACGGGAGGGAGGAAGCCCGGGAAAGTGCGGCGGCCGGCCGGAGCGTGGAGCGCCAAGTTGTGGGAGAACTGGAGACCGGGGACGTGTGCCGAGGGGCAGAACCCGGCCCCTCAAGTGGAGGCCCTGGAAGGAGGAGCGTCTCCAGAGCGAGGCCGTCCGTGGGGATTGGTGGACAAAGCCCCGAGGGAAGAGCTGGTGAGATGGGAAGAGCGGCCGAGAAGCCGAACTGGCTGGAGACATCCTTACAAAAGTTGGAGGCGACTTTAGGCTGGGGCGGAGCTGGGTATCAGAAGCTTGCTAGGGAATTGCTGTGGTGGATGGAGCACAAGGCCCAGGCACTGTGCGGAAGTTTAGAATTTGGGGGTGTTTGCCTTCCTTCAGGCTTCCCGGAAGAACAGTGACGGTTTCCTGTGGTTCATCATCATGCCCTCCGACCTGGCTAAGAAGAAGGCAGCCAAAAAGAAGGAAGCTGCTAAAGCCCGACAGCGGCCCAGAAAAGGACATGAAGAAAACGGAGATGCCATCACAGAGCCACAGGTGGCAGAGGAGAGGAACGAGGAGGCCAATGGCCGAGAGACCACAGGTGAATAGAGGGAAAGGTGGGTTCCTGGGAGCCAGTGGATGCTCCTGCTGGAATCTGAGTTGGGATGCTGGAGGCGCCAGAGAGTGTGTCTGGTGCCACGAAACTTTTCATGATGAACCGAACCAGTGGGGTTGGAGCTGGATCAAGACTGAATACAGTTCTCACATACACAGTGGCGAGCAAACATGAGAGTTGTTGTGCTGCCTTGCTGCCCTGTCTTCTAGATTTGGAGGTCAGTTCCCCGCCCCTTTCTGAATTTTCATTTCTACACCTGGAGACAGTGTGCCAGGCTGTTTGGACAAGGATACCCTTGTCCTTCTGGGGCAGTGACTGTACCAACAAGATGAAAACATATGAATTGTTTTATGGGTTTTTTCTGGGAAAGAGATGTGTTTCTTTTCCGAGCGCTTCTCAAGTATTAGACACGAGATCACTGAATACTGAGGCACTATAAGCATGGTCTTTCCTTGGATAACTTGCAGTCTAGATGCGGAAACAGGGAAGTGGGTGATAAAGAATATTCCAGGCTCTTGGCTGTCTATCCCAGCCTTCTTCCTTGCCCTCCAAAGTTCTCTAAACAGATCTACTCTATCGACTGCTGTTGTCCCTTGAATAGTCACCACATTTCTGTCCACTTACACATTGAGGTTCTTATACTCTAATATTTGTACTAGCTACATTTGACATTCCTCTTAGGGCCCAGCTCAAGGTGCTAAAATCTTTGCCTGTCAAGCCTGACCTCAATAATACTGCTATTCACTATATCCCTATACTATCTATCCAGGGTTTCCCTGTGGCTCAGATGGTAAAGAATCTGCCTGCAATGCAGGAAACCCAGGTTCAATCCCTGGGTCGAGAAGATCCCTTGGAGAAGGAATGGCAGCCCGCTCCAGTAGTCTTGCCTGGAGAATCCCATGGACAGAGGAGCCTGGTGGGCTACAGTCCACGGGGTCACAGAGTCGGACACAACCTGAGTGCACACACACATACACGCACACTCACTATCTCTAGGGTTGCTTTTTCTTTGCCCAGTACCACATGGCATCTAGAATCCTAGTTCCTAGACTAGGGGATTGAACCCATGCCCCTCTGCAGAGCAAGTGTGGAGTCTCAACCACTGAACCTCCAGGATAAATCCCAGCGTTACCTTCATTGTATCTGTTTCTCCATCTGAATTGTTCGATCTTTGAGTGCAGGGACTGTGTCTTGGGTAATACTTCTTTTTTTGCATGATTACCCTTTCAGACAGAGATACTAGGTAAAGTTGCAAGAGGAGAGAATTATTCATGCAAGTTGCAACAGAGAGACAGGAATTCCAAAAAAAAACAGGGTTTAAAATGATGGTGAGGAAAGAGTTAAATGGTAGGAATTACAACGGAAGACTAGTGCAGTCAAGTCAGGCAGTTTTCTTCCTGGCCAGGATAGTGGAGGGAGGGAAAGTAAGAATGGTGGAAGGGAACAAGTGGGCTGAATTGTGTTCTGTCAAGGGTTCCCTCTAGGCTCTCAGGAATAGGGGTTAAGCCTCAATTCTGTAGTACTTTCTGGATGAGTTGGAAAAGTAGACAACCGAATCCCACTTTGAGACTCTTGTCCACAGTTCCCGTTACAAACTTCTTTGCATTTCTCCCTAGAAAACCAGCACTTAGCAGGGCAAACCCAGCTGTACTACCTCTAACTCAGTCATAAGGGAGCTTTGGGTTTCACCCGGCTTCTTCAGGGAGCTACTGTTCTGAAATATAAAATCCCGGTTTTTTTCCAGCTCTCTCTCTGAAAATATTTCTTATTGCCAGGAACCCGGGGTCATTTCTGCTTTCATAACTAATGGATCATCTGTCCTCTCTAACAAGACTGGGTCTGCTCTCTTCTCTGAGTTTGGAATTACTTAATTCTCCAACCTGGTAGTTACCATTACTACATGGTCTTCTTTAGGCAGTGAGATATGGAAAGATCAAGAAATATCAAAGAAAGTGACTTCTGACAGCTACTCAACCTTCTTTTGAATGTGAGACTGTTTAGGATGGATACTGGGGTTCAGCTGGTCCCCTTGTTTGGGAAATGAATAGAAAGGGGCTGCTTGTGAAGTCTACAGTATTCCTTCTGATGAAGTTTATTCCAGAATCCTTTCTTCATTTATCCGGTGCTGTCACTTATCTTTTATCTTTTGAGCCTGTTTTCTAGGATACTTTAGGCCAAGACAGTGAGGTATAAGTCTTACTTTTAAATCTCAGGAGATGACTTAGGTCATAGATGTGGTAAACTGGAAAAGATCAAGAGAAAAGTTGTATAGCTGTGTCTCGATGTCTGCTGGGGGTTGGTCCCAGGATCCCTGAGGATACCAGAATCCACAGATGGTCAGAACTGTTGCATAGAATGGTGTATGTTGTCTTTGCATATAACCTGGCACATCTCTAGATTACTTACTGTACCAAATACAACATAAATACATGAAATAGTTGCCAGTGTGTGGCAAATTCAAGTTTTACTATTTGGAACTCTTTGGGGTGTTTTTTTAAAATCCATGTTTGGATTAAACATGATTTTGGATGCAGAACTGTGGATAGAGAGGGTTGACTATGTAGCTTTCCTTTCATTTTGATCTTCTTGCCTGAACACATGGAGATACAGTCCAGAGATTGGCAAACTTTTTCTCTAAAGATCCAGATAGTGAATATTTGCAGCTCTGTGGGCCATATGGTCTTGATGCAGCTGTTCAGCTTTGCCGTTGTGGTGGAAAGCACCAATAGACAACATGAAAATGTTGGGTGTGACTGTCTCCCAATAAAACTTTATTTACAAAAGCAGGCTGCAGGCCAAATGTGGCCAGCCTTTTTTGTAAGCCACCCCCTCCCAGTCTAAGAATGTTTTTTACATTTTTTAATTGGTTATGTTTCAAATGGTAATGGATATACCTACGTAATAGTTGTGATTTTGCTACTAGGGCTATAACCCTAAAATATTTATCATCTGGCCTTTAAGAAAAAGTTTACTAACTCCTTATCTAGATCATAAACTTTTCAAGATCTAGAACAGGGATTGGCACAAAATGGGGCTGTTAGAAGCCTGGTGACTCAACTGTGTAGAAAGACTTTTTAAATTCCTCTCCCCCGTCAGAACTGCCCTGGACCCCTCTGTATTTTCTCATCCTGGTTCCTTCCAGGCAGCATAGCTTCTTGGAGTTAGCACCTGGAAGCTCTCTAGGCTGTAGAGGAAGAGAATGGCACCTCTACAGCATCTACTCTGGGGCATTGACACTAGTTTGGGGGCTTCCCTGATGGCTCAGTGCTAACAAATCTGCCTGCCCTTGAAAGAGACCCGGGTTCGATCCCTGGGTTGGAAAGATCCCCTGGAGAAGGAAATGGCAACCACTCCAGTATTCTTGCCTGGGAAATCCCATGGACAGAGGAGCCTGGCGAATTACAGTCCATGGGGATCACAAAGAGTGAGACATGACTCAGCGACTGAACAACGACAGCTAATTCTTTAATATACACTCATGGAGGACGATTTGGAGTTCTAGCCGTTACTACCATGCATCATGTCATCAAAGAACAAGAGAAATTAGAATTAAAGGGACAAGTTGTGAAGTAAAAAATGTCCGCGAAAGCAGGATACCAGGGCCAAACTACTTGTAGTGTACACCCTGTTAAAGCTTGTGAAACATCTGAGTCAGCTCAACCTGATCTTGAGCCCTGGTCCTTCAGGACACACCTCGTTCAGCCTTTGGATTTTTATGTGTTAATATGTGGTAACTTGAAGGGCAAAAGCCGCAAATGCCCAAGCAGGGTTCTGAACCCTTGGCCCTCACAGTAAAAGTCTGATGCCTTTCTGACTGAGCCACCCAGATGCCCCAAGATGTGTCTTACAGCCCTCTTCCCGGACTGCTTTTCTCTTCTGTCCCCAGAAGTGGATTTGCTGACCAAGGAGCTGGAGGACTTCGAAATGAAGAAAGCTGCTGCTCGAGCTGTCACTGGCGTCCTCGCCTCTCATCCCAACAGTACCGACGCCCACATCATCAACCTCTCCCTCACCTTCCATGGTCAAGAGCTGCTCAGCGACACCAAACTGGAATTAAACTCAGGCCGTCGCTATGGCCTCATCGGCCTGAATGGAATTGGTGAGGCCCTTGGAAAGCGAAGTGGGAGACATCTCTCCTTAGCTCATCCGTCACTCAGCAAGTGTTTCCTTAGCACCAGCTGTGTACAAAGCTGGGCATTTGCAGTACGGGCGGGAGCCAGATATGCCCACTGCCCATACAGAGCAGTCATGTGACAAGTACCACGTGAGTCATTGCAGGCAGTAGGTGCCGGAGGAGTGGGTGGGAGTGGTGTGTGACGTGTCTGTAGGTACACAGACCTCACAGAGGAGGGCTGGGATGGGACTGGCAGAACCATGTTCCATCGAGGGGGCAGTCATAGGCTTTGAATGAATTGAAGGAAAGAAAGGACTCAAAAAACGGGGAGGTCTTGGTTTGACTGGGAAAGATTGAAGGCAGGAATAGAAGGGGTGACAGGATGAGATGGTTGGTTGGCATCACTGATGTGATGGACATGAGTTTGGGTAAACTGGGAGTTGGTGATGGACAGGTGAGCCTGGTGTGCTGCAGTCCCTGGGGTTGCAGAGTTGGACATGACTGAGCGACTGAACTGACTTGGTTTGACTGGAGTGGAGAGACTGATGTAGGGCAATGACAGGCAGAACTGTGCTGAGCGTCCCTTTCTCTGCCTGTTTGTCACCTGCCCCTCTCAGGAAAGTCCATGCTGCTCTCTGCTATTGGGAAACGTGAAGTGCCCATTCCCGAGCACATTGACATCTACCATCTGACTCGGGAGATGCCCCCTAGTGACAAGACGCCCCTGCAGTGTGTGATGGAAGTGGACACGGAGCGGGCCATGCTGGAGAGGGAGGCTGAGCGGCTGGCTCACGAGGATGGTAGGGCTCCGGACCCAGGGGCGTGGGGTGGCTTCCCCCTGGGAAAGGCCCTGGAAGCCTCACCGGCCACGCCCGTCCACAGCGGAATGTGAGAAGCTCTTAGAGCTCTACGAGCGGCTGGAGGAGCTGGATGCCGACAAGGCAGAGATGAGAGCCTCTCGGATCTTGCACGGACTGGGTTTCACGCCTGCCATGCAACGCAAGAAGCTCAAAGACTTCAGTGGGGGCTGGAGGATGCGGGTTGCCCTCGCCAGGTGCGTCTCCCCACCTCCGCCGTTCTCGGCACCATCTCTTCTCAGGGTTGAGTGCTCTCCCCGACAGAACTCTGTAGAACAGGGGTCGGTGGTCAGTCCTTGCCAGATTCTGACCATATGGAGCGGGAGGGTGATGTACATGAGCTAAGGAGTGAGCTTCCTGACCCACGTGGTCCTTGTTGGACTTCCGGCACCGTATTCAGGAATCCCAGAACCAGCTCTAGGTAAATGGGAAGATAGGTCTGTCTCTTTCCTCTTGACTCCTCCCCCCTCCCCCCTTTGTGGGCTTCAGCCTTTGTAATCTTGTTGTGTAAAGATAAATTGTTAGACAGCTGCTAGGATACCTGTCCTTCTTGCCCTCTCTTGACCTGACCCAGAATCAGTCTCTGTAGGCCGTCATTTCAGCACCGATCCCCCAAGAAGTCACCAGTCACGTAAGTGGTTCCTCCCCCACCCATCTCTGCACAGAGCCTTGGGGAGGCTTGATACACTGCTTTAGCAAGGTTGCCTGAGTGTGCCCTGGAACGTAAGAGCCTTGGTTTCACGTGCCGGCAAGGAGTTGTAGCCTCAGATTCACTAGGGAGCTTTTACACACACGGATTTCCTGGCCTCTTCACATCTGTGCTGGAGTCACACGTCCGGAAACCTGGTTTCTAAAAAGCGCTGCAGATGTGGTGACCACAGGGGTGGGACCAGTGCTGTCCCCCTGTTCCTCCTGTCTTGAGATGCCATCTAAGAAAAGAACATTCTTGGGCATCCTTGCTAGAGTCTAACAAACTCACCAGTTAGGTTTCACCTGAATGCTTTTTAGCAGTGTACTTTTTCTGTATTCTTTTGTGTATCCTGATGGTCGCCAACCTCAGTGTAAGACTTGTAGACTCATAATGGACTTTTACAGACTTATCTCCGAGCTGCATCTTCCCTCTGCTTCTCAGCTCTGTTTGCTGCTCTTTAACCCCCACTCTTCATCTCTGGTTTCTCTCCTGCTTCTCACCTTTTGTCTGAGGTATAGAGCCTAGAGTTGACTTTAGGGCTTGGTGCAGGCCTGACCAGAGCTGCAGGGAGCAGGCAGGCCGTACCCTCCTGTGTGGTATGCGGTAGACTGAAGTGGTTCCATCTCCTTTCCTGTCTGCAGAGCCCTCTTCATTCGACCCTTCATGCTGCTCCTGGACGAACCCACCAACCACCTGGACCTCGATGCTTGTGTGTGGTTGGAAGAAGAGCTAAAGACGTAAGAGGCAGGGCTGAGGTGGGGAAGTGGGCAGGTCCTCGGGAGGGGCTGAGCAGATTCCAGGGGAGATGACACCCAGGACCCGTAGTGACACTGGAGCAGTGAGCAGTGAGGCCAGAGGAAAGACCAGCCTGAAAAGGTGGTAACCACCTTTGTTCTTGTTTAGTCACTCAGCCGTGTCCGCCTCGGTACGACTCCCCCGGACTCTGTCTAGCCCACCAGGCTCCTATGTCCATGGGATTCTCCAGGAAGGAATACTGGAGTGGGTTGCCATTTTTTTCTCCAGAGGATCTTCCTGACCCAGGGATCAAATCCATGTCTCTTGCATTACAGGCTGGTTCTATACCACTGAGCCACCAGCAAAGCCCGGTAACCACCTCTAGGGCAGGCCATTTTGTTAGCTTTTGTTTAGTCTGAAATATATGAATTTCTGTTTTATTTTTTTTCCGTATTATTTAAAATATAATATCTTTATTAAAGATTTTTTTCTTAATTGTATTTATATTATATGAACAGGGATTCCCATATAAGATCATGATTCAGTGACAAAGAGAAAAATAGCCCACATGGCCATGGTCCTTTGCTTGAGAGCCAGATAACCTGGAATGTTGCCCCAGTTCCAGAAGGCGGCTTTCCATGGTCTCTGCAGTGACCTGGTACCTTCTTTGTAAAAAGGAGTGGATTAGTTGCTAAGTCATGTCCAACTCTTGCGACCCCATGGACTGTAGCCCACCAGGTTTCTCTGCCCATGGGATTCTCCAGGCAAGAATACTGGAGTGAGTTACCATTTCCTTCTCCGGGGCATCTTCCCAACCCAGGAATCAAACCCAGTCTCCTGCATCGCAGGCAGATTCTTGACCAACTGAGCTATGACGATAGTAATGTGAAAAGGAGAGCCTGGCGATTCTCACTGTACCCATCCCAGTTCTTCGCACTGGCTTTGGGTGTATTTATGGGTGTTTATGCACACTTTTGATTTTACCATCACTATTACTGCCACCTCCTCTCCATTCTCTTGAAAGTTAGAACAAAAGTTTGAGGAATTTTGATTGCCTCGCCACACTTTGAAAAGCGTCTAGTGGTCTTATACATATATTGAGCACTGGCAGCTTAGGTGCTGAGAGCAGGGAATTGGCCAGGAAATCTAAAGGGCCTCAGGCGTAAGAGTGGGAAAGGATGAAGGTTTTCTGGGCCTGACATTCACCTTGCCTGTTGTGAGCTGTCTACTGTGTTGAGCTCCTCCCTGATTGGCTCTCTGGCTTTGCAGTTTTAAGCGCATCTTGGTCCTCGTCTCCCATTCCCAGGACTTCCTGAACGGTGTCTGTACCAACATTATTCACATGCACAGCAAGAAGCTGAAGTATTACACGGTGAGTGGGCCCCAGCTTCTCCATGGTGCCCTCTCTGCTTACCGATGCCCTGACGTTCTCCTTTAAAAAAAATTGGACTTAGCAGCCCTTTTCTGCCTATTGCTATAAAAAGATGTGGACAGGGAGTTGTGCAGCCTGTTTTATTTTGGTCCCAGAGTAATTGCTTTCAGGCCATGGGCCACGGGTTGGCAGCCTGTGCACAGGGTGCATGTCTGCCTTACGCAGAGAGGCTACCTCTTCACGGTGCCCAGGTAGGCCTTCCTGCCCTGTGCCTGGTGAGGAACTGCTTATGAAAAATAGAAGTCCTTTTTATTCATAGTACTCACCAGAGGAGTATTAATAGTTCTTAGATAGTTTTTCAGAAATTTCACATGTACTTGCAAGCATTTGTAAAAAAATTTTATGTATACATACCACGATTCTGTCAGTTGCGTTTAAATTTTAATGTGTCTTGGATGGCTTTCCATATGAGTATATTTAAATTGTCCCCCATATTTTTCAGTGACTGCACGGTATTCCATTGCGTGGCTGTCCTGTAACTTGTTTGTCAGACTCTGATGGATGTTTAGGTTGAGTCTGGGTGTTGGCAGATAGACCCCATGGTGGTCTAAAGTGCAGGGTTTGCCAGGCCCTACACCTGACTGGTCTGGCGTCCCCCACCTGTAGGCAGTTCGTACGGCCCGCCTGGGGCTTCAGCCTCTCCAGGTTGGGGGGATGTAGGTGCCCTTGGGAGGCTGAGCCTCTTGATGGCCAGTACGGCAGTGGTTTTCAGGGCTCCTGCCCAGGCTGTGGGTGTCCTTATGGCTAACCCAAGGATTTAGTCTAGAACCCTGCTCTAGAAAGGGGAGGCACGCCATTGGAAAAGACCTCAGCTTCTAGATTTGGATATGCGCTTTTTTTTTTAAATATTTATTTATTTGGCTGTGTCGGGTCTTAGTCGCGGCATGTGGGATCTAGTTCCATAATGATGGATTGAACCCAGGCCACCTGCATTAGGAGCTCAGAATCTTAACCACTGGACCAGCAGGGAAGTTCCAGAATATGCTTCTTTAATACACTTCCTCTTCCCCCGCTGCACGGCCTCATAGCCAGGGCCAGGTCAGGTGCCGTCTTGAACCCCCCCTGAGTGAGGACCCAGGGCCAAGGCTAATGCTGCCCATCTTGCCCGGTGCGTCTTCTTGCAGGGTAATTATGATCAGTATGTGAAGACGCGGCTGGAGCTGGAAGAGAACCAGATGAAGAGGTTTCACTGGGAGCAAGATCAGATCGCACATATGAAGGTAGGGCCACGATCTCCTCCTCCGAGAGAGCTGACTGAAGGTGTCTGGGGAGGTGAAGGGGCTAAAGAAGTCCTTTACCCTCTTTTCAGATGAATCGTGGGATGCCTGCCCAATTCAAACCCCCTCTCTGCACTCTTTCAGAACTACATTGCTAGGTTCGGTCATGGCAGTGCCAAGCTGGCCCGGCAGGCCCAGAGCAAGGAGAAGACGCTACAGAAAATGATGGCATCAGGACTGACAGAGAGGGTTGTGAGCGACAAGGTAGGGTCTGGCTGGGTGGAATCAGGCGGCCTAAGGTGAGGCAGGTAAGGAACGGCCTGACTTGATAAACGCCTCTTTATCCTCTTCCTAGACGCTGTCATTTTATTTCCCACCATGTGGCAAAATCCCTCCACCTGTTATTATGGTGCAGAATGTCAGCTTCAAGTATACAAAAGATGGGGTGAGTACTTGGGTGTGGTTGGGAGGCCGGGGTACATTTTACAAGGTGTCAGCTGGCAAAAAGAGTGTCCTATTTGCTGACCGCATCTCCTTACTTGTGGTGCTGGGGAGTTTTCAGGCCTGGCAGCCTGGGTTGCCTCACTGAGAGCCTTAGTGGAGTGGGGTCCCCTTCAAGTACTTGGAGGGGACATTGCTCAGCCACATTGGTGGGTGGAGGCAGTGGGTAGGGGGCTGCCACGGGAGCTTCCTCCCTCCTCACTCCTGCCGCCTCTAGTGGTGCCTGGGGGCTCAGCGAGATTGCTCTGCCAGTCGGTTGACCGCCCTGACCCTGGATCTGTTTCTCTGCCCCGCCCACCTCAGCCTTGCATCTACAACAATCTAGAGTTCGGCATCGATCTCGACACCCGAGTGGCTCTGGTGGGGCCCAATGGGGCAGGGAAGTCAACTCTTCTGAAGCTGCTCACTGGAGAGGTATGGTGCCAAGTAGGGGCATGGGGCTCCAGCATTAGATGCCAGCGCGTCAGGGTGGGAACGGCATGCAGGGGCCACTGCTCTTGGAGGGCCTGCGTGCTCTCACGATGAGTGAGCCGTCCTCGGGGGTGGGTCATCACTGGGCAGTGTGATGGGTGGGGCATTTTCTTAGAGAAAACTGGGAGGAGGAGTGTGTGTGTGCGAGAGAGCCTGGAGACAACCCAGGCCTGCTCTCACGCTCTCCGTGTTTCCATTCAGAGCATGTAGAACACAGGAGCGGCTGTGCATTTAGAAACTTTACTATTGTAGAAAACGTATGTGGGACCCCTGCGAGTCTTTTCTCGGTTTAGTCATTTAATAACTACCCAGTGGACCGTGTGGTGTGTGTCTGCCTCCCCTGAGAATTTCTGTCTCGGTGTATTCTCTCCTAGTGGCCAGAAGAGCAGCCTGTGAGGTGGTGGTGTGGGCTCACCTTGCAAGGCGTGGGGTCTCACTCAGCGTGAGCGTGCATCTGCCCCGCCTCTGCCCATCTCTGCTTCTGACCAGGTTTCCCTGTCTGCGTGCTTGTCTTCCCACCATCTTCTCTTTTTCTTTTTTTTCTTCTTATAGCTACTGCCCACAGACGGAATGATCCGAAAACACTCTCATGTCAAGATAGGGCGTTACCATCAGGTACAGTCCTGGCGGGGAGCGGGAAATTGCCCAGGGTGTGAGAGCAGGGCTGCGTGTGCCCAGCTTCTGCAGTCTTGAACAGCTGCCTGGGGAGAGGTGGAGAGGCAGTACGTGGCAGGTACCCCAGCAGGCTGCCTTTGAAGAACGCCAGGCACACCTGGGTGGGTTCTTTTTTTTTTTCCTGTAGCATTTACAAGAGCAGCTAGACTTAGACCTCTCACCTTTGGAGTACATGATGAAATGCTACCCAGAGATCAAGGAAAAGGAGGAAATGCGGAAGATCATTGGACGATACGGTCTCACTGGGAAACAGCAGGTCAGCAGAGTGGGGGAGGGAGGACCCCAGGCAACTGGGAGACACAGCTGGGCGTCTGTTTTTCCCTCTCTGCTAGGTGGTTACAGATTGGAGCTCTGAAGTCTCAAGGGAGGGTGGGGGGGTCACATGCTGGTCTCTGACATGTCATTGTCCCCAGACTAGCAGGATGGGCCATGGTGTTAAAGGCAAGGGAAATTGAGACCTAGAACTTGGGGTCCTCTGATCCAGACTCAGGTCCTCTGACGGCTCCACTGCGTGAAGACTCTGTGCCGAGGCAGGGCTTCAGGCTTCCAGGTGTGTCCCTTCCAGTCTCTTGAGGGCTGGCAGGATGCCACTGTCTTGCTGTGTGATCTTGGGTCTTTCTGAGCCCTCCTCTGTGTGATAACAGGAAAGCCATAGGGAGAGGTGAGTCATGATGTGTGGTGAGGGTGACCCCAGACATCGTAATGACGTGGTTCCATGCAGGTGAGCCCAATCCGGAACCTGTCTGATGGGCAGAAGTGCCGAGTGTGTCTGGCCTGGTTGGCCTGGCAGAACCCCCACATGCTCTTCCTGGATGAGCCCACCAACCACCTGGACATTGAGACCATCGACGCCCTGGCAGATGCCATCAATGACTTTGAGGGCGGGATGATGCTGGTCAGCCATGACTTCAGACTCATCCAGCAGGTGAGACTCCCCGCCAGGAGGCGCTTGGGGGTAGAAGACCCCCATGGCACGTGGGGCACACTGAATCCACGTCACTATGTTTGGGAAAAGGGCGTAGGACATAGGGTGGAGAGGACCAGAACTTATGGCTCTCTGAGAAACTTAGAAAGCCTTCACAGAAATACCATAATTCTTCATTAGCTCTTTGGGGCTGTTAGCCTACTTGGCATCATTGGCCAAAATCAGGGAGGGAATTGAGTAGAGAACAGGGTGCTTTTGCTCTTGTTTCCAGGATTCTTCAGCCTGGAAATAGTATTGTACTAAGGAGACTCTTGATTAGACAGAGGGCTCCTGCTTGTCACTGGGAAGAAAGCTGCTAGTCATTTCTCTGAGGCTTTGAGAAAGACGGGGTGGAGCTCAGGAAGCCGAGAGGGAGGCCCTGAACAGGCCTGGGTCCTGCTGGGGAACTGGCAGTTGGGGTGACCAGCAGATTCTGGCTTGGAAGGCCCCACCCCCTGCTGGGTATGGTATCTAGATTAGACCATCCCCAGGAACGCTGAGGGGGTGAAACAGAGCTGGACGTGGTTGGCGGGAGTTTACGGGGTTTCCTTCTCAGAACCCACCAGGAACAGTCTCCTGGGCTGGGGTGGGAAGGGCGCTGGCCAGGGTGACTGAGTCTGGGGTTTGCTCTCCAGGTTGCACAGGAAATCTGGGTCTGTGAGAAGCAGACAATCACCAAGTGGCCTGGAGACATCCTCGCCTACAAGGAGCACCTCAAGTCCAAGCTGGTGGGCGAGGAGCCCCAGCCCACCAGGCGGACCCACAACGTGTGAGCCCTTGCCGGCCGGCCAGCCGGGCCAGGCCCCGGGGCCGCATCCTGCATTGCTGCAATACTGCTCCCCAGCCCCTTGCCCCCACCTGCCTTAGCTGCACTCTGATCCTATCTACAGCTGGACAGGACCTGTCCGTCTCCTGTCCTTCCAGCTACTGTGTCCATGTCTGGACTCGGCTGGCTGTTCCCGCCAGCTCCTCGCTGGTTCTGACCTGATAGTGATGCAGCCAGAGGCCTCTGAGGGTCAGCCTGCAGGCCCGTGCCCCAGGTTGGCCTGTGAAAAAGCTTAGGATCCTCGTTCTCTGGGTTTTGGTGATGTTGGAGGAGTACCCCCCCAGCCCACCGCCCCCATTCCTTTCTGCTTCTGGTTTGGAGCTCTGGACCAGGGTCTTAATCCTGGTCGGTTTTTAAATAATTATTTAATGGTGTAACTTTTAGACCTGCGTGACATCTACAAAACATCCAATAAAGAAAGAAGAAGCCATGGTCCCGCCTTCCTCCTTGGGCCTCTGGGTCTTCCTGCTCCTCCCTGCGGTGCCAGCGTCCACCTGCCCTCAGCACGAGCTGGGGCGGGAGTCAGTGGGCTGGGTGCAGACTGAGGAATGGCCGTGCGTGGGTGCTGGAAGAACTCTCTTCCCTTCTGATTTGAACTCACGCCTTTACTTAGGCCAGTGGTTCACAAACATTAACGTGCATCAGAATCACCCAGAAGACTCATTGGATCACAGACTGCTGGGTCGCGCCTCGGAGTTTCTGGTTCACTAGGTCTAGGTGAGACCAGGAATTAACATTGCTGGGAATTCCCCAGTGCTGCTGCTGTATTCCTGGTGGGATACAAGTTTTGTGATGTTAACCTGTCCACATCCTTAATTTTCATTAGCGCTATATCCGTTTTATTAATACTTACAAGCCAGAGCCTTGCATAGCCTGTCTGAATGTTAGTAGCACATCCAGCCTTTGTGCCAGCAGGCTTCCTGCCTTCCTTCACCTCTGAAATCTCAGCAGCCACCCCGGTATGCCCCAGTGGGGAAACATACACAGCTATGGTTTCTTAGTGCTCACTATATTCCATCTAAGATAGAAAAACACAAAAAAGTCCCAGATGGTGTCTAAACCCCGAGGAGCTCTCGATCTAATGGGAAAGCCAGTAAGACAGAAAAGGGCATAAATCAGATGCTAAATTGTGACTTAGATGGTAGGCTGCACAGGAGACCTTAAAAGGGAGGAAAGTTTCTTGTGAGTAGCTGCTCAGAAAGCTGGGATCGGTACTCTAACTTGAAAGGTGAGTAGGGTCTTCTCAGATGGCCATGGAGTCCCAGAGCTGCCCTGGGCAGAGGGAACAGGGTATCAGTGAGTGCCTGCAGCTGAGCTCGGGATTCCAAGGCTGGAGTGAGGGACTCCGCTCCGGCTCCACCCTCTGACCTCCAGGGGCCTGGCTTGGCTGCTTTGTGCCTCAAGGCGGGGCCCAGAGAAAAATGGTCAGTTTGTCCTGAGTGTCCAGAGGCGTGGTTAGGAGGATAATGGGAACGGAAGAAGAGTTGCTACTTTGGCCAAGGGAGGGCCTGGTTGTGTGAAGAACTCCCGCTGAAGTCTGTTGGGGTCTCCAGGGCAGGGGGAGGTGGGGGGCTCCAGGCCTGGAGGAAGGGATCCAGTAGGCTGGTCAGCTTGTCCAGAAAAAAGGCCAGCCTTAACATTTTAAAAAAATGTTTAAAAAAATCCCACAAAATATACGTTTCTGCAAGCGCCTAAAATCAGTGCCTTATTTTGGATCAAGAGTCTCTCCTGCTCCTCCAACCCCCGGCACGCAGCCACAGCTGAATGTTGGGACCTGGGGGTGTGGGGGCTTGGTGAGGTGGCGGGTGCTCGGCCTGCCTATGGCAGGTGATGCTCATTTGGCCCCTCCCCGCCTCTTTATTGGGAAAAACCCCTTCTCCCCACAGCCTGAGCTCATCCCACTGCTCTTGATTTCCTTAGCCACGGCGTTCAAGGACCTGAAATACACTGGGTGTAAAGTGAGACCACCTTCTCTGCAGAGTAGCACCTTTTCCCCCATCCCTTCACAGCTCATTTCCATGGGGGCCCCATGTTCGCGGAAAGCACCCTGTGTTTCTCACTCTAGCTTCCTCCAGTCCGCCTTCCCCAACACCCTCCCTGTCAGGCCCTCCCAGCCGTGGTTCCTGCCGCCTTCACCTGTCTGGGCTCAGGTTCTGCTCCATCAGTCCAAGCCTGCCTGAAACCACACCCGCTGATTTCTCTCTCCCTTTCCTCCCAACCAAAATCTCCCCTCTCCCCAGTTAAATTGTACCCATCCTACCAGGGGCTTCCCAGGTGGCACAGTGGTAAAGAATCAGCCTGCCAATGCAGGAGATGCAAGAGACCTGGGTTTGGTCCCTGGGTGGGGAAGATCCCTGGAGAAGGAAATGGCAAGATCCAATACTCTTGCCTGGAAAATGCTATGGACAGAGGAGCCTGGGGAGCTACAGTCCATGGAGTTGCAAAGATCGGACCCAACTGTGCGCGCACACACACATCCTACCAGACCAGCTTCAAATCCCCATTTATTTCCTGAAGCCAAAGTTTTCTTCTTTTTGTAAATCAATTGTCTATTTCTATAGCCTATCTTAAAAATATATATATATATGTATATGTATATGTAGAGAGAGAGAAGTCAGAAAGAGAAAACTATATTTTAATGCATGTATATGGAATCTAGAAAAATGGTATAGATGAACCTAGTTCCAGGCAGGAACAGAGCAAGGTGCAGAGGAGGTCCATGTAGACGCAGGGGGAAGGGGAGAGGGGGGCGAGTTGGGAGAGCGGCACCGAGACATATACACACTGCCACGTGTAAAATAGCAGCGGCCACATAACAGGGAGCTCAGCTTGGTGCCCTGTGATGGCCTCACTAAGTTTTCTCTGAACTCTGTTTCACACACTTTTTACCCTTTCACCCTTCCCTGATGGTTTCCGGCGAACCAGTCTTATCTCTCCAGCTAAACTGTAGGCCCTCAGAGAAGGGGAGGGGGGCTTCCCTGGTAGCTCTGATGGTAAAGAATCTGCCTGCAGTGCAGAAGACCCGGGTTTGACCTCTGGGTCAGGAAGATGCCCTGGAGAAGGGCAATCCACTCCAGTGTTCTTGCCTGGAGAATCCCATGGACAGAGGAGCTTGGTGGGCTACAGTCCATGGGGTCACAAAGCGAAAGAATGAATAACACTAGTGAGACTGAGCACTTGGTGGGGGGTGCCGGGGGCACTCGCCACCAGCCATCCATGCGAGCACACGGCCTGAACTCTTACGTGTTATAAGTATTTTGGGAGACGGAAGGGTGGGGAAGGGGGCTGGTGGAGGCTTATTCAGAGATGGAATCCTGGGGGCGGTGGAGAGGAAGGAGCAATTAGGCTCTTGCAGGATTAACGCAGAGCAGGTTCTGAACCAGGTTGGGCCTGGCCCCGCCCCTGTGCCCAGGTGCTGGCCCCCAGCCCCTCCAGGTGGATGGGCAGCTGACCTCTTAAAAGTTCACCCAAGACGTGCGAGGAGGCCACGAGGAGGACCAGGAGGATGAGCGCAGAGCACGGACAGCTACAGCAGTCTGGGGGCCGGCGGGGCCGGAGTTCTGGGGACAAGAAGTCCAGAAGGCGCAGCCGGCGCAAAGAAACCTACTCGATGTACATCTATAAGGTGCTCAAGCAGGTGAGCGTGGGGGGCCAGCATGGGCGTGGGGGGCTGCTTCGGAATGCCTGGGAAGGGCCTGGATGGAGTTCAGGCTGAGGCACCGTTCACCCCTGGCATGGAGCCCCCCCGCACCCCTCTTGTGGGGTCGCTCTTCATCTCAGAGGCCTGGGGGGCCACTGAGTGTCTGTCCTGTGCCTGTGATGGGCAGGAGGCGATTCAAACATGCTCCCACCCCAGTCCAGAGGCTACAGGGCTCCGGGACAGACAAAACAGTCATGTGGGACAGTTTAAGTAAAGGAAGACCACCAGAAAGTTCAGGGCTGACGGTGACCAGGTGTCAAACGTGCTGGTTCAAACAAGCTGCTGCTGCTGCTCAGTCGCTTCAGTCGCGTCCGACTCTGTGCGACCCCATAGACGGCAGCCCACTAGGCACCCCCATCCCTGGGATTCTCCAGGCGAGAACACTGGAGTGGGCTGCCATCCAAACAGGAGGGACTAGTTAGCTGTGGCCGGAGTGAGGAGTAGCTCCAGTGATCTGCGGTCTTGGAGGAGCCCCCCAGGGGGGTGGCGCTCTGTCTTTGAGGGGTCGAGGGGGTGGTCTACCTTATAGATAAGCAACCTAAGGTACTAAGGGCTCAATGGGATGACTGGGTCACATGACCGGACGGCAATGGAGGTCACCCCAGCCCCCCAGCCCCCGCCGGCCCCGATTCTGGGTAAGCCCCAACGCTAACCCACACTCAACCTCCCAGCGCACCTGTGAGGACCGTCTACTCCTGGGACTTGGGCACTGTCACCAAGGGGCACCCGACCGCTGTGTCTGAAGGGTCCCAGGCCACCCGGCCTCAAGCGCTCGCCCTGCTCGGCAGAGCTGGGCCCGGCAGTGAGCTGCCTGCCCTGGGTCTGCCCTCGCTTGCACCCCTTGTGAATGTGGACCTCGTCTCCAGTCTGAAGTCGCATAAGCTGAACCCAGTTTGAGTGACTGGATGGCTGGGGGTCTCCGGGAGTGCTCTCACAGGGTGGGCCATGGGCAAAGGGCAGCAGCAGAGAAGACGCCAGGGTCCCAGTGAAAGTAGGGTGGGAGCCGCTGTTAGTGAGCCCCCTGCAGCTTAGCCTAGCTTTTCGGCTCCAAAGTTGTGAGGGCAGCTTTGGGGTAGGGCTGGGCTCCCTGAAGAGAGCTGCTGAGCGGGTCCCCCAGGCCAAGGAGGGGCGCCGCTGCCCCGGCCACCTCGAGGGAAGATGATGTGATGACCAGGGTCCAGCTCAGGGTTCCCACGGCCCTCATGGGTCAGATGAGGGTCAGATCCACGGCCCCCGAGGCCGTGCCGGGAAGGAGCAGCCAGGCCAGGAGCTAGTGCGTCCGCTCATCCCCGCCACTGGCCTGATGTGTACCTGCAGTCACTTCCCTCCCACTTCGCAGAGAGACGGGCTTCCCTGGTGGCTCATATGGGAAAGTGTCTGCCTGCAGCGGAAGACCCGGTTCAATTCCTGGGTTGGGACGGTCCCCTGGAAAAGGAAACAGCAACCCACTTCAGGACTCTTGCCTGGAGAATGCTATGGACGGAGGAGCCTGGTGGGGTCGCAAAGAGTCAGACGTGGCTGAACGACTTCACTTTCACTTTTGGCAGAGAAATGGTGTCTGCCTGCTCACGTGTTAGGATTGTTAAAAGGCCCCTCCGTTTGTTTTACTAGAGATCACCTAGTCCAAAAGCTGATGTGACAGAAGAGGTCCCACAGGGAGGGACTCACGGGACAGCCCCAGATCCCAATCTCCTCACTCCCAGTCTGGTGCAGAGAGTGTGTCCTAGGTGTGCCCTCTCTGGAAAATAATCTGGTTAACAATCTACCAAGTTATGTGCACCAGCCCTCTAGGAACTTCTAGGAATAACCAGCTTAATTGTACAAGTGTTTAGTATTCAAAGACATGTATTTATTACAACATGATGTAATAGCAAAAAGCAAAGCATAACCCCTAAATGTCCATGAATAGAGGGATGGTGATATTAACTATGATGCATCCATGGTATGAAACACTGTGCAAATGCATTAAATGGAAAAAGAAAGAAAGGGGAAAAAAGGGGCAGCATTCCTTATCTCTTGCAGTTGGGAGAAACTTTCTTTTAACTTGGATATAGTAGTAACCTGTCTGGCCTCCAGAAAGAGAGTGATGAGATAGCCTTGCGGTCCCCAACTTGGTAGTGGGGCTTGTGGCATGAGGCAGAGCCCCTCATTAACAGACTGCTCCTGCTGCTTCCCCAGGTGCACCCCGACATCGGCATCTCCTCCAAGGCCATGAGCATCATGAACTCGTTCGTGAATGATCTGTTTGAGCGGCTGGCCAGCGAGGCCGCCCGGCTGGCCCAGTACTCAGGCCGAACCACACTGACGTCCCGGGAGGTCCAGACGGCTGTGCGTCTGCTGCTGCCTGGGGAGCTGGCCAAGCACGCCGTGTCTGAGGGCACCAAGGCGGTGACCAAGTACACCAGCTCCAAGTGACCCGGGCCCGACCTTAATAAAGGCTGCACTGCTCTCCAGAGTGCTGATTTCAAAAAGGGACGCGTGGAGGTGAGGTGCGGTGTAGGGCGGGGTGTCACTATTTGTTGGGCCCCCAAGGTGAAAGAACACTTATGCACACCTCATACCTCTTAAAACCTGTGTTCTGAGTGGGGCCCATGAGTGACATGTGGCTCTTTGTAAAGGCACAGTGGTCTTGTTCTTAGGTGAGATGAGGGACGACCTGATCTGGGTTAGAATCCTGACTCTGCCACTGGCTGTCTCCATCACGCCCTCTCTGGGCCTGAAATTCCATGCGCATCCCTCCTTGGGGCTGGGGTCCTATGAGGCCATTTCTAGAAGACTATTAGCTGGGCACAGGGGCTACACAGATCTACAAGATACAAAAACAAAATGCCCAAACCAGCTTTGAAGTAAACTACTGGGATCTCGAAGATGCTTTTATTTTCCCATAAAGTTTCCTTCCCCTTAATTTCAGAACAAATTGGTGAGAATGTTTTTGAGACTCCTAACTTTTCTTCCCCCATTTTATTTTGGAAAAAAAAATTGCAAAAATAGTACCATAACTACTTGTACATCCTGCACTTAGATTCACTACATAGCACGTGACCACATTCTCCTTTTCTAATTCAGCCTCCACAGCGGTGGAGTGAAGGGCTGGCTGGGATTGCGTGAACAGTCCAAAATCATTTACATTCCCTTTGTAACTTCAGGTTAATATATTGAAAAGGCTCAATGTAATAATGGCTGAACTGTGACCTGACATAAGTCATGCATGTTTCCTCCTCTGTCAAGCCTACAGTGGAGATGCCACGCTATGAGAACTAACTATCCACGATTTTGTCCCACGGCAGGAAAAAGACTGGCTCAAGAGACCTGGCCCGGAAGCACAGCTCTTCCCCACTCCTGCTGTGTTTACACTCCTTGATACTCTAGGCGTGATTCATAGGCCAGCAGCTTCTGTAACACCCTGGGAGCTTGTTAGGACTGCAAAATCCTGGGCCCCAGCTCAGAGTGCTGAATGGGAATCTGCATTTCAGCAAGGTCCTTGTAAGCTCTGGGGACACGTGGATTCCTCTCCTGATCCTCTTTGCCTCTGTCTTGCTCCTCCCCTGTCCTTCGCCCCCTGCCTTATATATTTATTCAGACATTCCCCACTTGACACTGAGCCGAAAGCTCACCCCAGCAGACCCAAGCCAGGCTGACATGCTTTGAATTTTCCAAAGAATGTCCTCATGAGCTTGAAGCAGTGATGGGGAAACCCACAGAGGGCTCAGAAGGGGCCCCCAAACACCACTGAGTCCCACCCACTACTCCTTGCAACGTCATTCTTTACATGGAGACGTCCCTGGTGATCCAGTGGGTAGCACTCTGCACTTTCACTGCCGTGTGCCTGGGTTCAGTTCCCCGGGTGGGGAACTAAGACTCCACAAGCCACGTGAACCCAGGCATGCCAAGCCCAACTCCAGCTCCTTTGCCCCTGTGGTGCAGTCACACACGAACATAGGGAGGCTGGGCCTGGTCTCCAGCTGAAAGGACAGCTGGACGAATGCCACCTAACCACCCAGAGCCTCACGGTCTACAGGGTGACGTCAAACAAAGCCCATTCTTTCATTTGATCCTCGCAAGGGAAGTAGCCATGGCTGACCCTGCCGTCTGCGCTGGCCAAGGATTGCTACAAGGGAGCCCACGCCCTCTGGCATGCCACCTCTGGGGTGTCCTCTGAGATAAGCGTCCCCAATCCTGTACCTGCACCCCCCCACACACAGCCTTAGAACTTTGAGACAAAGGGACAGAACTCTTAAAACTGGGCTATTCTGGCTTTGTGGAGCGGAGTCCGGGCGGAACCACAGACATTCTGTGGATTCCAGGCCCAGCTCACAAAGGGCAGAGTGGAGTTTGGCACCATGTCCGAGGGGTGAGTGAAGGAGCGGGGAACAAAGGGCGTGGCGCCTCCCTGGTGCTGGGGCCGGGCCGCTGGGGGAGGGCTTCTGAGGGCCAGCCCCAGCTGGACCCCGGGCACACACAGCCACCCTAGCTGCTCCTGCCTGCGATCAGGTTTCCCTCGGGCTTCGGATTCCAGAACAGTCCCTCAGTACAGTACCCTTCTCTACAGTTTGCTCTCACCCCCACTTCCAGCCCACCATCCTAGACCATTACAACATCGCTGGGTGTCCCTCCAGCCTGGAGGGACCAGCCGCAGACCCCAAAAGGCCCCTCCTGCCTCGGCTTCTCTACGCCTGAGGGGGTCTCACTGGGGCCACCATCTCAATTCCCTGAAGGCCCCTCCCCTTAGCATCACACCTTCTGGGACTTCGAGTTCAGGTCTTCAGGAGCCTCAGGGGAGCCCACCCCTGCCCCACTGCCCTTGCTCTTCTGAGGCTCAGGGCGCCCCCTGCCGGCTCCCCTCCCCCACCAGAGCTTACCAGTGCCTCTGGGACTCCTCCCACCTGATCTTGCAAGAGCTGCTGGACCAGGAGCCGCAGCTCGTGGAAGCCGTTTCCGACCGCCAGCGGCAGTCCTTTCAGTACCGGCTCTCCTCGCTCTATCTGTACTACCTGGGGCTGCTGCGCCGCTTCGACACCCTCTACGACCAGATGGTGCAGCCGCAGAAGCGGCGGCTGCTGCGGCGGCTGCTGGACAGCGTGGCCTGCCGCGTGCTGGAGCTCAAAGACGATCTGGTTCTCGCCGACCTGTGTGAGACCCACTGCCTGGACCAAGTGCTGCAGGACTTAAAGCTCACCCCGGTGCGCAGGCTGCTCAAGCACTGCACCCACCCCAGCTCGGGGTGGGGGGGTGGGAAGCTGCGGGGAGGTCTAGCCTTGATCTCCCCCTCCTTGTGGAAGCGAACCAAGCCCAAGCCAGCTGGGAGTAGGGGTGGCCTTGACTTTCTTCAGACACCCCAGGCCTTGGGACGTCAATCACAAGGGAAGGCTAGCAGGGCAGATGGGACGATGGGGTTTGGGAAGTTCATGCACCCTAGTTAGGAATTGGGACTTCCCTGATCGTCTAGCAGTTGAGAGTCTGCCTGCTAATGCAGGGGACATGAGTTCAGTCCTTGCTTTGGGAAGATCCCACATGCCATGTGGCAGCTGAGCCCATGAGCTGCAACGACTGAGCCTAGAGCCTGAGCTCCCCAAGAGAAGCCACTGCAATGAGAAGCCTGTGCACCCCAACTAGAGAGTAACCCCCATTTGCGACAACTAGAGAAGGCTTGTGTGCAGCAACAAAGACCTAGCACAGCCAAAAATAAATAAATAAATCTTAAAAAAAAAAAAAGTAGTTAAGGGTGGCTGGGGAGTCAAGCTGGAAGATCTGTCTCGCTAGAAGGATCCACGAATCCCACTGAAGGGGATTGCTGGAAAGGGTCCCATGGAGTCTTGTTCCTCCATGTGTGGTCCGTGGACCAGCAGCATCAGCATCACCTAGGAGCTTGTTAGAGATGCAGAATCTCTGGCTGCATCCCAGAACCACTACTCTGCCTCTGCGTTTTCACAAGCCCCTTGGGGGATGTCTGTGCCTCAGCAAGTCCCAGAGCACAGCATTTCTGTCTGGCCTCCAGGCCGCCCCAAGGTCAGGGCTCCCTGTTCCACGTCTAAGGCAGACTCAAAGTTTCCCCAGCTAGCTGCCTGAGACCCAGCTGTGGACTTGAAAAAACAGACCTTCTCCCGGCCCTGCCATTCTGATGTGGGTGCCTGGCGAGGGCATAGGAGCCTGCATTTTAAGAGCCTGGGTCCCAGTTGACTCAGACGTACAGCTAGGACTGGGACCGCTGCCCATTACCTACCATGGTCCTTCAGAATTCAACTCTGGCCACATGACAGGGTCAAAGGAAGAGGGGAGTGAGTCTTGGGGCGACCTGCCCCAAATCTGTACATTTCCCACCCCGGAGCTCTAGGATGGAGGGAGCCAGCCCCAGGGGTGTGTGTGCAGCTGAAAGTGGTAATGGGCTGGCCAGAGGGTCTGGACTTCTGTTCCCAACTCTTCTTCTCCCGCGTTGCCCCAAAGGCAGACCTGGAGGTTCCGATTCCCAGGTATTTCGAGCTGGAGCAGTCCAGCATCCTGAAGG
The DNA here is from genome assembly GCA_007570785.1 of Antilocapra americana. Taxonomy (NCBI): domain Eukaryota; kingdom Metazoa; phylum Chordata; class Mammalia; order Artiodactyla; family Antilocapridae; genus Antilocapra; species Antilocapra americana. The sequence goes on from ML660786.1 coordinate 1,027,327, forward strand.
AACGGGAACACATGCTGGCTGAGCTGCTGTCCAGACTGAAGCCAGTGGCCTCAGAGCAGGTGGGTCAGGGAGATGCCCCCACCCTGGGACAGAGCTTCCCGCTTCAGGGAGCTCTGGTAGGGCTGGCCCCTGACGGCTGCGCTGCGCTGCGCTGCGCTCCTCGTAACCTTCCCACACCAAGGCAGACACACAACCTGGGCACCTCACTGCCCTGGGACGTACCCCCAGCATATCTTTGGGGGACTGGCCTCCCAGCTGGAGATGGCAAACCCTCCCTCGTTTCCTCCTCCTCTGCTCCTGCTGTGGCCAGAGCTTTCCAATATTAAGCCGGACGGAGGCCATAATCCTACTGCAAAAGGCCGAGCGGGCCAGGCAAGGCAGGCTTCGGGCCATCTTCATGCGGGAGATTCGGAAAGAGGAGGAGCGAGACCGGAAGATTCGGGAGGAAGGTCGGTTCAAGTTCAGTCAGGACGAAGCAGCTGTCACCGTACAGAAGGTAACCCCCCCGCAACCTCCAACACCAGGCACCTTGGAGGAAAGTCACTTCCTCCAGGAAGCCTGCCTGGCTCAGCAATTGATGACAGAAATACAGGCACTTGGATTCTGCTGCCTCACAACTAGATGTTAAGCTAGGGACCTTCATCGGTAGTAAACATGTATCTTATTTATTATTTGTTCTCCATCTCCCCCAAAAGACTTGAAGTGGGATGCCATGAAAGCCCCCCAAACAGAAGGATCATTAAAATCAGAGGAGAAAGGAAATTATCTGGCAGTGCAGTGGTGAGGACTCCTCATTCTCACTGCCAAGGACCTGAGTTCAATCCCTGTTCAGGGAACTAAAATTCCACAAGCCACGTGGTGCGACCAAAAATTTAAAAAATAACAATAATAAATAAAAATTTAAAATTAAGAGAAAGATCCATAATACAACAGCATAACAGAGTAGACAATCATCCCCAAAACTTGTAAGATGGTGAAAAATGAGTCACAAAAACTTTTCTGGCCTACTATATTCTGCTTTTCTGTCTATTCATTCTATGAATTTTTGAGAGTTTGATATTGAAAGTGAATGAAGTGAAATCACTCAGTCATGTCCAATTCTTTGCGACCCCATAGACTATAGCCCGCCAGGCTCCTCTGTCCATGGAATCTTCCAGTCAAGGATACTGGAGTGGGTTGCAATTTCCTTCTCCAGGGGATGTTCCCGACCCAGGGATCGAGCCCGGGTCTCCCGCACTGCAGGTAGACACTTTACCGTCTGAGCCACCAGGGAAGCTCCAGCTAAAAATCTTAGTTTATCTACTTAAAAAAAATAGTTGTAATATGTAGTGGAACCATATGTAACTCTCTTCTGTATTCCCCAAGTCTCCTGTAAATGTTATCATTCTGTCATAACTGAAAAAGTAAAAAAAGAAAGGCAAAGAAATGAGTTACTGAATTGTAGCCTGAGCCTCCTGGCAGCTGAGGCAAAAGGAAGCATGATGAAGAATAGCAAGTATGAGAACTGATGACTCCAGGTGTATTTGGGGTCTAGGCTGCCCGAAGTCACCCTTTCATCACACCCCCTCCCACCTCACTACAGAACACCCAGCTCCATCTCTAGATCCCCCTCTGACACCCCACTGTCCTGGTGGGCGTGAGCCCTGCAGATCTCCCCCTAGGTGCTGCTAAGCTGGCTCACGGGGCGGGGGGGGGGGGGGGGGGCGGGCAGTGGTTACCAGCTTGATAAGATGGGAGGCGCCCTAGAGAACACCAGGGCAGGAAGGCCCAGGACTGCTGACCTGAGGCTGCTGGGGCTTTCTCTTTTAAGTCAGGCTTCTCTCCCATCTTCTATCAAGTCCCAGAGCATTAAAAACTTCTGTTTCCCAGCCCAATACAGGAGACTTAGGATTTCTTCCCCCAAATCCAGAGCAAACCAACCAACTAGCAGACAAGAGCCCTGAGAACAGACGTCCTCTCCAACAGAGATAGATTTTCAGATTGCAAATCAGGGGACCCGGGCTGGGGTGCTGTGCATCCTGTACCCAGGTCTGGCTGCCCCAAGGGTGAACAGGGGATCCTCGCCCTCGGGGCTCGCTGAAACAAGCCTTTGGAGTATGGTCAGCCCCAAAGCTGGAGCATCCTCCCTCAACCCGAGAGTCAAAACGAGACATCAAGGGTATGGAAACACTGCATCCCAGGTCCCGGGTTCCCCGCTGCCCTCATCAGAGGGGAGACTGTGTGAGGCCCTTAGTTATCAGGGGTCTTTCCTGTGCTCATCATGGGAACAGGAAGACAAAGCCTGGACAGGAGCCTGGACACAGAGCCTGCCCACTGAGGCTCTGTCTCAGTCAAACTACCGGGCGGGCACTGGCCCTGCATCCCTCTATTCTCCTCTCCAGGGCACTGGGTTGTCCCTGGGCCCAAGAGTAGCTGGGAGAGAAGCCCTGGGTGAGGAGTCAGGAAACCGGGCCTTGGTCTTGGCTCTGTGCCGAACGGCCCTGAGACCTGGGAGAGGCCATGTCCCACCTCTGGCCTCAGTTTCCTTGTAACATGTAGGAATTAATTAGGGGAGCTACAAGGTTTCAACAGCACTCAGGTCCATGGGCCTGGGTGGAAGCAAGCATTTACTCCAGATGCTGTAAGTATGCTGAGAAGTGAAGGTGGGGAAGGCGTCTCGGAAGAGATGGAATCTGAACTCTGATTTGTGCCTCAAAAGATACAGCAAGTTAGGGACTTCCCTAGGGGTCCGTTGGCTAAGACTGCACTCCCAATGCAAGAGGCCCAGGCTCGATCCCTGATTGGGGAACTAGATCCCACATGCTGCAACTAAGAAAATAAATAAATATTTTTAAAGGCAGGTTAGAAGGTGGAGATGAGATGGAGGGAGTTCCTGGGGGGCTCTGAGAGTGCCAGGTGTCTGGGTACAGACCGGCCCCACCCTATCTGAGCTATCTCTGCTCAAGGGTCAGTGGCCAGTGAGCTGTATCCTAGAGGTGCCCTCCCCAGAGCTCTGCCCACTACGCTGCATCCCAGCAGAGAGGCAGTGGGGAGTGTCCGGGCCCATGTGTCCCCCCAGGTGTGGAAGGGTTACCTGCAGAGGAAGCGCACTCAGCAGGACCGGCGAACTGAGATGGAGTTCATTGGCATGGTGAGCGTCCTGCCCCCAGCCCTGTGCACACCTCCCTCCACGGAGGACTGGGGGAGGGGGTTCTGGGGACCCTGGTGGGGGGTCATCACAAAGCCACTGCCAAACCGTGTCCCTTCCCACGCCCCCCACTTCCCTAGAGCCCTTTGAAAGGAAGTCACACATGGGGCAGGGTGAGGGACAGTGGCTCAGAGCGTCATACCACCTGGCCCGTGATGGAGCTGGCAGGAGAGGCTGCAGGTAGTGGCCCCGCAGCAGCACGAGGCCAGTTCCCAGGGCCAGTGGGTTTCCTGCAGCCTCTGGGAGAAGCACATGGGGGGCCCAGTTGGGATGAGGACATACCCCCTTCACTCCAGAGTGTTTCGTTGGGGGTGCACAGGCTCCCCACTCACTCTGGGATCCCAGACTCCCTCCTCTCCTCTGCCCTGCAGGCAGGATGGCTAAGTGTGAACTAGGTGACAGGGGCATGAATGTGCAGGGGGAGGGCGGGGTGGGGAGCACGGGCAGTAAGGGGTGAGGGTGCAGACGGGGAAGACAGACCTGAGCCCTCTGCTCTGCGGTGGTCGGCCCCCAGCTGGTCCCTGCTGACTTAGGAGAGGAAGACACCATGGGGGTGAGGTCCCTGGGAGGGCGCTGGGCCCTGGGCAGAGCCACAAAAGCCTGGCCTATAAGGGGAGATTGGAGGAGGGGCTGGGAGGGGGTGCTGGGGTTAGAGGCAGAAGGATCGGCGACCAGGGCTGGGATGGCCGCTCTGGGATAGCAGCTTCGAGGGGGCTGGGGGTTTCAGAAGGAGGGAGGGACCCAGTGGCCCCACGTGGGAGCAGAGGTCGGAGCTCGCTGATGACCGCAGCAGCCGGACCCCAGGAGGCCAGGGCCGGGTCGGGTCTTGGCAGGGCGGGGGGCAGGGGGCCATGGCACGGCTGGTGGGTGAGGAATGAGCCCGGCCGCCCGGGCCCATCAACAGTGTGAGCTCAGCGTTTTCAGTAATTGTCTCTGCGCAGAGTGATATTTAAAATACATTTGGGAGCCAATGAGGCGGGAAAGTGGCTGCGGAGCGGCTGCCAACACGGCGCGGGCGTGGGGCGTGGGGGTGGGGCTGGGCCGGAGGCTGGTGGGGGGGGGCAGAGGGGGGCGGGTGCTGGGGGAGCGGGCGGAGGTTGGGGGGCCAGCCCGGATGCATCTAGCAAACTCATTTTCAGAGTAATTTACACAGACGAGTTTCAGGCTCCAAACACAATTTCTCCTGATGCAGGCAAGCCCTGTTGTTCCGCGTGGGTGTGTGCATGCGCGGGGCTCTGTGCGGGGATGGGGAGGGGTCCTGGGGCACCCCACTCCCACCCCTGAGCCCCTCGCCTCCCTGTCCATGTCCCCAGCTCCCCTCGGCCAGCCTGGTCAGAGCGCCGTCCCAGGCCAACCTCAGGGAGGAAGAGCGCAGGCTGCGGCAGACTGAGAAGGAGGAGGAGTTCCAGCTGGCTGTGGTGAAGGCCCACGACTATCTCAGGGAGGTGGAGGCGCCCGACATGAAGGAGAAGATGAAGGAGCAGATCCGACAGTGGTTCATTGAGTGCCAGTCAGTGTTCCCAGCCTTCGCGGACCGTCCCCCTCCCCCACCGTGAACCCCCCTCTTGCCCTCCTCACCCCACACCAGCTTCCCCCCAAACCCCTGACATGCTGCTGACACACTGGGTATAAACCTGGGGCCCCCAGCCTACGGGAACAGCTCCACACGTGACTTCCTGCTTCCTCAGATGGCAGAGAAAATGCCAGAATAAGACAGGAAAGTGTCCAGGGACACCCCCTTACTGATCTCCCTACTCTGTTCTGTAACCGTCCACTCGCTCCCCCTCTCCCTCTGTCTTCCTTGTCCTTCATCTTTCTCCATCGTCCCTTCCATCCATCCACCCATCCGTCCATCCACCTACCCATCTATCTACCCATCCATCATCCATTTATCCTTCTTTTCCTCCACCCATCCGTCCATCCACCCATCCACCCATCTGTCCATCCATCCATGCATCCATCCACCCATCTGTCTACCCACCCATCATCCATTTATTATTCTGTTCTTCCACCCGTCTGTCCATCCATCCATCCATCCATGCATCCATCCACCCATCCGTCCACCTATCTGTCCATCCACCTATCTGTTCACCCATCCTTCCACCCATCCATCTCTCTGACCATCTTATGTCCATTTAGTGCCCTTACCGGCCAATTCCCTGATTATCCAGACGAGTCTTCAGGTGGATCCTACCTGATCTTTGCAGACAAGACTCCAGAACAGGTACCCTGGAGGTGGGAATAGAGGCCTTTCTGTGTTAGGTGGAATCTGAGGTTAGAGAGAGTAACCTGAGTGTCAGCTGAGGGTGGTGGGGGCTGGGGGAGAGGACGCAGATGTTGTGGAGAAGGGGGTCCCCAGAAGGAGCTGGAGAAGACCCCCTTGGCCAGAGAGAGACGACACGTCTGATGAGAGCACTGGGACTCCAGCTCCCCCACTCCATGGAGACCCCTGGGGAAAACAGCAGCTCTGAGCAAGCACCCACCTGCTCAGTGGAGCCCCTTTATTCCTGGACTCTCAGTGCCTGGATCCCACTGGTGACGCGAGGCCTTTGGAGTCCTGGGTCCACCCCTGGCTCAGGCCCTGGGGTTCTCTGGCTTGTATCAACCCCCTCGGTCTTCCCCAAAGCATCTTCCTGTGTCTGTCACAGGTGAGGATAGAACTGGAGGTGCAAGTCCAGGAGAACAAAAAACAGGAGCAAGAGAAAAGTAAGGAGAAAGAAAAGGAGGAAAAAGAGAAAAAGAAGAAGGGAGAAAAGACCAGGAAGGGAGTAAGTCACCGCCTGGAGCCATAGGCCGAGGGGGCAGGGGCACGGAGTCTCAGAGAATTCCCAGTGAGAGGCGGGTCTGAAAGCATCAGGCCCAGATGCGGGGAGGTGATGCAAGGAGGTGAGGGCTTCGAGCGAGGATGTCTCTGTTATAGGAAGCAGACACGATGCTTAGAGCGCTGCCTTCCAAATCCATCCCTACGATTAACGCTGCCCACAAGGAGTACACAAGTGAGAGCGGAGGGGCGGCCAGGCCTGTGGGGTCTTGGGGTGACCTTGGTCCCCAGGAGAGTGGGCCCATGCCACATGTGGGTGTTGTGGGGAAGTCAAGGTGATGGCCCCAGAAAGCCGAAGAGGAGAGGGGCATGAGGTGTGCTCCTTGGGCTTTGGGTCTAAATCCTGTGGCCACAGGCCTTGGGATCAGGCCTTGATCTGAGGTTGGGTGGAAGTGCCAGACACCTCGGTGAGAGGAGAGCTGGGCCAGCCTGCGTGCGTGCACCTGTGAGCTTCTGTGTGCACGTGAGTGTGTGTGTGTGTACATCTCTATCTGGAACACACGCCCCTGCACCGGCAGATCTGTGGAAGAACCGGTTTGACAGCCTCTATCCCAGCCAGAGTTTTGACTCCGAGACCCTCAAGATGGAACAGAGGAAAGACGTGGAACAGGAGATCCGCATACAGGTGAGCATCCCTGTGGGGCCCCCAAGGATCAGGCTCCATCCTTGCTGCCCACCAGCCCCTGGGCTGCCAGCCTTTGCAGCACCCTGCCTCTAGGCACTGCCTACCCGGCGTCATCCTGGCTCCGTCTAGGTGCATCTTGGTCCCCGTGGTCCTCTGACGCAGCCCTGAGGGAGGGGGATGTGAGGGGCTTTGCGCTGGGGTCATACCCCCATCCTCTGCCCACCCTGTGCCTCACACCTTGGGAGCATTGGATCATGCAGTCTTTCCAACAACGCGTGAGGCAGGTGTCTTGATTTTCTTGACGTGTAAGGAAACCGAGGCTGAGAGGTCATGAAATTGCTCAAGGTCATGCAGACTTGATTTGGCTACATCAGATCTTAGTTGCAGTCCTTGAGACATTTTGTTGCAGCACGCGGACTCTCTAGTTGGGGGGTGGTGGTCAGTAGTTGTGGGGCACAGCTTAGTTGCTCCGTGGCATGCGGGATCTTCGTTCTCTGATCAGGGATTGAACCTGCATCCCCTGCATTGCAAGACAGATTCTTAGCCATGGGACCAGCAGGAAAGTCCCCCATGCAGAATTTAAACAGTGGATCTGGGGCTTGAGCTAAAGGCAAGGGAGAAAATGAAAGATGTACCCATCTGGATGCAAAGTTTCAAAGAATAGCAAGGAGAGATAAGAAAACCTTCCTCACTGACCAATGCAAAGAAATACAGGAAAACAACAGAATGGGAAAGACTAGAGATCTCTTCAAGAGAATTAGAGATACCAAAGGAACATTTCATGCAGAGATGGGCTCGATAAAGGACAGAAATGGCATGGACCTAATAGAAGCAGAAGAGATTAAGAAGAGGTGGCAAGAATACACAGAAAAACCACACAAAAAAGATCATGACCCAGAAAACCATGATTGTGTGATCACTCACCTAGAGCCAGACATCCTGGAATGTGAAGTCAAGTGGGCCTTAAGAAGCATCACTACGAACAAAGCTAGTGGAGGTGATGGAATTCTAGTTGAGCTATTTCAAATCCTAAAAGATGATGCTGTGAAAGTGCTGCACTCAATATGCCAGCAAATCTGGAAAACTCAGCAATGGCCACAGGACTGGAAAAGATCAGTTTTCATTCAATCCCAAAGAAAGGCAATACCAAAGAATGCTCAAACTACCACACAATTGCACTCAATTCACACGCTAGTAAAGTAATGCTCAAAATTCTCCAAGCCAGGCTTCAGCAATATTTGAACAGTGAACTTCTAGATGTTCAAGCTGGATTTAGAAAAGGCAGAGGAACCACAGATTAAATTGCCAACATCCGTTGGATCATTGAAAAAGCAAGAGTTCCAGAAAAACATCTATTTTTGCTTTATTGACTATGCCAAACCCTTTGACTGTGTGAATCACAACAAACTGCAAAATTCTTCAAGAGATGGGCATACCAGACCACCTGACCTGCCTCCTGAGAAACCTGTATGCAGGTCAGGAAGCAACAGTTAGAACTGGACATGGAACAACGGACTGGTTCCAGGTTGGGAAAGGAGTACTTCAAGGTTGTATATTGTCATGCTGGTTATTTAACTTAAATGCAGAGTACATCATGAGAAATGCCAGACTGGATGAAGCACAAGCTGGAATCAAGATTGCTGGGAAAAATATCAATAACCTCAGATATGCAGATGACACCACCCTTATGGCAAAAGTGAAGAAGAACTAAAGAGCTTCTTGATGAAAGTGAAAGAGGAGAGTGAAAAAGTTGGCTTAAAACTCAACATTAGGAAAACCAAGATCATGGCATCTTGTCTCATTACTTCATGGCAAATAGATGGGGAAACAGTGGAAACAGTGACAGACTTTATTTTTGGGGGCTCCAAAAATCACTGCAGATGGTGACTGCAGCCATGAAATGAAAAGACGCTTGCTCCTTGGAAGAAAAGCTATGACCAACCTTGAGACCATATTAATAAGCAGAGACATTTCTTTGCCAACAAAGGTCTGTCTAGTCAAAGCTATGGTTTTTCCAGTAGTCATGTATGGATGTGAGAGTTGGACTACAAAGAAAGCTGAGTGCCGAAGAACTGATGTTTTTGAACTGTGGTGTTGGAGAATACTCTTGAAAGTCCCTTGGACTGCAAGGAGATCCAACCAGTAAATCCTAAAGGAGATTAGTCCTGAATGTTCATCAGTCCTTGGATGGACTGATGCTAAAGCTGAAGCTCCAATACTTTGGCTACATGATGCGAAGAACTGACTCATTGGAAAAGACCCTGATGATGGGGAAGATTGAAGGTGAGAGGAGAAGGGGATGATAGAGGATGAGATGGTTGGATGGTATCACTGACTCGAAGGACATGAGTTTGAGTAAGCTCTGGGAGCTGGTGATGGACAGGGAGGCTTGGCGTGCTGCAGTCCATGGGGTCTCAAAGAGTTGGACACGACTGTCTGAACTGAACTGGGGCTTGAAGTAAAAGCTGACTGGTTCCATCCTTGGAGCTTCTGCCCACATGAATGCCAGGCTCGAGCGTGAGCAAGATGTGGGTCAGGGTTGGGATGGGAGGGCTGAGGGTTCCAAAAGAACCCTCCACCCCAACCAGCTGCCATCACTGGGCTGGGCTGGATCTTCCCTGAGGGCCTCTGACCCCAACTCCATCCTCAGCCTCCTACCTGTCCTCCCCAAGCCCTGGTCACCCCATCACACCCCCTGCCGGCCCCCAGGTAGATGATCTGATGCGTCAGGAGCTGAAGAACCTGAGGCTGGCTGTGGACAGGGAGGAGACAAAACCCATGAAGCCTCCGAAGGCAAGACAAGGGCCGGAGCTGGAACATGGCAGGGCGCTCGGGCGGGGGAGGCAAGGAGCAGATCACTGCCTGGGTCTTTGCTTTCTAGCAGAAGAAGGCGGGCAAGAAACCCGGGAAGAGGAAGAAAGAAAAAGACCTGACCGCACACAGGTAGCTGAGCCCGCGCTTCGCTGAGGGTGGTGGAGTGAGCCCTGGTCCAGGACAGATCTGACTCCAGGGCCTGGTTCTGTGGCTGTGTGATCTGAGGGACGTCAGTTAACCTCTCTGAGCCCCCGTCCTCGTTAACCCGAGTCCCTGCCCTGCCAAACTCACGGGAGAGCCGTGAGGATGAACTCAAACCCAAGAAAGCACTTTGAAAGTGGAGATTCAGGGTGAGCTGTGAGTGGAGCGTTGTTCCAAACACTCCCTGCTTCCTGTGCCTCCTTCCTTCCCTACTTCCTCACCACCCCTGGGCATCCCACTCTGGGGCCTGGGAGCCTTGCCAGGGGTCCCTTTCTACTCGCTTGCCTTGTGATTCAAGCACATGGTGCCAGCTGTGTTCGTGGCCCCACCCCCCCAGCCTCCCGAGAGCGTGTACATCTTCCATGTGGTTTCTAGGAAGGGGCCATGTGTCACCCACATTGGGTCTCAGAGGGTGCTGGTCCTTCTCACACACCAGTCAAACCCCAAGGCACCTGGCTGGGGCACGCTAACGCCTGGGGCACGCTGCCGTCTGGGCCAGCGGGCCAGCGTCATGCCTTCCGATGCTGTCTGACCGCAGGACTGTGGACAGGACACCACTGGCAAGTCCCCCTCGCCCCTCTGCTCACGCCTGCAGCACCGCCCACACCCATCTGTGTCCCTTTCCCTTTGTCCTGGGTGCCCTGCTGCGACATCCCCTGCCAGGTCTATGGGCTCCCTATTTGAAGAGCTCGTCATCTTCGGCCTTCTAAAGAAGAGCGAGACAGTGACTTTGAAAGACTACATTGGTGAGAACTCCCCACAGCGCTGGGCCGAGGAGTGGTGCCCCTGGCCGTGGCCATCCCAGAAGCCAACTCCCAGCCCCACCGTGACCCCTCTCCCCCTGTGCCCTGCCCCAGCGGGTGCTGCTCACCAGCTGCGCCCCACCTCCCTACCCCAGGTGACTGCCTCTATCTTGGATCGGCCCTGAACTTGGCAAAAAAGCTGCCTATGCCCTCCCTGTTTGACATCCGGCAGAATGTGGCCTTGTATGGGATTCTGCGGCTTGGTGAGAGGCCTGGTGGGGAGGCAGGCCCTGGGGCAGTGGGGCCTCAGGGCGGGCAGCCAAGGCGGGTTGATCTGTCCTGGGCTCCCCCCATGCCTTCCTCGGGGGCCCCCCGGAAGTCACACCCTGAAGCCAGGCAGGCCATCGACCCACTGAGGACCCCACATTTTACACCCTTCACTCAATCCCGAGCGACGTCCCCTAGTCTGTCCTGTTCCCAGAAGACCAGCCCCCAAGCCCCTGACACACACCAGAGGCTGGATCTTTCTGAAGGGCTTTGTCACACGCCCTTTAATTCCATCCCTTCAAAATCCAGGAGTGGAAACAGGTGGGATGGAAAGAAGAAAGGGCACTGGGAGGAGGGGTCTTTCTTCTGAATCCCCCTTTTTCCCCCATCCCCCACTTCCCATGTAGACCTTTGGAATTAGGCTTGCTAAACCATTAGGCTCCATCCAGGCTGCCTCTCCTGGGAGCATTGCCCAGGCCCTGGGGGAGGAGTGCAGTCGTGACCTGACCCTCGTCTTGCCCAGCCTGGGGCCCCTGGCCTCACCTGACAACATCTGCACCCCTGGTCCCCTGCCGGCCCCTAGCCCCCTCTATCTTCTTTCTCAGGCTCCCCAGATATACATTCCATGGCTCCCCTCATCCGCTCCATCCTCCTGGTGGGCCCCTCCGGTATGGGCAAGAAAATGCTGGTCAAGGCCGTGTGCACAGAAACCAGTGCCAACCTTTTCGACCTGTCGCCAGAGAACCTGCAGGGCAAATACCCCGGCAGAACTGGAGCGCAGCTGCTGGTGCACATTGTCTTTAAGGTCTGGGGGTCTCCCGATGGCATCTCAAGTTCTCAGACTGTGACAGCAGGGCAGGGTGGGCTCGGGTGGGGGGTGGTCCCCAGCTGCCCGGCTGGTGTCATTTCAGGAGCTGGTGAGGTCTCCCTACCAGTCAGTCCCTGCTGGGAGCTTGTGGATTCCCGAAGCCCCAGTGATGGGGGAGGTGGGAAGGAAGTGGGAGGCAGGGTAGTTTCTTCTCTTGGCAGAGATGAAGCTGAACACATCGCCCCCGCACCCAATGCCCACGTGTGATGGGTGTTGGAAGGACGCAGAGGTGGGGCTGGCAGGATGTGGGAACGAGGCTGGAGCTCCAGGCTGGCCACTGACCTAGGGTGATCCTGACCCTAGGTTTGACCAGATGGAGAAGGGACCCTTCCTCAAGGAGTCTAACCTCGGGCTTCTGTTCTCTGATGTATCCAGGTGGCTCGGTACCTACAGCCCTCTGTGATCTGGATTGGGAATGCAGAGAAGACTTTCTACAAGCGGGTCCCCAAAGAAGAGGAAGAGGTGGGCAGAGCCCCTGGGCAGGGCTGGCAGGCACGGTTGTGTTCGCATCACTGCCGACCTCACCTGCCATGTGGCCTCAGACGAGTCCTCCTCCTGCCTTGCTTCCTTATCCTTAAAGTGGGACCGATGGCCCCTCCCTAAACCCTAACCTGCTCCCTGCCCCCTGCCCCCTGCTGTTCTTGTAAGTAAGGCTGAGCTCTGTGAATTAGAAGCCAGTATGATGTCCCTGGTACCCACCCTGCCCCTCCTTCCCCACCGTCCTCGGAACAGATGGACCCGAAGCGAATAAAGAAGGACCTCACCAAGGCCCTGCGGCTGCTGAGTCCCGGGGACCGCGTGATGCTGATTGGGACCACCGAGCGGCCGCAGGCGGCCGAGATGAAGGGCCTTTGCCGCACCTACGAGCGCATCCTTCTCCTGCCTCGGCCCGATTATGCCTCTCGCTATGGTGAGGCCCCTTGTGACCCCGTGGCCTGCAGCCCACCAGGCTCCTCTGTCCATGGATTCTCCAGGCCAGGGTACTGGAGTGGGTAGCCCCACCCTCCTCCAGGGGATCTTCCCAACCCAGGACTTCCCTGGTGGCTCAGACAGTAAAGGATCCGCCTGCAATGCAGGAGATGCAGGTTTGATCCCTGGGTTGGGAAGATTCCCCTGGAGAAGGGAATGGCAGCCCACTCCAGTATTCTGGCCTGGAGAATCCCACGGACAGAGAAGCCTGGCGGGCTACAGTCCATGGGGTCTCAAAGAGTTGGACACAACGGAGCGAATAATACTTTTTCACTTTTTTCATGGTGAGGCCGGGGAATGTGGGGTCAGGTCAGAGAAGGGGTCAAGGGACTGCCCTTGCCAAAGCTCCCTGCTTCCTTCCATTGGCCCCTGCTCTGAGTCCTGACCTCCATGCCAGGTGCTCTGGAAGGATGGCTAGACAAGCCGCCCTGGGGCCTGGGGCGCCTGTGTAGACAAGGGCAGCCTGCTCAAGTCTTCCGAGTCTCACTTGCTATGTTAACTGGGAAGGAAGATCCTTACCTCCCTGGGAGGAGGGGCACTCCTGGACACAGGGTGGCCCTCCAGAAGCACAGAGCTCCTCTGTAGACACAGAGGTGCCCACTGCCTCTCCCTGCCCCGTGTCCCCCACCCCCACCCCATGCGCACAGTGCTCTGGAGGCATATGATCGAGGCCCAGGGATTCCAGGGGATGCAGCACATGGACATCAGTGCCCTGGCCAAGGTGTCCGACGGCTACACCCCTGGCTGCATCCTCCAAGCCATCCAGGCGGTGCTGACCGAGCGGCGGCTCCTGCAGTTATCCAAGCAGCCCCTCCTGACCTCAGAGTTCCTGAGGCCCCTGGCAAAGCTGGACCCGGTGTACAGGGAGGAGGAGGACTCCCTGAAGGTCAGGCTTTGGGAGGGGGTGCAGGTAGCCACGAAGGAGGGCTGTGGGCCAACAGCAGTGGGGGTGTGTGTCAGCCCTCTGAAGCACCCTCGCCAGACCCATAGTGCACTTTGGACCCCTCCGTCTGCTCCCCACGGAACTCAGAAGGGAAGGACTCATGGGCAGGGCCAGCTGGGCACCCGCAGCCACTGACTCCGGGGATAGCTGGAAGAGGACTGGGGCCTGCAAGGCAGGGGAGGAGGCCTCTCACCCCTGACCATGGCCCAGAGTATCCAGTGATGAGTGAGGGAAACCAGGGCTCTGGCAGGACCCTAGAACCCCAGAGGAGGGCAGAGGACCTGCACACGGAGGACACAGATCCATTGGAAGGGAAGGGCGAGGTCAGCAAGCAAAGCTGAGGGTCTGGCCCATCACATTCACCCTTCTTGCAACCCAGGACTGGTACTTCAAGACCCCACTGGGCAAGAAGAAGATGAAGCTTCTTAAGGACCAGGACGCTGCTGAGGAAGCCAAGCTGGCAAAGGAGAAGAAGAAGAGGAAGTGATGCTGAGGCTGGGGTGCCTGAGATTAGGAGCAGGACGGGTGGGGCCCCACGAGCGAGGAGGGGACCTGGCGGGGCAGAGGTATAAATGGCCAGAAGGCTCGGGGACCTGCTCTCTTTGTCCATTTCCATGCTTCCTGCCCCTTGCTCTGGGCCCCTGCCTGGCTCAGCCTCTCCACTTCTCACCCACCCTCTCCCCACCCCCCGCCCAGCCACTCACAGGCCGTCTCAGCTCTGGTTCCCAGACCCCCCTGACCCCACCTGGTGTCTTTGCCTCGGGTCATTTCTCCGCCCTGGGTCCCCAGCCCTCTCCCTCCCCAAGGTGTTTGTGTGCATGTTAAGTCGCTTCAGTCGTGTCAGACCCTTTGCAACCCCGTGGACTGGAGCCCGCCAGGCTCCTCTGTCCATGGAAGTCTCCAGGCAAGAATATACTGGAGTGGGTTGCCATTCCCTTCTCCAGGGGATCCTCCTGACCCAGGGATTGAACCTGCGTCTCTGATGTCTCTGGCATTGGCAGGCGAGCTCTTTAGTATTAGCGCCATCTGGGTAGCCAGAGGTGTTTAAGGGAGAAAAATAGGAAAAGAAAGAGAAAAAGGTCTACAGTAAGTATAGAAACCAAGAGTAAGGCCAGAGTGTGGGGCCAGTGGACCCTGGCTGTAACCTGAGTGGTCTCACGTAGTCCTTTCCTGTCTCTGGGCCTCAGTTTCCTTCTTCAGTGAAGTGAGGAGAGGTTGGATCTCCAAGGTCCCTTCTATTCTAGGGTTTATTTCTACAAGAGAGTCTCTGGGGCAGCAGTGGGGCAGAGTAGGGGCAAGGGGAGAAGGCAGTAGGGAAAGGCAGGCCCCTGTGGGCAGGGCGAGGGCTGTGGGCAGACCCAGCATCTTCTCTGAGGGGTCTCCCCCCGTCTTCTGTACACCACCCCTCCCATCCCCACGTGCCAGAGCTCTGCACTCCTTCCTATGTCCCTCAGTGGCGGGGGTGGGGGGTGAAAGGGACGCAGCCTCCTGCCCCTGGCGGAAGGCCACCTGCGGGCTTCGAGGGGGACTCTAGGGAGCTCTGGATGACCATGCCATCGATCGCTGAGCCCCAGGGTGCTCGCCGAAAAAGCAGTGTAAGGATTGTGTGAATAAAGGTCAAAGCATCTGGCCCATGTCTTGAGAGCCAAGGGAGGGGAGTCGGCTGGGCCAGCATGAAAGGGTCCTGTGCTGGGCAGGACCCCCCCCCCGGGGGGGCTGGTTTCAAGTTTCCTTTCTCCCTTTTCCCCTTTTCATCCCCCAGGGGAAGTGATCTCTTTGTCCTAAGGTACCCCAAAAGGTACCCCCAATGGTCAGAGGTCTTCCACCTCTATTTCCAGGTAGCAGTGGCATGGGAGACCCCCGAGGTCACCCAGGGAGATGGGGGTCAGCGCCAAACTGGGCTGCCCGCGGGCTGAGCCCTCTGTCCCCAGCGCAGGGTACCCCTGGTGGGGAGGCCTCACGGAGGGGGAGGTGTTCCCTGCTGTTGCTGGAGACCCCTACATTGCCTTTGGAAGCAAGAAGGTACAGGGGGTAGTTGGTGACATTTGGAAGGCAGGGCCCCCTCTAGCCCTACCTCTGGGGTCAGAGCCTGGGCTGCTGGAGGCTGGTGCCGTGAAGCACAGGACAGATGAGAAAGGCTGAGGGATGGCAGCTTGAGGTTGAACCCCCACCCCGACCCCTGCAACACGGCATCAGACCTTGGCCAAAGCAGCTCCCCCCTCGGGGTCCATTTTTCCTTCACCTGGGAAACTGCAGGTTGGACTCCATGTCTGGGTGGTTCCTTCAGCCCTGCCGCCAGTCCAGCTCTCAGGGTGGGGAAGCTCTGAGCTCTGCCCTGACCCCCTCCTCCAGGCTCCTCCCTAATTCCCCAGCCTGAGGCCTCCTTCCTTGGCAAGGCTTGGATGTCCAGGCTATTTATGGCCAATGGATGGGCTATTTATGGCATGGCCTCTGTGTGCTCCCTGCCCCTCCCGAGCCCCCCCAACCCCCTAGGGCCTAAGCCTGGTTTCAGCCCAGCACCCACCCGCCCTGACCGCCAGCAGCATCACCCAGGGTTCTGCTCTCGCCCTGAAAGTGGCCATGCCTGGGAACAGGAGCTCCCCTCCCCAGCGGGGATACCGTCTGGGGTGCCTCCCCTCGTCCCCGGCCGGTGGGGTCTGGGGGGCCCAGTCCCACCCGGCCCGGGAGCGCCCTGGGCCCCCACCACTGCTGTGCCCAGACATGGCACTGCAGAATGCCCTGTACACTGGCGACCTGGCGCGGCTGCAGGAGCTGTTCCCCCCGCACAGCACGGCCGACCTGCTGCTGGAGTGCCGGGCGGCAGAGCCTCGCTGGAGCAGCCACCAGAGGGGTGAGGGGCGGCTGGATGGGGCTGAGGGCAGGGGGTCTGGGCGGTGGCACCCAGCACTTGCGGATCAGGAGCAGGCCCAGGGCTGTTTCCCTCCCAACCCGAGGCTTGCCTAAACCTTGGCCCCAGAGACAAGTCATGCGGAGCCCAGAATAGCTCCTGCCGAAGCCCAGTGAGTGGCCGGGTCAGGCTCAGACACGCGGAGGACCCAGAGACGCTGGCTCGTCCCCCTCCTCCTCCTCCTGGGGACCCGCCTCCCCTCCCCTGACCCCCCCCCATGCTCACACCCTGCCCTCATGAGCTGGTCCCCAGAAGAGTGCAGGGGGCAGGGCGAGCCCCCTGGTGACAGACATGCCCTCTGTGCCAGGCTGGTGGAGAAGCCCCGTGGAGGGTCCCCAGAGTCTGGCACGGGACCCATCGTCACCCGTACGGCCTCGGGACCTGCCCTGGCCTTCTGGCGGGCAGTGCTGGCCGGGGATGTGGGCTCTGTCTCCCGCATCCTGGCCGACTCCAGCAACGGCCTGGCTCCGGATTCCATCTTTGATACCAGCGACCCAGAGCGATGGAGAGATTTCCGCTTCAACATCCGCGCTCTGAGTATGGGCCAGGGTCGTGGAGGGGAGTCGGGGCTCCAAGTGGCGGGGGGCTGGTGGGTGGGTGGGAGGGAAGCCTGGGAAGGAGCCCTGGGCTCCGGCTTCCCAGCCTCTGCCCACCTCCCCCCACCCCATTGCCTGGCAGCTCTTTGTCTCTGCCCAGGCTCTGAGGCCCTGTGTCCCCATCTCTCCCTAGGACTCTGGTCGCTGACCTACGAAGAGGAGCTGACCACCCCCCTGCACGTGGCGGCCAGCCGGGGCCACGTGGAAATCCTGCGGCTGCTGCTGAGGCGGCGGGCGAGGCCTGACGGTGCTCCCGGGGGCCGCACCGCCCTGCATGAGGCCTGTGCCGCGGGCCATGCCGCCTGCGTCCACGTGCTGCTGGTGGCAGGAGCTGACCCCAACATCCCTGACCAGGATGGGAGGAGCCCCTTGCACCTCTGCGGGGGGGCTGGCAGCCTCGAGTGAGTGATCCTTCACCCCAACCACCCTGCTCCCCTCTTAAGGGAGAGGCAGAGATAGCCGCAGGGAGGGTGAGGGGGCCTGTCTGGTCCTGGCAGGTCCGGTGAGATGGACGGAGTGGACTTTAAAATGGCCTGTGCTTGGAACAGCTTCTGCTTCCCCAGTGCGGGAAGAGGGCTGTGGCAGGGCCCGGCTGCATGGCCTGCAGTGGGGAAGCTGTGGACCCATTATGGGGAGATGGTTAAGGCTTTCATTTTTCTAAGCTTATCCTACGTCCCAGACACTGTGCTAATAAGTACAACACACGGCCCTGTAACTAAGGCCTGATCCTGCCCTCAGGGAACTGACTGCCAGTCATCCAGACAGGCTGTAGAGGACAGAAGAGACCCCCAGTCGGAGCCTGTGGTTGTCCGTGAGGGCAGGGTCTGGTTCGCAACCTGGCAGGTCTGGCATGTCCGTGTTGGCAGGCACCCTCAGATCAGTGGGCTCAGGGACTGAATCCAATGAGCCAAGCTCACGAGAAACTGATGGCCATACTCGAATGTGACCCTATATTATCTGCCGTAGGGGATGTTCATTTGCAGTGACCCAATAATTATGATCTATGTGTCGGGGGCCTTAGAGAGTCAGTTCTCACAATTTTTTGATAAGTCTGGAATCCCAGCAAAGGGAAACTTGGCAAGTCTAGGGACTAACTGTACATACAATGGAGGTCTTCTCTCTACTGTCTATACACCTGCCAATTTTCACATCTTGTCCCTGAATGGCACCAAATTTTGGATCCTTGGGCTTCCCTTTTGGGGCCTTCTCCCTCCTGTTAACCTCATCGGCCTTCAGAGGATTCTATTGCCTTATTTACTCATGTTTGAAGACATGTCTATTCCAGCATAGTCCAATAGAGATGTACCGTGGGTCACATACGTAATTTAAAATGTTCTGTTGTTGTTCAGTTGCTAAGTGGTGTCTGACTCTTTGTGACCCCATGGACAGCAGTACTCCAGGCTTCCCTGTCCTGCACTATCTCCCAGAACTGGCTCAGATTCATGTCCATTGAGTCGGTGATGCCATCCAATTACCTAATCCTCTATTGTCCCTTTCTCCTCCTGCCTTCAATCTTTCCCAGTATCAGGGTCTTTTCAAATGAGTCAGCTCTTCGCATCAGGTGGCCAAGATATTGGAGCTTCAGCTTCAGTATCAGTCCTTCCAGTAAATATTCAGGATTGGTTTCCTTTAGAGTTGACTGGTTTGATCTTCCTGCAGTCCAAGGGACTCTCAACAGCACCACAGTTCGAAAGTATCAATTCTTCGGAGCTCAGTCTTCTTTATGGTCCAACTCTCACATCCATACATGACCACTGGAAAAACCATAGCTCTGACTACATGGACCTTTGTCAGCAAAGTGATGTCTTTGCTTTTTAATACACTGTCTAGGTTTATCATAGCTTTGCTTTCAAGAAGCAAGTGTCTTTTAATTGAAATGAAAAAGAAACAGGTGAAATTCATTTTTAAATAGAGGTGAATTACATGTAACATAAAATTTACCATCTTAACTGTTACTCAGTGCCCAGTTCAGTACCACTGAGTACATTCACACAATTATGCAACCAGCAGGGCCATCTAACTCCTGAATTTTTTAAATCTTGCAAGAGTTAAATTTTGTATCCTTTGAATAATAACTGCTCACCCCTCCTTGCCCCTGGCAACTGCCCTCTACTTTTGGACTCTATGAATTGGAATGGTCTCCAAACCTCTAATGAGTGGAATCAAACAGTATCTGTCCTGTTGTGACTGGCTTATTTCATTTAGCATAATGTCCTTAGACTCATCCAGGTTGTAGCAGGTAACAGAATTTCCTTGCCTTTTAAAGCCTTGAATAATATTCCATGGAATATGTCACATTTTATTTACCCAGTCATCTACTGATGGACACGTAGGTCGCTTCCATGTTTTGGCTATTGTGACTAGTGATGCTGTGAACATGAACATATAAACATCTGTGAATCAAGTGAAATTAATTTTAATAATATATCTTACTTAACATAATATATCCACAATGTTATCATTTCAACATGGAACCAATATAAAAAGAACAGATGAGATATTTTACATTCTTTTTTTGTAGCAAATCTTCAAAATTGGTGTGTATTTTGCACTTACAACATATCTCAGTCAGGACTAGCCATCCAGTAAGTGCTTGGTGGCCACGGAATCAGACAATGCCATTCTGTGAAGGCCCACATTTTTAGTGAAGTCCCTGTGTTCCAGCCCAGGCTCCCTGAGACCACAGTTGGTGATAATCATTCCTTTTTTTTTTTTTTTTTTAAGCAAAGTGAAAGTGTTATTTGCTCAGTTGTATCTGACTCTTTGTGACCCCATGGACTATAGCCCGCCAGGCTCCTCTGTCCATGGAATTCTACAGGCAAGAATACTGGAGTGAGTAGCCATTCCCTTCTCCAGCGGATCTTCCTGACCCATGGATCGAACCCTGGTCTCCTGCATTGCAGGCAGATTCTTTACCATCTGAGCCACCAGGGAAGCCCCTTGATTAAATACACATATTTTTAAGATTATTATGGAGGGACTTCCCTGGTGATCTCGTGGCTAAGACTCTGTGCTCCCAATGTGGGGGGCCCGGGTTTGATCCCTGGTCAGGGAATCCCATGCGCTATAACTAAGAGTTTGCATAGTGCAACTTAAAGATCCTGATGTAGCAACTAAGATCCAGCTCAGCCAATAAATAAATCAATACGTAAATATTTTTTAATTATTATGGAGAATTTCAAACCTGTAGAAAGGTGGACAGGATAATAAACCCCATGATCCCTCACCATCTATACCACTTCCACTGCCCATCGCTGTTTTGAGCTCTTAGCTGATGGCTTTTCAGGCACTGTCTCATACGCCACTCACAACAACCTCTTGGGTCTAAGTATTAGCAATTATCCCCTTTCTACAGCTCTGCTGGAGCTCCAAGAGATTGAGTTCCCTTAGCCTTGAATTTCAGGGCACAGGTCCTTGCAGTAATAGTAATACACAATCTTCTGCGAGGACCATCTTGCAGCAAATCTGGCTGGACAATTTCGGTTTTGTTGGTCTTTCTCGCACCATCGCAATGTCCATGTGTGCCCACTTCCAGGCCCCTCCCCACTCCAATCCCAGCACACAGAGCCCTCCAACTGTCCTGCTGCCCCTGGGCCGGAATGCCAGCTCTTCCTTCACTGGCTGTGTGAACCTGCCAAGACCCTCCACCCTCACGGCCTCGGTTTCCTCATCTGAACCCACCCTGGGAATGAACCAAGTCAGGGCAGGTGGTGCCCACAGAAGGCGCCTGTTCTAACTGAACAAGGGCTGCTGGCGCCTTGGCTCCCATCCAGGGTTTAGGGCACTTCTCCTGTGGAAAGCACCCGGCTTGAGAAAGGGCACTGGAGATGCTGCAGAATGTTGCCAGGATCTTAGTGCCAGGCAGGCTGGAAGGAGATGGGCAGACAGCACCAGGGCCACCCAAGGGTGCCCCGGGGTTTGCTTTGCTCACACCAGCGCCACCCCCCACCCCCCCACCCCCGCCCCGTCTTCTTCCCCTACGGCTGTCTTGCCCTTACTAGGTGCGCCGATCTGCTCCTGAGGTTTGGGGCCAAAGTGGATGGTAGGTCGGAGGAGGAGGAGGAGACCCCTCTGCATGTGGCTGCCCGGCTGGGCCACGTGGAGCTGGCAGACCTCCTCCTGAGACGCGGGGCCTGCCCCGATGCCCGCGATGCCGAAGGCTGGACGCCACTGCTGGCCGCCTGTGATGCCCGCTGCACGTCCCCCGCCGACGCCGAGGCCACCACGGCTCGCTGCCTCCAGCTGTGCCGCCTGCTCCTCTCTGCCGGCGCCGATGCCGACGCCGCCGACCAGGACAGGCGGCGGCCCCTGCACCTGGCCTGTCGCCGCGGCCACGCGGACGTCGTGGAGCTGCTCCTGGCCCGCGGCGTCGGCGCCAACGCCATGGACTACGGGGGACACACGGCCCTGCACTGCGCGCTGCAGGGCCCCGCCGCAGCCCTGGCCCAGAGCCCGGAGCGCACGGTGCGCGCGCTGCTCAACCACGGTGCCGTCCGCGTGTGGCCCGGGGCTCTCCCCAAGGTACTGGCTGGGGCCGGAAGCAGGGCCGCGAGAGCAGGGTGGGGGTGTGGGGAGACCCGGCCGGTGCGCCAGCTTGCTCTGGACGCAGGTAGCTCCAGACTGGGGTCAGTACCTTGCCTTCCAATGGTCCAGAAAGCCCAGCCCAGCAGGGCGCAAACCGCATACCAGCAGGAGGTGGGAATGTTTGCTTGTGTGCCTGCACACGTGTATACCCACTGCTGGGCTGTGCATATACACGTGTTTGCATGTACGTGTGTGTATACGTGCGTGGGTGATGAATGCCAACCGAGGGTGGAGGGGCTAGATTCTAAAGGACCTGAAAAGACAGGAGGAGTCAGGTCAGATGTGGGCCCAAAGGGCTAGTTTCTTCCTCAGGGAAGAAAGCCGATGAAGGAAGCATTTAGGAAGCTCCCCCTGGGACCCGTTCAGAGAGCAACTCCAGTCACACGAAACGCTGGCCCAGGGCAGAGTGATAAGCCTGGTCTTCAGCTTCAAGGCCTCCTGACCATCCGCAGATGGACGTGAAAGCTTAGCAGAACATGCAGCAGGGACACCAGCAGCTGTTAGGCTGGCACCAAAGAAAACAGACTCACTGTCAATCTCCAACCTCTGCCTTATATTTAACATTAATATCCCCGAGGCAGGTTCAGGCTGAAGATGTGTGCTACCGATGCCCTGGCGGGGGACCCTGTCCACACTGTGTGTCTGGAGAGGGCTGTATAACATCATGGAGAATGCTGGGCCCCAGGGTAGGGACCCTGGTTCTCCGAGGGGCTGGATCAGGATGGGTGTAGGGCAACAATCTGTGTGCAGGTCCCTTACCCCTCCTCTGGGCTTGAACCATCCAGCCCCGCCCAGTCCTGGAGCTCCCCTGCTATCCCTGCCTCTCCCCTTCACTCATAAACCTGGAAGCATCTGTGTAGATTCCTAAGCAAGGCCAAATAATTAAACAGCCAGAGAGTTCGGCAGATTGGTCTCCCCTTTGGGAAAATACAAGAAAATCAACAGTTAACACTAATTAATCTCCTATTAACACCAGATAATTAGGAGAGGAGCAATTCCCGGCAATACGACAATGGCTCTGACAGCTTGGGGAGGGGGTAGGAAGAGAAGGCAGAGCAGGGGACGGGTGTTCTGGGGTGCCGCTGCCCGCCCCTGCAGCCCTGTTCTGTTCTCACTGCCCTGGGGACAGGCCAGCACAGTGAAGTGCCCCCTGCGTCCCTTTATCTGGGCTCCGCAGCATCCCAGGTGATCAAACAGTTGGCGTTCGTCTCCCACAACGTGCAGCTGCTCCAGGACTGGCTGGGGTGCCTGTCCTCCAGGCAGAGCTTTTCCCTGGCCCACCGGTGACCACTGTCAGCCCCAAGACAGTCCTGCAGGAGCCACCATACTGGACTGGGTGCTCAGACTGGAGCCAGGGTCTGGCTGTGATGCTTGTTCATGTGACTCTAGGCAAGTCCTCGGATTCCTTGAAACCATGCTCCTTGCGTGTGATACAGTCTTGACCTAAACTTAGTGGGAACAGTAGAAACAAACAGAGCCCTGGCCATGCTCCAGACCTATTCTAAGGTGTGTTACCTGCTGCATGGATTTCTTCAGACCTCCCAACAACCCCGTGAGGTAGATGGCAACTGAGAACACAGGCTCTGGAGCCAAGGACACTACCTGTGTGACCATCAAGAAGTTGCTTAAATCTCTCCAGTTCTCCGTTTTCCTCATCTTTACAATAGGAATGTAACAGTATGCCTGCTTCATGGGCATCTTTAGGTCTTTAGACAAGGGATGGAGTGCTACAGGTTAGAATAACCGTGGGAGGCTTCCTGGAGAGGGTGGGACCTGGTATGGGCAGGGCTTGGAGAGATGGAGGAGGAAAATACAGGTATTCCAGGAAGAGGGCAGAGGCAGGACTCCCAGAGTGGCCTGGGAAGGGCAGAGAGACTGGCATAAATGGCAGGCAGTAGCAGCAGGTAAGAATAGGAAAGTTATACATAACCAGCAAGTTATACATAACTTGCTTCTAAGGAGGAGCAAGACAAAGAGGCTTGCTCCAGGCAGACGAGCTGGGGTGGTTCTGGTAAGCACTGCCCAGATGCAGGGACAGAAGCAGAGGGCCTCCAGTGTATGAGATGCTTTCTCCCTGGACAAGGCCTTCCACCTGCTCCCACTGCCCAGCAACATCCAGCACATGCAGCACTCCCAGCCTCCCAGGCAGAAAGGTCTCTCCTTGCGGGCAGGGGTGTTAGAGACCCTAGTGTTACATGCAAGTGTGTGCAGCCGGAGGGGGTTACATTCAGGAAAGCTGCCCAAGAGATTGTATTCAGCTGTTCTCAGGTGTTATGAAAGGTCCGTGGCCGCTGCCTGAGAAACAGCAAGAGACAGAGGGGCTGAAGCACGATTCAGCTTACATGTATCAGGTGCAGGCATGGAGCAGATGATGGTTCCTGCATTTGTCTGAGCTGTGCATGGCTGACTTTCTCACTGTGGGGACGGTGGCCCAGCACAAGCTGCCTCCCAGCATGGTTCGCTCCTCACAGCACAAGCCACCTCCTCAGACAGGCCTTTCTTGACCACCCATCTAGGACCGTGCCTTCCTGACTACACTTAGCCCCTGAGCCTATTTTCTTTGTAGCAGCGTATACGTAAGTGGCTATTTATGTGTTGTGTGTTCCTTCTTTTTTAATATATTTTTTTTTATTTGACTGTGTTGGATCTTGTGGCACCCGGGATCTTCATTGCATCATGTGGGATCTTTTGTCGTGATGCATGCATTCTCTAGTTGTGGCGTGCTGGCTCAGTCATTGCAAAGGACAGGCTCTCTCATTGAGGCACATGTGTTCTTGGAGCACGTGGGCTTAGTTGCCCTGCAGTGTGTGGGACCAGGGAGCAAACCCGTGTCCTCTGCATTGCAAGGGGGATTCTTAAATGCTGGGAAATCCCAAGTTTTTTGTTCAGAAAGAGAAGCTCCCAGCTGACAAGGACCTGTGTCTCCTCCTCACGGCTGGGTCCCCCAGTGCTGGCCCATAGTGACCCTCAGTGAATATTTGTTAAAGGAAGAATGAAAGAATGAACCCGGCTCCAGCTTGATCCTAGGCCCACTCCCACATCAGGTGTCTGCTGGCCTCTTTCCTTCTTCTTAAATGCCCCCCTCGCCTTTATAGCCCAAGCCTGCCTCTCTGTGAATCCCTCCTGGACCACCCAGCACTCCTGCCCTGTCTCCATCCCTCCCCTGGCACCAGCAGGCTCTGCTCAGGAGCTCCAGCCTCAGGTCAGGGACCCCTTTCCCACCCAGGAAGATGCAGCACAGAGGCTTGTAGAGGCAGACAGGAGAGCAGGATGAGGTAGTAGTTGAGGGCAAAGAGCACACCACCGGGCTTGGATGGCTGCAACCACAGTTAGGGCAAGTTACTTCTCTGTGCCTCAGCTTCCCTTGTCTGTTAAGTGGGGACAACAATAGTCCAAACCTGCAGGGCTGAGAATTGTCAACACACATAAAGTACTAAGAAAATATCTGGCATAAATTATGCACAGTAGAAATGCTAGCTGTTGTATTGGTTTCCTGTCATGGCCGTAACAAAGTACTGCAAACTGGGAGGCTTAAAACAATAGAGATATATTCCCGTTCAGTTCTGGAGCCTGGACATTTGAAAAACCCAAGTGTAGGTAGGGTTGGCTCCATCCAGAAGCTCAGAAGGAGAATCTGTGCCAGGCCTGTCTCCTAACGTCGGGTGGTTGTCCACAATCCTTGGTGTCCCTTGGCTTATAGACACATCACTCCAATCTCTGCCTCCCTCATATGACATTCTCCGTGTGTGTCCATTTTCTCCTATGAAGACAGCACTCATATTGGATTAGGACCCACCCTAATGACCTCACTTTTACCTTGATTACATCTGCAAAGACCCTACTTCTATGTAGGTCACATTTCTAGGTACTGGGATCAGGACGTCAACATATCTCTTGCGGGGCATAGTTCAACCCACAATAGCTGTTTCTTGGCTGTCCGGTCACCGGTCGCCGGGCCAGTTCTGTAACCCCTGGAACACTGACGCAGCTCTGCCCCCTGCAGGTACTGGAGCGCTGGTGCACGTCCCCGCGGACCATTGAGGTCCTGATGAACACCTACAGTGTCGTGAAGCTTCCTGAGGACGCCGTGGGCCTGGTGCCTCCTGAAACTCTGCAGGTCAGATTCTCGGACCCTGAACACACAGTCACCCAGCCTGCCCCAAGAGACTTCCAGCTCCTAAAGGGAAGCCCTGTGGGTCCCCCCCATTCTGCCCCCACAGAAGTTACTAAGAAAAAGAAAACTGAGAGTGAATACCTGAAACGCTCTTGACTTCTAAGAGGCTCCTGGAGACTCCCATCGGCCCTCCCACTTTAGAAGCAGGTGCCCCCTGTCCCGGGCTCCCTCTGAGCCCCTCATTCTGCCCCCAGAAGCACCGTCGTTTCTACTCCTCCCTCTTCGCCCTGGTGAGGCAGCCCAGATCGCTGCAGCATCTGAGCCGCTGTGCGCTCCGTGCCCACCTAGCGGCCTGCCTGCCCCACGCCCTGCCCCGCCTGCCCCTGCCGCCCCGCCTGCTCCGCTACCTGCAGCTGGATTTCGAGGATGTGCTCTACTAGGTGAGCCCGAGGCTCTGCGGACCACCCCAGTCGCTAGGGGGCAGGAGGGGGTGGAAATGGGTCGGAGGCAAGATAAACGTGGCCGCAGGGCCCTAGACAGAACTCCCCAGACCACCGGACCTCTCTGAATCCACCCCTCTCCTTCCAGATATCCACTGCCTTTTGAGAGACTCTGAAAGCAGACGCCCCAGACCCTAGGGGATGCCAGTCCACTGCTCACAGCTCCTGGGACTTGGGACTGAGTTGAACGGATTCAGGCGGAGGTGGCCCTCTCAGCAGGAGGCCCAACTCTACAGGGAGGTGTGGGTGCTGTCATTCCCCCCAGGAGAGGCAGACGGACCAGATGGCCAAGTGACATCTGATGGAGAGAGAGATAGGACTCACGGCAAATGATATATACTCTTCTGGGGGAGGGGGCGTCTCCTGAGGCCTCTTGCACACTGTCCAAACCCTGTGCTCACATTAAAAATATGCAGGCCTGTGTTATTGGATGCTATCTCCAATAGCCCCTCCGCTGAGCTGGCTGGCTCACGGGGACTCGAGATGGGCAGATTTATGGGGTCCCCCGGATCTGCCCCATGGTGCCTGCTGTATCACCTGCCTCCTTTGGCCTCCACCAGCTACTGCGGGATCCCAGGCAGATCTGCCCCTCTGGCCACGATGAGGGGGAATAGCCATCGGGTGAGATAGTGTCAGAACAGGCCTGAAAGAGAGCCAGCGGGAGGATGGGGAAGCAAAGAGGCTTGGGTAAGAAGAATGAGGCTGAGGCCGGGCAGACAGTGGGGCAGGGCAGTACAGGCAGCCCCCGGCTTGGGCAGCGAAGTGAGGGCAGGAAGTCAACCGGAGGTGGGTGCCCAGGTCAGCCAGCGTGGCGTAACCGTGGACCAGGTGAGAGTGAAAAGCGCAGGTTTAGAAAAGCTAAAACAATTCTGCCTGCTGCCTGTCCCGTAGGTCGGATGTACACCACGGTCCGGCGTCTCTTATAACTGCTCCTTCAATCAGGAGCTGAGCTGAGACTAACACCCTCGCGTTCTAGTCCCAGCTTTGCCATTAACTTGCGAAACAGACGTCTCTTCCCTGCTCTGGACGCAAGCTTCTGCATCTGTCAAACAAGAGAGAAGGAGAGGGTCCCTGAGGGTCTTTGCAGTCCCGGGGTTTAAAGAACTTACAGGCAGCCCCACCAGCCAGGAGCCCCGTCTGCGACCACAGGAGGGAGGGGGCGCTGCTCGGAGCCACGGGGCAGCCAATCCAGTGCACGGTGACCGGTGACGTCAAGGGTCGCAGGACAGATTTCCTAGCGGCCCGCGGTGCGCACGCGTCGGAGTTGGCAGCTTTTCCCACCAGTCGCTGGGAGCGAGGCAGCAAGAGGAGGGGCCAATAGGGTGGGAGGCGGAGGGGCGTGGCCGGAGGGGCGTGGCCTGAGGGGGACCGACGGCGCGAAGCCCTAGACGACCTCGAGGTCGCGGAGGTGAGCGGGCCCTGATTCCCACCTGGCCTCACAGACCTTGGGCTGACTGGGCCGCGTGGGCTTCCAGCTGTAGGGCGCGGGCACAGCGGGACGGGAGGGGCCGCTCCTGGAGCTCAGGCCCACAGGCGTTCGGGGCGGGGGCTGACTGAGGCCTGGCCCCTCGGCCGTGCACGGTCCAGACCCTGCAGGCCCCCCTCCCAGGGGAAGTGGGCGCAGAAGAAGAGACGGGTCAGGAAGCGGTTTGGGGCAGGCTCGGTTCCACTCACAGCTTGGGCACCCGTCCCCCCGCCCCGGAAGCCCCATCTTATCCGGGTGCTAGACCTGGGCATAATGCCCCCTTGTCCATTCATTGGTTCAGCAGGGGTTTGAGTGCCTCCCGTGGGCAGGACACTGGCCACACAAAGGCCTGGCTCTCCCATCCCCACTAGAAATTTCACTCCAATAAGCAAACAGACGGGAAAGTTTCAGAGTGATAAGACTTCCACAGAGGGTTTTATTGGTTATTGTCCAAGAGTGGGTCAGCCGCTGAACGCAGGTAACATGGACACCTCCTCTTAGAGGAGATGACATTTAACCCAAGGCCTGAGTGACAAGGAGGAGCCAGCCGCGTGAGTGAAGTAGGGAGAGAGGGAAGTGACATGAACTGATGTGTATTTTGAAGATGGCTCTGGCTGCAGAGTGGCTTGGGGGAGGGGAGAGGAAGGGAGGAAGGCTGAGAAACCAGTTCAGAGGCTATTTCAGGAGTCCTGGCAGAGATGGAAAAGCAGTAGGTGAGACTTGGGACCCTTTCTGGAGACTCCATGGAACTTGTTGATGGAGTAGACAGGGAAGGCTGAAGGAAAGCATAGTCCAGGATGACTCCTTCGCCCTTTTTTTGGCAGAGCAAAACTGGATGGATGGTGGGACTAATTTGCTAAGGTGGGGAAGATAAGAAAGGGGCAGATGGCGGGGCAGTAAGAAGGTCTGTTTGGGAGATGTTAAGTTTAAGCTGCCTGTTAGACATATCAAAGAAGCTGTGTCACATGGTCATTTAAATCTATGAATTTGGAATCCAAGGATGAGGACAGGCCTAGGGATATAAATAGGGGGGTGGTGTGTGTGTTTGTGTGTGAAAAATATTTAAAGCTCTGTCCCAAGAGAATGCTGACTCTCAAGGGGATGACTTTTCTGAGAAAGTCCTGTTTATGCATTTTGATGGAAATTCTAGTTCATTTGCATCCACGTCATTCATTTTGTGCTTCCTGAGTCCCAGGTTTTAGGTGCTAGATACAAGGCTGTGGATGAGACCTGCTCCCACCCTAGTCTGAGAATTTTCCATCTAGTCTGAGAAACAAGTATGTGAATACCGAGTTCAGATACAAGGGGCAATGTAGTGAATGCAAAAGACTTGTGGGAGCAGGATTTGAGGGCCTGAGGAGGAAGGAGAGCAGGAGCGGCAGGGAGTCCTGGGAAGACTTCGAAGACATGGGAGTGCTCCCCAAAAGTGGTAAGAAGCAGGGAGGATTTCTGGCCATATCTGGAGAGCACTGGTTCACGCAGGAGGCCCTTTAAGAATGTCGGGCATAAGGGAAGAAAGGCGATGTGGAGTGGTCCATACGAGAGGCTGCTGGCCAGCTTCGCGCCTTCTCCTCTTAGCAGGGCAGTGCTAGGAAGGTCCTTCCTGGGGTTAGACATCCAGACACTTCTTGCAAGCCAGGGAGCTTCCTCCTCAGCCTCCTGGCTGCGGGTCCCGCGGGCCCAGAACCTCTCCCCGGTAATTGCTTTCCGTAATGTGTTTGCTCCAAACCAATTTCACGCCTCCGTGAGGACTCCGCCCTGCACTGGAGCGCGGACCTCCCCACCACCAACCTACCCGCGTGTATCACGTGCGCGGCACACCATCGGCACACATTTAACCCAACGATATGCAGAATTCAAGTACCTGGATACAGCCAACATACATGAAACTACACGTGTGTATGCTAGGCTTTAAGAGCCTCGTGTACAACCGTCTCCCGCCCCCTCCCGCCGCCTCCCGCCGCAACCAGTGCACTCACGGTGAAGGCCCAGCGCGCTGGCCCTCGGACCGCTCACCTGGTGCTGTTCCTTTGCCCTCCGCGCGTCTCCTGGACTAACGCCAGGGAGCGCTGCAGCACTCCGCGCCTCCTTCGCCATGACGCAGTTGCGCGCTGCTGCCACCAGAGGGTACCCGCGGACAGAGCCCGAAGCTCCCCATCGTCAGTGGCCACTCGCCAGCCAATGAGGGAGGCGAAGGTGTGTTTGGATTTGACTTAAGAGTACTTCGCTTTTTTTTCCTGGGTGCTGGTTCCCAGTCCGTGAAGGGAGGCCAAATGAGGAGGTCGACATAGGCACACATAGGTAGACATAGAGTAGATTCAAAATAAAATTCTTCCTTCGGAGAATTTCCCCAATTGGTGAGTAGTTAGGTGGACAAGTCAGCACGGGGGCAGCCAAAGAAGCACTTTTAGTATTCCATTTTAGACGCTGAGGGGAGGTGCTTACCTATACGGGCCTGTCCAGGGATTAGGTAGGAGAACCAGAGAGTTTTCTTCTCAATAAAGAAGGGAGGCGGCTCCCTTCAGGTTTGAGAGTGACAGCTTCTGTCCTTGGTACTGATGGGAAAGTTAGAAGCTGTGTTTGGAGAGCCACTGATATGAAGGACGTCCATAATCGACCACTCTGCTTTCCTTTGTCCAGGTGGTGAAGGAAGAACTCATTCTGAAGGGTGTTTCCTTGTATTCACGTGATTGTTGCGGGAGCTTTCTGACAAGACAGGGTGCATGCTTAGTCGCTCAGTTGTGTCTGACTCTTTCAGACCGTTTGGACTGTAGCTCACCAGGCTCCTCTGTCCGTGGGATTATCCTGGCAAGAACACTGGGGTGGGTTGCCATTTCCTCCTCTAGGGGATCTTCCCCACCAGGGATGGACACGCTGCTCCTGTGTCTCCTGCATTGCAGGCAGGTTCTTTATCACTGTGCCACCTGGGAAGCTCAGAGTGGATGTTAATTGCTCTCATTCATGGATGGAGAAATTAAGTCAAAAGGGGGCCAAGATCACATGGCCCAGAGAGGAGTCAGAACAGAAACTTAACTTCAGGTTTTTTTTTTTTATTTATCCAGCCACTGCTCTTTTCCATTTACCATGCAGCCTCAGTTCCACGGTCCATGAAAGAGCAGGAAAAGGAAATGGGCTGCTTCAGTTGCCACTATGTATGTGCGGGTTTTATTCTAATTCAGCTACTGAATGTCAAGGACTGTGCAGAAGTCACACTTCATGACCCCAGCATGGCAAGGGAACAGATTGAGGATAAAAATGGATTACCGAATACAGTATCTCATAAACACACACCACACCAGAGCCATACAAAGACCCAGAGGTCTCCCGCACCTTATTTCAGAGTTGGTGGCCCACTGGGACTTGTTGGCTATAAGCTTTAAGTCTGTACACTCTGCGCCAGCTTGAGCACAGAATTCCATTTTACCAAGTGTAGTTCTGGGTGGTACATTCTTGGCTTGAACTAGATGACCTACCTCTTCAAGATCAGAGGGTCTTTTACCTTGAAGCCTTGACAACACATGATCCATTTCATCCCATCAAAAAGTGACAGATTTATTAAAGTGGCCCTTTACTGGGGGGGTCTAGTGGGGGGATAGTCAGGGAGCAGATTTCAGTATATATGCTTTTGAACTTTTGGAATTTTGTGTTCGGTGGTTTTCTTACGTATGCAAAAGGTGAATGTAGTTACTTTAAAAAAAAAGGAGGGGTGATCTTCCTTCATGCTGTATTTGATTGGTGGTGTTAGTGCTCATACAGCTTTAATTTCAGTGATTGTAGCCCAAAAGTTGCCTTGGTAATTTTTCAGGTCAATAAGCCTCTATTATCTACCCAACACTGTAAAGTCATCACCCCAGGTACTGA
This sequence comes from Antilocapra americana, assembly GCA_007570785.1. Taxonomy (NCBI): domain Eukaryota; kingdom Metazoa; phylum Chordata; class Mammalia; order Artiodactyla; family Antilocapridae; genus Antilocapra; species Antilocapra americana. Next base: position 1,058,793 of record ML660786.1, read on the forward strand.
CCTCTCACTTTTGAATACGATTTTGAAGTTTGGTCTTCCACGTGGGTACCATGCTGTACTCGGTTAATTTTACAAAGGTTCTGAATACCTTTAGGAGGATGGACAAAGATTATCCTTGTACTTTAGTAGTGACTGGTGTTCTCAGACTTGAGATAAGGCATCTCTTCTTTCTCTATGTCGACATCTTCCCTCCAGACTCCATCTCTGAGAAGTTTCAAGACAGAGCCCGAGACAGGCTTCCTCCTCAGCCTCCTGGCTGCGGGTCCCGCGGGCCCAGAACCTCAACCTCTCTGATGCACTGCCAGTCAAGCATAACCAAAGAAAGTCCCACCCTCTTCTGTCCCTCTTTGGTGACAGTGTCTTTCAGGGTGTGGACTTGAATACATCAGCCTGACATGAGCCAACACAACACTCCCAACGTGAATAAAGTTTCCTGAGATCCAGAGTTCCCACCTGCCTTGCCTTCTCTCAGAACGCTGAGACTCCAGTGTAGGTTTTCCTCCTCACTAGAACCAGATAACTTCCCTCTATTTAGACTGCATCTTCCTAAACTGGCCTGCCTCTGCTACTGTGAATTTCAAATTGCTTGGCTCTCCCTGGCCCCACCTGAATAAGTGAGCAGACGACCTTCATTTAGCTGGCCAGGCTTGCTCTCCGTCCTGAGGCTCGGGTCACTTTTCTTCTGGTGACTTTCCTGACTTAAGTCTTTCTTGCCCACTGGCCTGAGGCTGCTGCTATCCAGCGGCAGAGCCCAGTGACTTTTGCCTCTAGATTGACGACTCTACTTCTGGAAATCAGGAGGAAGGGGGGAGGGTAAAAGGCGCGCCATTCTCGTGTCTGAGAAGGGGGGAGGTGAGCAGAGTCATCTGCAATTAGCGGATAATTAGTGCCGCTGACCCTTGGGGCTCATCAGCGCTCCCGGGGCCAGCCCCCAGCAATCAGCCAAGGCAGGTCGAGAGTGTCAGGCCCGGGAATGAATAGGGCTCATCAGCGGCGCGGGAGTCGGGGAGCCAATCAGGAAAATTAATAGTGGAAGAGAGGGAGAGCGAGCGAGGGAGGGAAACCCGGACAGACGGACAGACAGACAAGAGAGACCGATGTAGGCGAGAAATGAGGGGGCAAATAGAATAAGGCGGATGGGAAGGGATAGGGAGAAACTGGAGCCATCAAGTAGGAATTGGAATAGAAAGGAGGGCCGGAAAGGAGACAGTGGGAGGGAGGACAAGGACGTCAGGATGGGAAAGATGGAGGGAGCAGGGCAAGAGGAACGGTGAGTACTTGGTACAGTGTGGGCACTGGAGGAAATCGCCCACGGAGGCCAGGGTGAGGGACCCAGGGAGTCCGCGACGGAGGGGGAGTGAGGAGGAGACGGTGATGACGGGGACTGCCTGGGGCGAGGGTGAACCCGGTCTCCAGAGGACGAAAAGGACTGCCCCCCTCCCCGCACCGAGATGAGAGGTCCAGAGCCGCGGGACCGCGGAGGAGCGCGCCCCCTGCCGTCCGCGCCTCGCCGCCCGAGGGGGCGCCCGCTGCGTGGTCTACCCGGGGGACTGGGGAGGGGGCGTCGGGGGGCGGGCGGCAGGCCACACTGGGGAACTGGCCCTGAGTCCGACGGAGGGCGGCGGCCCGGACCAGGGCAGGAGCGAGGGGCGCTCCGATCGCGCGCCCGCCCCCATGCCCTCGCCGCGCCCGCCGCCCCGCGCTCGGTCCACGCGGGGGCCCGCCTCCCGATCCGCGCCCGAAGCCGAGTGGGCAGAGCCGGGGTGGGGGGCGGGCGGGCGGGCCGGAGGGAGGGGCACCGGTCCCGCCGCTGCCGCTGCCTCCTCGGCGGCCGCAAACTTTCACAAAGCGGCATGTCCGGCCTCATCAATCTCCATTAATAATAGTTGGTTGGGCTGCGGGGGGCGGGCGGGGGTCCCGGGCCGGCCGGCCGGCCGCGCCGCTGGGAACGGGCTCTGCGGAGGGAGCGGGAGCCGGGGCGCGGCGGCTGCGGGCGGAGGGAGGAAGTGAAGCGTAATTTGAGGAAGATGGATGAGTCCGGAGGGCGACACCCCCAGCCCGCCCGCTTGCCCGCCCCCTCCCTCCTTATGAGCGAGAAGAGCGCGGCGCCGGAGCCACACTGCGCCGAGCCCGCGCCCCGCCGCCACCTCGGCCCGGGAGCCAGGCAGCCAGCCCGGTGCGCGCGCGCGGGGCGCCCAAGCCGCGGGGGCGCACGGCGGCGCCCGGAGGGGAGCAGCCTGGGGCGGCCGCGGCTCCGGGCACCATGCAACGAGCCGGCGGCGGGGGCGCCCCCGGGGGCAGCGGCGGCAGCGGCGGCGGCGGCGGGGGCGGCCCGGGCACCGCTTTCTCCATCGACTCCCTGATCGGGCCGCCACCGCCGCGCTCCGGTCACTTGCTGTACACCGGCTACCCCATGTTCATGCCCTACCGGCCCCTCGTGCTGCCGCAGGCGCTGGCCCCCGCACCTCTGCCCGCCGGCCTCCCGCCCCTCGCCCCGCTAGCCTCCTTCGCCGGCCGCCTGACCAACACCTTCTGCGCGGGGCTGGGCCAGGCCGTGCCCTCGATGGTGGCGCTGACCACCGCGCTGCCCAGCTTCGCGGAGCCACCCGACGGCTTCTATGGGCCTCCGGAACTCGCCGCCGCCGCCGCCGCAGCCACTGCCGCCCGAAACCACCCCGAGCCGGGCAGCCGACGCCCGGAGGGCGGGCTGGACGCCGACGAGCCGCTGCCCGCCCGGGAGAAAGTGGCAGAACCCCCAGCGCCCCCGCCTGCGCACTTCTCCGAGACTTTTCCAAGTCTGCCGGGTAAGTGCCCGGGGCCGACTCGGGCGCCGGGCGGGAGGCTGGTTCCCCTGGAAGTCCGAGGCGGCAGCCTGCTCTCGGAGTCCCCGGAGTCCCGGAGCCTCAGATGCGCCGCCGTTGTGCGGAGCCACCTCCAGGTCCCAGATCCGCCGTCCGCTCTGTCTCCAGCGAGCCTGCAGCCTCGGCCCGAGATTCGCCCGTGCTCCCCGCCAGACTAACGGCTTGCCTCCCGGGCGGTCTAGTCCTCCAGCCCCGGCTCCCGCGGCTGCTTGCAGAACCTCTTGCTCCTCTGCTGGGAATAGAGAAGCTGCAAATGTGGGATTCCTGGGGACGCCAGCCAGACCCCCGGGTGAGGGGGCAGTGGGGCAGCTGTCAGTTCAGCAAGGGCTTCTGCAGAGACGGTGGTATTGACCCCCAGCGGGCCCTGGCAACGCAGGGGCAAAGGGAGCGTCTCAGAGTGGTGCTGATGGTGGGGGGACCTGTGTGTCTCTTGGGTGTGGAGGTCGCTTCTGAACTGGCGAGTTACAGCCAAGCCTCGGAGAACCAAGCGAGGCCTAGCATTTCCGGAAGGAGGTGGTCTGGGAGGCCGAGTGATAGGCTGAAGGCCAGGCTGAGTGGGGTGTGGCCCCAAGGCCTGGGAGTCGAGAATCCAGGTAAGATCCTGGAACCAGTGAGATTGGGCTAAAAGATCGTTCGGGGATCTCTGATCCTCCTAGGGTCACCTCGGGAGAGGTGAGGTGTATTCAGACGACCCTGTTTCAAATCAGTCCCAACAGGCCTCCCTGTTGACCTTTAACCCCTAGAACCTGGGAAAGCTTTCACTCTCCAGAAGCTTATGCAGTTTGGTGGGTGGGCCCTATTTAAGAAAAACAGGGACTGCTTGCAAGTGTGGTGTTCCTGAAGCTTCAAGTTCTTTAACATCAGGCTGAACCTGCCTCTGCTTAACCGTTCATCACATCCAGTTTAGCAGGTGGAAGGGACCCAGGAGGCCTGGGGTTCCAACTCTAGTGGAGACGAGGAAAGCCAGGAGCCCTCTTTGTCCTTCGCCAGGAGAGAGCTGTTCCTGGGGATGGGTTCCTGGGCCCTGCCTCAGAGTTGTCCAAAGGGCCAGTACTTCTTCCAGACCCCAAGGGCTGCTCTTGAGTCTGTCTGCCTCTTCTTTCCCCCTTCAGCCCTGGGCGTTCCGACTCTGGGGTACTCAGCTGCTGGGTTTTTGTACCTGGTTGGACCAGGAGGAACCAGTGACTGAAATCTAGGCAGCATCTCCTGAGGGAGGATCCAGAGGAAATGATAGAGCAGCAGCTGGAACGTGGGAGGAGATGTCCACAAGATAAGAGGGTGGGGGTGGGGAGGACGAGGGAGGAAAGGATCCGTGAGGTGTTGGATAGGGGAATCCTGAGGCAGAAAGGAGAGCCAGGCCGCTGTGTAGGGGGTGAAGGGGGTTGGAGGCAGCCGGAGCAGCAGACACCTGAGGAGCAGATGAGCAGAGGGGGAGGGGAGAGGAAGAGATCCCAGCGGAGGAGAGCAGGGGTGGCCTATCCCCAGAGCATGGGAGAACAAGCAACTTGTCCTGCTCTTCAGGTCCTCCCTACTTCTTTTTTGACCCATCTGTGTCAGTGGGCCTCTTTTCTGAAGCAGGTAGAATATTGGCAGTAACACCAAGGGTGGAGGGGGGAAAAGCAGAAGAAAGGAACAGAAGAGAAACACTGAGGAATAGAAGAGAGGATGCACAAACGGACTGTATACCCAGGTTCTCCAAAGAGAATATGAGGAAGGAGAGGGCTGCCTATTGGGAGAGGCGTGTGCAAGGGGTTTCTAGTGCTGGCGACATGGAAAGGGGGAGCAGCGTTTCTGGCCCACATGTGTGTCTGTATGTGCAAGAGTTCTGTCTTGAGAGGACTGGAAATGAGCTAAATAAATAAATACTAGTAGGAAAGAGGGGAACGTTTCAATGCTAGGAGTAATTTTTTAAAAATGTTTGTCAATATTGAGAGTTACAAGAAGTGAATTTATATATAGAACGAGGAGGAGAAGAGCTTCATCGCCTGATGTTGGAAGCAATAAAGGGGACGTTGCTATAAAGAGGACGTTGGAAGCAATAGAGGGGACTGTTCGTCATTCCTGGAGTAAAGACAAGGAATCTCTTTGCTAAGAAGGATGGAAGGAGACCTCCCAGAGGAAGAATTCTGAGAGGTGCTGGAGTGAAGGTCATCCCCCCATTAGGAAGAGAGGCACAGAAAGGGTTCTCAGTGGGGCTTCTGGGGCTGAGCTGGAAGGTGAGATTTCAGATGGAACGTTCACAGTTAATGAGTGGGAGGGCTTCCTCCTGACTGCGGCTTCTTCTCCCTCTTAGTGCAAACTCTCAAACTGTCTTCACCTCGCCACTCACATCCACCTTCCCAGTCTTGATTTCTTTTCCCCAACAGAGTTGAGAAAAGAAAAAAAGCAATTCCAGAAACGTTAGACATAAAATCAGTTTGAGGAGTGATGACACATGGCCCATGCTGAAAGTGGTGGGAAAGTGAACATTCCACTTGGCAAATTGTATCAAGAGTATTTAGTACGAAGTAAAGGAGTTCTTAGAGCAAATAATGGAGTTGGAACCTCATTACAGAAGATTTTGGAGAAGGGCTGGCATCTTTAAAATGACACAGGAGGAATCGCTATCCTGGTTTGAATGGGTAACATGGGTCTGAAGTTATTAATTTACATTTGTCTAGTGTCTTACAATTGCTATCCATTATAATAAAATTACAGTGAAAATAGGGCAATTTGGAGGATGATGAGTAAGTTCTTTTTGTTGGGAATTAGAAGGACTATTTCTAAAAATTTTGCTGAGAGTTGAGACAGATAGCACCCTGCTAGAATTGATGAGGAAGAAAGCAGGACTTTATTATGATTTGATGGCAGGGTAGAAGCTATATTAGCAGGCAAAGAGAAATACCGTGTTCAGAAATAATGGGGGCAGAAAAGATTTGAAAATGGTACACTGAAAGCAATTCTAAGTTTGGAGCATGGGAGCAGTCGGTGTGGATAACTGGGAGAGATGTCTTAATAGGCGTGATAACAGAATGTTGAACTAGCAGGGAGGATTTAAAAGTATGAATCAACAGAAGCACCCAGAGCAGTGCCATCTAGCAAGTCATTTATGTAATTAAAATAATTTTCTTAGCCACATTCAAATAGTAAAATGAAACAGACAAAATTAATTTTTATAATTTATTTAACCCAGCATGTCCAAAATATGATTTCAGCATTACTCAATATAAAAAATTTAATGAGATGTTTGATATCCTCTTTTCATGCTGTCTCTGAAATCAGTGTGTGTTTCACACATTCAGCACACCTCAAGTTCAAACCAGCCACGTTTCACACGGTCTGTAGCCTCAAGTGGACCATAGCTGACATATCAAATCTGGAGAATTGTAACAGTCCTGTGAAAGTGATGAGGGGAAAGGAGCTTTGAAACGGGTGGGTAGTGAAGTTGTCGATGTGCTAGGAATACAGAGGGAAGAGAGCAGTTGGCCCCAAATGGAAGAAAGAGAGTTCTGCCTCGAGTGGGATGGGCAGAGACGACCTTGGGTGTGAAGGTGTGTGAGCTCTGACCGTGTCATCAAAGCTGACCTGAGAATGTGGAGCTCAAACACGTCACAGAGAGGATGGGGGAAGCAGATGCTGTGTGCTAGGGAGTGATGAAAAGAGCTGTCTGTTCAGAAAAATTCAGGAGAAACTGATTTGGAGGTGTTTCAGAGCAGTGATTCATTCAGGGAGAAAAGGGCTGGATTGCCTGAAAACAAATAGTTAAGTTATAAGGGATGGTGGATACTCTGTATGTGGTTGTTCGGTCAACGATACAAATAGAATGAGAGATTGTTATGAAAGATAATGCCGCTGCTGAGCGGTGAGAGGAAAATCCTGCTTGCAGTTGAGATGGTATGGAAAAGAAGGCACGGTGGGACCAACCTGGGAGGGAGATGGCAGAGCAGCAAGCATTCTCTTCTAAAACTAAACAGAAAAAAGATTTGCTCATTTCTGAATCGAGACTGGCAATAATAGTGGAAACCGTGCAAGGAGGCTAGCGTGATATCTGAGTGCTGAGGCCACTCACGCACCTGGCCGTAGCCAGGGAGCGCTGAAGACAACCCATCAGTTGATTTCTGAACAAGTATCCATTATGACTGTTGGAATGTATTTACTCACAAGAGAAAAAAACTGGCAAGAGTGATGTGATGTGGAATCAGAGACTTCTGTCAGAAACAGGAGGGAGATTTTTCTTGGGAGTGATGGCGAGCATGTTTCCCTAGAAATCTTGAGGAACAGCGTACAGTTAAAGGGACTGCTCCATTGATATTCACAGAAAGGCACGTGTTGGGTTAACGTCATGTGAGTGACGATGAGTATTTATTCCGGAGTCGTGACACGCGGGTTCAGAAGCTTTGTCAGCCATTAGCTCTAGAGCTTCGGCAAGCAGCTGAGTTCAGTTCAGGAAACATTTGTTGTGTGTCTGTTATGGCCTTAGTTTTAAGACACTCTGCATGTGTGCGTGCTAAGTCGCTTCAGTCGTGTCTGACGCTTTGTGACCCCGTGGGCTGTAGCCCGCCAGGCTCCTCTGTCCACGGGATTCTCCAGGCAAGAATACTGGAGTGGGCTGCCATTCCCTTCTCCAGGAGAGCTTCCCAACCCAGGGATCGAACCCGCATCTCCTGCAGCTCCTGCGTTGCAGGCGGATTTTTTACTGCTGAGCCACCAGGGAAGCCCTTGAGACCCTATAGGAGATTCAAAATCTTAGAACTTCTCTAGGCTTCAGTTTCCTCACCTATGTTAAACTTTTAGTTCAGATGATTCTTAACATTCCTTTCAGTTTTTAGAACTAAAAGCTTGGTGTTCTAGCCTCAGTGTCAGAATGGTGACATGGACTCCATGGACCCTCTGTGAGGAAATCTGTTCATTATGGTTGGGGAGAAAACATTACCTCTTCATTTCTACTAACTTCTCACTAAAATTTGGCACGTCCTGTGATTATGAAGGTAGGCTAGGAACTATCGAAGGGTCCACAGTAGCTGAGATTTTTGCCACCAATAGAGATCACAGATATTTTCATACAGATTAACAGTTTTTGGAGATATCTTGTTGTTTAATGAATTGATAAAGAAATGTAAATGATTATATCTCAAATATATTTAAAATATTTGACAACTGTATTTTACATAATTGCTCCCTAATGTAATCCTGTGTGTTTTATGTTATGCACCTAAAAGCACTGTTCTGAGCAGGGGCTCACGGGGTTCTTCAGACTGCTACCTTTGGCTGACCTGGGTGAGAGAGAGAGTGTTACAGGGAGGATTGGGATGGATATTGAGATACCTCATGCCGCAGAGAAGGCGGCACTGGGAGGGCTGGGAGACAGAGGGCTCTCTGCTGTTAACTGGGGAACTGGAGCTTCTAGAAGTGAAAGCCACTCAGTCGTGTCCGACTCTCTGAGACCCCTTGGGCTATACAGTGGAATTCTCCAGGCCAGAATACTGAGGGGTTGAACCCAGGGCTCCTTCACTGCAGGCAGGTTCTTTACCAGCTGTGCCACCAGGGAAGCCCAAGAAGACTTGAGTGGGCAGCCTATCGGTTCTCCAGGGGATCTTCCTGACCCAGGGATCGAACCGGGGTCCCCTGCATTGCAGGCGGATTCTTTACCAACTGAGCTATCAGGGAAGCCTAGATTCTAGAGGGTTGGGGCATAATTCTTACACTCAGCACAATGGGCTTGAATCGTCTGTGCTGGAGGAGCATAATATTCTGAGCAAAGTGTTTGCATTGGGAGTAGTGTTCGAGGATTTTTGCCTTGGAAATAACAGAGAAAGAAGGGTCTTTGCGGTGAAATGGGTTGGGAGTTAGGAAGCAACAGTCAATCAAGTAGTGGGGCAGATTAAAAAAAAAACAAAAACAAAAACGGAGGCGCTTAAAGAGGAACAGCGAGAAGAAAAGAACTCCCTGCGAGAGTTTTCCCCAGAGGGAATGGGGGGGTCAGCCGCCTCCGAACCAAGGAAAAGTCGAGAGCACCCTCTGCAGGCGGTGGTGCCCGCCGCTGCAGGTGGTACAGGAGGTCTGCATTAGGAGTGGCGGAGGAGGGGCTGGGGTTTCTCACCAGGATTCTCACCAAGAATCGTTCTTGGAGAAAATTACAGCTTAGGGTCACATGGAAGAAGTTTTGGAGCGCCAATTGGGAGACTGAGAGGGAAAAAAGAAGCTTGCACTGGTGTGACGGAAGAGTCATCGTCACGGGTGAATTCAGTTGTGGTAGGAAGAGACAGCCCAGCAAGGCAGGCCATCGGGAGGCAGTGGCTTCCCTCCCTTCCCATCACGGAAGGGAAAGGAATACTCTTCCAGGGATGAGAGACGGTGTCTTATCAGAAGCAAAAGGCAGGGTGGCGCCAAGACTTAACAGAGACCAGGGTTGTGTGGAGAAAGCACTTCATGAAAAGGAGGGTGGGGGAAACTGGAAACTCCTTCTGAGCTGGGGGCAGTGGGAGATGGATTCCTTGACTGAGTTATGATAGCTTTTGTTCAGTCGCTCAGTCATGTCCGACTCTTTGCGACCCCATGGGCTGCAGTGCCAGGCCTCCCTGTCCTTCACCATCTCTAGGAGCTTGCTCAAACTCATGTCCATTGCGTCAGTGATGCCATCCAACCATCTCACCCTCGGTCATCCCCTTCTCCTCTTGCCTTCAATCTTTCCCTGCATCAGGGTCTTTTCCAACGAGTCAGCTCTTCGTATCAGGTGGCCAAAGTGTTGGAGCTTTGGGTATTAAAGTAGAAGTCTTGGATAAGCTGGAACTTGGTACTGGGAGCAATGGGAAGGAAGTGATGCAGGTATGCCAGGAGGGAGGGAGACGAAATTACCCCAGACTGAAGGTGAGAAGCAGCTTGTGTTGGCATGCGTGTGTGCTCAGTCAGTAAGTCATGCCCAATGATTTGTGAGCCCTTGGACTGTAGCCCCAGGTTCCCCTGTCCAGGGCATTTCCTAGGCAAGAATACTAGAGTGGGTTGCCATGCCCTCCCCCAGGGGGTCTTCCTGACCCAGGGACTGAGCCAGCTTCTCCCTCTGCTCCTGCACTGGCAGGCGGACTCTTTATCACTGAGCCGCCTGGAAAGCCCTGGGTTGTGCTGGAATGGATGACAACTGTCCTATAAATTATGCACAGGTCCTGAGTGGGTAACGGAGTGGTCTTGGCCAAACCACGCCTCTGCGTGTCCCAGCTTCCCCATCAGTAAAATTAGGGGTTTGAATTAGGTGACCTCTAAGGTCACGCCAGCTTGACAGTTCTGTTAAGAATACCTTTATTAGTGAATTGTTCCCTTTAAAAAAAAAAAAAAGCCACCCTGAGCAAGGGGTTGGGAGGCAGATTCCACTTCTCGGTGCTGAGTTGTCCTGGTCACTGTCGAGGAGGCGGTGCCCGGATCCCCACATCTCGGGGTGGAATCAGCGCTGGGCTCTAGAGTGGGGAGGGCTCCATCGTCTGTGGTCAAGGGTGTGTTGCCCGAGTGGTGGTCGAGGACAGCCGTCGTACGGGATGAGGGGGCCCTTGATAAAAGGTCGGGTAGATCGTATCTGGGCCGGAAACGTCGATGGTCAGTTGTGACCAACCGGGCGTCCCGAGGAAGGAAAAAGTGCCTCACGGGGAGTGAGAAACAGGAAAGCTGTGCTGTGCGGTCAGCCCCTGGTCTGCTGTACTGTTTCTGCATCAGGATTCTTCAAAGATAATTTTTATGCATTCATTTTTGGGCCGCGCTGGGTCTTTGTTGCTGCACCTGGGCTTGCTCTGGTTACAGTGTGCAGGCTTTCCCCGCAGTGTCTTCTCTCACTGGGGAGTGTGGGCTCCAGAGTGCCCTGGCTTCAGTAGTTGTGACTCTCAGGCTCTGGAGCGCAGGCTCAGTAGTTGTGGCACATGGGCTTAGGTGCCCCGGCACCTTAGTGCCAAGAACCCTGTGGGTTCTTAGTTTCCAGACCAGCGATTGGACCTGCGTCCCCTGCCCTGACAGGCAGATCCTTAACCGCTGGACCATCAGGAATGTCCCTGGTACAGGATTTATGACAGGGTGACAGTGGGTTTCAGTCTCTGTTTCATTCATTGATAGCAGAGAGACCATGTTGCCTGGAGGAACAGACACAGGTTTTGATACAGACGTCAATCGCTTCTCAGCCTTTTGGCTGAGATCAAGTGGATACTGATCTCAGCACCACCTCTTTTGTGACCTACAGCAGAATACTGACCTCTGCAGTCTCTGTTGTCTCACCAGTAAAATGAAGGGCAGCAATGCTTACCTCATGGATCTGAAGATTAAATGAGAAGCAGTTTGTCCGGCCTCCTAAAGTAATAGGTGGGCAAGAAATTATCGGTATTGTCTGTGTGCTAGAAATGGGTGGGGAGCTTTCCTGGGGATTAAGTTGGGAAAGGCGTTTTTACTAGAAATGGTGATGAGTGACACTCTCTGAACTGAAAAGGACAAATATTTCTTGGAGTGGTGGTCAAATAGCCTTGTATTCCGAGGACTTGGTTTATGCGGGGCATACCCAGAGAGAACACTGCACGCACCCAATACAGGTAGATTTCAGATTTTGTCTTTGGCTCTTTCTCCCTCTTTTCAGTTTTCCTGTCTTACATGTTGCTGAGAAACTCTGTATAGACACCTCGTGGACGTGACTGCCCAAAGCCTCTCTGCTGTGTCCCAGGGGACCTGTTTTTCCTTTCTCTCCATTAAACATAAAACCAAAAGCAGCAAACAAATAAACAAAAAACTTTTTTCTTCTTCACAGTCCTTATTCCCTCATATGTCTGATCTCAGCTTAGTGTTAGGAGCATAGCTATTGGATTAAAATAATTCATGCTGGATGGATTAAGGAGAGTTTTTAAAAGTCCAAATAACTTTCAAACTTGGGAAATTTTAGGTGGCACTATTATGAGTAATTTGAGGGATGACTGGTTATCTTTTTGGGGAAATTATTTTGGATGGGAGAGGTATAGGAGTGAGGCAGAGGGCTTCATTTCCCTGGTGTCATGTGATCGCTGTCACTTCTAGTTACAGCTCTGCCTGTAGTCAGAACTGTGTGGGTTGCTCGTGACAACTGTTGCACAGTCGTGTCCGACTCTTCGTGACCCCAGGGACTGCAGCACGCCAGGCTTCCCTGTCCTTCACTATCTCCCAGAGTTTGCTCAAACTCATGTCCATTGAGTTGGTGATGCCATCCAGCCATCTCATCCTCTGCAGTCCCCTTCTCCTCCTCCCCTCCATCTTTCCCAGCATCAGGGTCTTTTCCAGTGAGTTAGCTCTTGGCATCAGGTGGCCAAAGGATTGGAGCTTCAGCTTCAACATCAGTCCTTCCAATGACTATTCAGGGCATTTCCCTAATTAAACTAAAACGGACATTTATTGATTCACATGGATCCAAAAATGTGAGCCATGTCGTTGGGTCTTTTTGTCTTGCTCTCGGTCTGGCTCCTCTCTCTGCCTTGGCCTCCTTTTCTCCTGATGAGTGGGAAGGGAGGGCACAAGTGTAAGCCGCCCTAAATTCTTATAATCCCAGGCCGAGACCCCAGTGGAGCATCGCACATGTGAAGTCCTAAGAAGACTGACCCACTAGCTTGAGTCAAGTCCCCAGGAGATGGGAATGTATGGATTGGCCAGCTCCAGGCCACTGTCCTCGTGATCGTGAAGGTGGAGAAATGTGATTGACCTTCCCACTCGCCTGGGCAGTTGGTGGAGAACAGCAGCCAAAGAAGGAGGTTCCATGAGTGAACAGGAGGGGCAAGCGGAAAGGAAGGAAAGAATGTTCCTTGAACTCCCTTTCAGTATCAGGGAGGAAAGCCACAGTGAAAGAGAGCCACAGCCAAGATCAAAGGCAACCAAATGAATAAATGAATATTTGGGGAGAGAAAACTGTTTCCATCAGTGGACAGTATTGTTCTTTAAGTGAGAAAATACACTTTTAAATAAAAGAAATAGTGACTGGTAAGGTGATATCATACAAACCAGTAGTGATGGTAAAAGTAAACAGGAGAAAGATCAGGGGGGAATTTTGTCTTGGGAACAAGGAGGGAAATGGCCTGTTACAGGACAAAGGAGAGATTCAGGGAGTGAGGCCTCTCCTGTGGTGACTTTAAGGAGCTTCTCTGAGAATGTTAAAGGAAGATGTTGAGGATGAGGTGATAAGTGGTCCTGATAAGGACCAGGTCTAAACGTAAACTGGGCTTGACAGGAAGGCTGTTGATCTGATGAAGCATCTGGGGAGGACTTCTGCTCCAAGTGAAGGGAGGAGAAGACACTTTACTGGGAAGAGGAGGAAAAGCTGATTGGAGACAGGAGAGCAGGGTTCTGGACCATTCTGTCCCTAGTGGTGTGACTGGGAAATCATTTAATCTTTTTGAAATTCATTTTTTTTTTCCACCTGAAAATAAAGTGACTAACCTCCCGTTACTACTACTACTAGGTCAGCTCTCCTTCAGTGGGTTGCTTGAAGATGACAATACTAAGTGTGAAAGTGCTTGGGAAGGTTGAAGATCATGCACGGGTGCTCTAGGCAATGACCACATTCAGTTCAGTTCAGTCGCTCAGTCATGTCCAATTCCTTGCGGCTCCATGGACTGCAGCACGCCAGGCTTCCCTGTCCATCACCAACTTCCGGAGCTTGCTCAAACTTATGTCCACTGCATCAGTGATGCCATCCAACCATCTCATCCTCTGTTGTCCCCTTCTCTTGTCTTCAGTCTTTCCCGGCATCAGTGTCTTTTCCGATGAGTCTCATTAGCATGCCCTGAAAGGAGCTCCAAGATTGGGGTGGGCAGTTGGTGGTGGGAAAGTCGCTGTGACCTTGTCAAGAAGGTGGGAGGGGCTCTGGACCACAGTGACACAGAGGATTCTCATGTGGATTTGGAGTCAAGGATGCTGAAGAGTCATGGGGAGAGTGGAGAGAGAGGGAGTGAATATTCCTTATTTTACCTAAAAGTATAGCAAGGAGTAGCAGCATAGCAGGGCATGAAATTAATGAGGTTGAATGAAAGACACATTGAAAGCAAGCCAGTTGCCATGGAGGATGGGAGAAAGTACTGTCTCCAAAAACAGAAATAATTACAAGCTGGGTGTGATGGTAAAATGAGGGTGGTGCACACAGACCTCTTTTTGGGGAGATAACCTGGATTTTCCCCACCTTTTGACCCCACCCTTCTGTGTTCAAGAAGCTGGGTAGTTGTCCAGAGAGGGGTTTGTTGTTTGGTCGCTAAGTCGTGTCCAACTCTGTGCGACCCCATAGACGGCAGCCCACCAGGCTCCCGCATCCCTGGGATTCTCCAGGCAAGAACACTGGAGTGGGTTGCCATTGCCTTCTCCAACACATGAAAGTGAAAATTGAAAGTGAAGTCGCTCAGTCATGTCCAACTCTTCGAGACCCCATGGACTGCAGCCTGCCAGGCTCCTCTGTCCATGGAATTCTCCAGGCAAGAAGACTGGAGTGGCTTGCCATGCCCTCCTCCAAGGGATCTTCCCAACCCAGGGATCGAACCTGCATCTCCTGCATTAGCAGGCGGATCCTTTACCGCTGAGCCACCAGGGAAGACCCGCCTGTGACGGTCGCTATTCTTTAAATGGAGGGAAGAGAAGCCAGAACTGAGTGTAGTGGGGGAGAGGCTTCTCAGCAAATAATAATGACTTGGTTATATGTCGGCTGGACCAGAGCTGGCCAGGTGAGGGCTGGACGGAGCAGAAGCTCTGTGAGTTCTCGTGGCTGGGGGCCTAAGGTGGTTCTGCATCCTGGGGGCTCTTCTGGCTCATGACTCAGGCCCGTCATCCTCGCTGACCTTGGTGGCAGTAGACTCCTCTCTAGATGGTATGCTGCTGCTGCTGCTAAGTCGATTCAGTCGTGTCCCACTCTGTGTGACCCCACAGACGGCAGCCCACCAGGCTCCCCGTCCCTGGGATTCTCCAGGCAAGAACACTGAGTGGGTTGCCATCTCCTTCTCCAACGCATGAAAGTGAAAAGTGAAAGTGAAGTCGCTCAGTCGTGTCCGGCTCTTCGCGACCCCATGGACTGCAGCCCACCAGGCTCCTCCGTCCATGGGGTCTTCCAGGCAAGAGGACTGAGCCTGGTGCTATTTGTTCTTCCTACTGGAGAACACCTACCACAGAGTCTCTGACCCCAAGTTAGGGCTTCTCGTCCTTTCCCAAGGAAGACTCGTCGCAAGGCGCCCCTGGAGCCTGGGTGCTGCTCTCTGCAGAGGGACAGTGCCCCTGGAGTGGGCCCTACAAGTAATCATGGTTCAAACCATGTGATTTCTGCCTTTCAGGAAAACAGCCTCTACAGGAGGACTCGATGTTTCCTAACAACAGCTGCCCTCTGCCATTTCCCCTGGATAGATACCAAGGCCTTTCACAGGCTCTAGACCTGCCCATAGGGAACAAGCTGAAAACCGTGCTCTTTTTAAAATTTTTATTTTACATTGGGCGTGGTTGATTTATAGTGCTGTGTCAGTTTCAGGTGAACAGCAAAGTGACTCAGTTATCCGTTCAGCTCCATCGCTCAGTCGCGTCAGACTCTTTGTGACCCCACGGACTGCAGCACTCCAGGCTTCCCTGTCTTTCACCATCTCCCAGAGCTTGCTCAGACTCATATCCACTGAGTCGGTGATGCCATCCAACCATCTCCCCCTCTTGCCTTCCACTTTTCCCAGCATCAAGGTCTTTTCCAAGGCGTCAGCTCTTTGCATCAGGTGGTCAAAGTATTGGAGCTTCAGCATCAGTCCATCCAACAAATATTCAGGACTGATCTCCTTTAAGATGGACTGGCTGGATCTCCTTGCAGTCCAAGGGACTCTCAAGAGTCTTCTCCAACACCACAGTTCAAAAGCATCAGTTCTTTGGTGCTCAGCTTTCTTTATAGTCCAACTCTCACATCCATACATGACTACTGGAAAAACCACAGCTTTGACTAGATGGACATTAGTCAGCCAAGTAATGTCTCTGCTTTTTAATATGCTGCCTAGGTTGGTCATAGCTTTCCTTCCAAGGAGTAAGCGTCTTTTAATTTCATGGCTGCAGTCACCATCTGTAGTGATTTTGGAGCCCAAGAAAATAAAGTCTCTCACTTTTTCCGTTGTTTCCCCATCTATTTGCCATGAAGTGATGGGACCAGATGCCATGATCTTAGTTTTCTGAATGTTGAGGTTTAAGCCAACTTTTCACTCTCCTCTTTCACTTTCATCAAGAGGCTCTTTAGTTCTTCTCTGCTTTCTGCCATAAGGATGGTATCATCTGCATATTTGAGGTTATTGATATTTCTCCCGGCAGTCTTGATTCCAGCTTGTGCTTCATCCAGCCTGGCATTTCACATGATATACTCTGCATGTAAGTTAAATAAGCAGGGCAACAGTATACAGTCTTGATGTACTCCTTTCCTGATTTGGAACCAGTCTGTTTTTCCATGTCCAGTTCCATGTCCAGATTTAGTTATACATATACATAAATCTTCTTCCCTGCTGGCTCAGCTGGTAAAGAATCTGCCTGCAACTCGGGAGACCTGGGCTCGATCCCTGGCTTGGGAAGCTCCCTGGAGAAGTGCTACCCACTGCAGTATTCTGGCCTAGAGAATTCCATGGACCGAAGAGTCCACAGAGTTGCAAAGAGTTGGACACGACTGAGCGATTTTCAATTCACTTCGCATACATAAATCTATTCTTGTAAAGATTCTCTTCTCATATAGGTAATTAGAGTATTGAGTAGCATTCCCTGGCTATGCAGGAGGTCTTTATTGATTATTTTACATATAGATCAATGTTCTCCTATATAACAAGGAATGTCACTTTTATACACAAAGGACAGACCCTCTCTGTTTGGCCATCCTACCTAGCACAGCCAGATTGTTCCCAAAGAAACACTTTTCCTTCTGCCAAAAATTTTCTCACCAAGATCATTATTTCCCATGTAAGATTTTTAACATTGTTTTATTGATCAAAATTTTTTGTTCACATGAGCCAGCTATATAGCATCTGCAGTTAGAAATTTACTTTTATGGACATTTTATCCACCAGATTCAATTATCCTACATCAAATTTTACAAATAGAAATTTTATCAACAAGATGTGTTTCTGTCAGATTTTAGTCAAAACCATTTTTCTATGTGCAGTTTTTGTTTTGAGTGTGCTTACTATTTAGTATATATTATGAATTTGATAAAAGAGTTTGCATTAATTTTTTTAGCTAATTCGTGAGAAACTATTAAGGCTGTTTCGGGATCACTGTGCCATGAAGGATAGGACTGCTGCGTTGTTCAGCCCATCCTTCGGAATTTGTTTCCAGTCACTTTGGGTCTTGAGCTCCTGGTGCTGGTGGAGCAAAGACCAAATGGCCGGGCTCCGAATCCATCAGTGTTTAGGGTGTAGCACCTCTTGGGTTTTTTTTTGGGGGGGGAGGCTTTTTACTCTCTCCCCCTGCAACTCCCCTTTTTTTCCCCTTCTATTTTCTCCTTAAACTTTTCAGCCCTTTCAGTTTCTCTGACTGATCATCTGATTCTTCTGCCCCTGGTTGTCTGCCCCGCCTCCCCGTCCCAGACCCTCTCCTCTGAGAGCTAGCTGTATTTTCCCTTCTCTGTTGCTTTCTTCTATTTCCCTGCCCCCATCTCCTTCCAAGAGTTGCTTATCAGACCCCTCAATGTCATGATTATAAAGGCTCAGAGAGAACCCCCCCCCCCCCCCCCCCCCACCACCACCACTCAGAATCCCGCGGGATCAAGTAACCAAGAGAGGTTGTGAACCTGTGCTTCCTGTATGGCCGTAACAGCAGCACTGGGGGTGGCCTGCTCACGCGGGCTCGACTTTCACGGAATCCGTATGAAGACAGAGGGATGGATGATGTGATCTCAGGAGGGCCCTGCCAGATCGGGAACCTGGGAACCTCATCTCAGTCATCATCAATTTAGATTTATTGGACACCCCCTGGGTGCTTGGAGCTGTGCTAAATGATGTCATCCTTCAAGCCCTGAATCCTAGTTTCTGCCTTTGTGTAGCAGCTGGTTAAAGTAGTGTAGTACGGGGCTGGGTTTTAACAAGCTTTTCTTTCTGTTATTGTTTACTGCAAACCATGTTTTAAAAATTAGAAATTTAAAGTTAGAGGATTTAGTAATGATGTCGGGGGTTGTCCTTGATTTCCTTTCGCATAAGATCCTGTCGGTTCCTACCACACACAGATTCCTCTCCAGCAACTCTGTGATCAGAGGGCCTAGGGCTTCCCCTGTGGCTCAGCTGGTAAAGAATCTGCCTGCAGTGCGGGAGACCTAGGTTCGATCCCTGGGTTGGGAAGATCTCCTGGAGAAGGGAAAGGCTACCCATTCTAGTATTCTGGCCTGGAGAATTCCATGGACTACAGTCCATGGGGTCACAAAGAGTGGAACATGACTGAGTGACTTTCACTGGAAAGTGGGGAGAATAATGTTTATGGAGAGGATGTCTTATGTCCGGAGCTGGGCTGGAGAAACAGGGTTGAAAAGTGAAAGTGAAAGTCACTTAGTCATGTCTTTGCAACCCCGTGGACTGTTCTCCAGGCCAGAATACTGGAGTGGGTAGCCTTTCCCTTCTCCAGGGGATCTTCCCATCCCAGGGATCGAACCCAGGGCTCCCACATCGCGAGTGGATTCTTTCCCAGCCAAGCCAATAGGGAAGCCCAAGAATACTGGAATGCATACCCTATCCGTTCTCCAGGGGATTTTCCCGACCCAGGAATTGAACCTGGGTCTCCAGCATTGCAGGCGGATTCTTTACCAGCTGAGCTACTAGGGAAGCCCACCTTCATGGAACTTATATTTTAGTAGGAAGAGACAGTCAATAAAAATAAATGAATAAAGTTGGTTACGTATACCATAGCAACAAGTAAAGCAGAGAAGGGAGATGGGAAGCATAGGGAGTTTTAATTTTAAAAAGGAAGATAGGGTAAGGTCTCATTGATAAAAACTTGAAGGAGATAGGGAATGAGCCCTTGCCAGAATCTACGTGAAGAATAGAGTATTCCAAACAGAATAACCCAGGGGAAGGGCAGGGGACAGAGTGGGAGGGACAGAGCAGGAGAAAACCATGAACTAGCAAGAGAGGAGGGTGACTCGGGCTAGTTGGACCCAGAGGAGGTGATGAGAAGTCAGCTGGGCAGCGGCTCTACTGAGGTTTGCTGGTGGGCTGGTCACAGGATGTGGGAGGGAAGGTCTGGTCTGAATAACCTGGGTCTGGGGGTGGGGAGTTAGCACTACCTGAGATGGGAAGGGAGTGGGGTTCAACCCGGGAGGAGCTGACTTGGGAGAAGGTCCAGGAGTCCAGTTTGGGACACCGGTCGTTATACTTGCCTTCTAGGGAGGTGGGGATGGCCTGGGGAAGGGCCCTTAATGACACAAAAGGGGGACCCAGGGATGTGAATCTTGCAGAAATTAAACCGATTTTGGATTGGGATGATGCTGGGGTCCAGCCTCGGCGGGTCCAGGGGTCTTGAGGGATGAGTGGCGTCAGTGGAAGAACTGAGCTGAGTCAATGTGGTGATGGAGCAGTCTCTCTCTTTATTGTTGTTGGTTTACAGTTTTTTATACCCAAGAAACACACCCATTACATCACATATTATTCTATAGGATCTTGTTTTCTGCCTACCATCAACAACTTTAACATTAAGCTCATCTTTCTAGTAATCAGATTTAACATTAGTATGTTTACCATTTGAATGTCTCCAGCATACTTTGGATAAGTACATCAATCTGAGTAGAAAGGTTACATTTCTCTTATTAGGTGCAACTATGTAGAAGCTAGAGAGAAGGGCTTAAGCTTGAAACTGTTTTATTCTATTAACCTATTTCAGTTCTTATGACGAAAGAGGAAAGAGGACAAAGAGACAGTTTAGAAAGAGGACTAAGAGACAGTCTAGCAGCACTGCTTTAGCAATAAAACCCTATTAACCTTATAACTACTATAATGAATTCCTATGTCTATATTATCTTAAGGCAATCAATGTCTCCAACTATGTTGGCCACAGTTATGAGCATTCCTAAGTCCCATTCCAGCCTGGTTTCTTCAAGGAAGGGAGCCTCCTCTGTGGAGTGGTGGGGAGAGTGGGAGGTGGAAAGGTGACCCAAGTAGGAGCCCTTCTGGTGGTGGCCTTGCCATGATCCCGAGAACTCTTGGTAAACTCCCCAGTAAGGAGTAGGAGGTGTAGTTATTTATTTAAATGTCCCTTATTCCTCCTTTGTCCCCAGGGAAGGGAATCTGCCTTCCCCAATCCCCTGGGGGAAATAAGGTCTGAGGGAGTTATCTCAGGATGAATTATTTCTAACTGGGACTGACCTACTGAGATGAGCTAATGTTCAGAGCATAAACAGAACTTCCCAAGAAAAATACCAGGAGGGGCCTTGCCTTGGGATGCCCTGAAGGAAAATCCACTTTGCAGTTTCCTTCTCAGTCTCTTGACCTTGTCATCAGTGAGGGGGCATCCTGCTCCCGGCAGGATGAGGTCAGGGAGAAAGCCTGGGGTGCTGGGAGGTGAGCCCCAAGGGAGAGGTCACTGGTGGGCACAAGGTGGGTGAAGTTGGGTGGGCTGTCAGAGAACCAAGCCCACCTTCGAGGGGAGCTGGGAGGCCTGGGTGAGGCTGTCAGGGGGTGTGCCACGTGGGCTTTGAGACGATGAAACAGGAAGCCCTCTAGGAAGAGACAGGGCCCAGGGCCTGACAACACTGCCGGAGGAGGGTTGGGGTGGGTGAGCTGGGCGGGGCTGGATCCTGGCCTCTAAGAAGAATGTAAAAGCAGTTCCTGAGCAAAAGGAACAGGTGCGGATGGCATCCGTTCAGGACAGCTCTGGGGACAGGAAGGGAAGTGAAAAGTGAGCCGGCCAGTGCAGGGGCGCAGGCCGATGGCAGGGGTGAGAGAGGAGGGCCGGCCCGCCGGGAGCGTGGAGATGCTCCAGCCTCACGTGCGCACGCACGGCCCTGTTGGCCTTGTCGGGGGAGCATTTCGCGGGGTCACCTTCCCGACCTCGGAGTGTGTGTGCGGCACACGTGTGCTGGGCACGGGCGCGCCCCCAGCTGGACGCCGAGCCCCATTGGTGAGGGGCTGACTCTTCAGTTGATGGGTCGATCTGTTTTCTTCTCGTTCTCCTTTCTACCGGTCCGTTTTCTTTTTGACTTTTTGTGGTTCCCTTGTTGATTGGTCCTTTGGGCAGAAAACGAGGAATCTTGTAAAACTCAAACACTAAAAGCACTTTGTCATGCCTAATCTGCTGTTCTGACAAAAATGTCTCTATGATGCAACCAACAGGGAATTAAACTTTAGAATTATGTATGGGTTAAAATGTTTATATGCCTGTGATTATAAATAACCAGCAGCCTACTGAGTCAGAATCTCTTTTTCCCTTTTCCTCTCTGTATTTTACCCCGCTGCACTTCTGTTTCTTCTCTGCCTCCCATGTTCCCTCCAGTTCTCAGCTGACACCTAGCTCAGGGTCTCCAGGATTCTGAACTTGGGCAGAAAGCGTCTGTTGGTGCTTCTCACCACCTTGGCTGGGAAAGAGGGAAGGTGGGAAAGAGATGGCATCTTTTTTAAATGAAGGAGGATGGGAAAGAGTCCTGGGGAAGCTGAGTGACTGGAAGAAAAACCTGGCCATTGAGAAAGTGGTGTGTGTGGTGGGAGGGCTCCCCAGTCTGGGCTGGATGGTCTGGTTATGGAGAATTGGGGAGGCTGGGGTACAGACACCTCCTGACTCTCGGATCCTTGGGTAACACTTCCTGGATCCCAATTTGGGGCAGGAGGGAATCACATGACCCCGAAGTTTCCATCTGGAAATGAGATGCTAAGATTCCCAGCTCTGGGAAAGAGGGGAGGAAGGGGGCGGACTAGAAGGGCTTGCGTGGCTCTTCCCGTGAGGCCAGGTGAGGAGTCCTGGGAGAACAGAGGTGGCCTCCTCTCTGTCCTGCGAAAATGAATCCTCCTGCGTTCTCACTCCTGCCTGTAGCGACTGAAAGGATCCCAAGCCCCACTCCAGCTGTTTCATCACCACGAGCAGCTGCAGGGTCTGGGCTTGGAGGGGCGGTCCATGAGTGGGGAGCCCTTCGCCGGGATCTAGAGAGAGCTGGGAAGGTAGCAAGTAGGAAAATGAGGTTGAGGGGTGGGGGCCAAGGCGTCCGGGTCCTCTTGATGAGGCCCTCTTGATGGATGCCTCGCCACGTTGCCCGAGTGAAGTCTGTGCTGGTTAATGCCTTTCTTCCCGTCTCTCTGTCTTCCCAAACCTCTTCCCACCCTGCCTTGCCTGTGTCCCCTCCCCTCCCGTCTCACCCCCTCCACGTCTGTCTCTCCGCCGGCCGGCATGCTGTCCATGCCTGGCCTGGGTTCCGTGTGCTGCCTCCAACCTGTCTGCCTTCTCCTCGCCTCCCCCCGCAACCCGACCCCACCCCGCCGGCTCCCACTCCCCGCAGCAGAGGGGAAGGTGTACAGCTCCGATGAGGAAAAGCTGGGGGCACCCGCAGGAGACCCGACAGGCAGCGAGCAGGAGGAAGAGGGCTCGGGCGCGGACAGTGAGGATGACAGCTTCCTGGACAGTTCGGCCGGGGGCCCCAGGGCCCTCCTGGGACCTAAGCCGAAGGTGAAAGGCGGCCTGGGGACTGCAGCGGAGGAGGGGGCGCCCTCGACAGGAGTGCCGGCCCCGGGGGGCAAGAGCCGGCGGCGCCGCACGGCCTTCACCAGCGAGCAGCTCCTGGAGCTGGAGAAGGAGTTCCACTGCAAGAAGTACCTCTCTCTGACTGAGCGCTCGCAGATCGCGCATGCCCTCAAGCTCAGCGAGGTGCAGGTCAAGATCTGGTTTCAGAACCGCCGGGCCAAGTGGAAGCGCATCAAGGCTGGGAACGTGAGCAGCCGCTCCGGGGAGCCCGTAAGAAACCCCAAGATCGTGGTCCCCATACCCGTGCACGTTAACAGGTTTGCCGTGAGAAGCCAGCACCAACAGATGGAACAGGGGGCCCGGCCCTGAGGGGCCCCCGGGGGGCCGGGGAGGCACGGGTCTTCGAGGACGCTGGGCTGGGCTCTGGGGACCACAGGGGCCCCTGCCGCGGTTCTGCCCTCGGATGGGGCTCCGTCAGCAATTGGCACAGCTCTGGGGGGCCCTCCTGGCAACCTGAGATGCGGACCCTGGGTTCTGGGCCATGCCAGAGGCCCCGGGCCTGGGCTTCAGGGGTTCTCGCTGTTGAGCTGCTGGGACTAAAAGGGGGCTCCTTGGGCCTGCAGGGTCCCCATTCCCTCAACTGATGCCCTGGAGTCGCTTCTGAGGGGCGGGAGGAAGCCAGGGTGAGACCTGCCTAGCTGGTCACAGCTCCTTATTTATTTTGTGTAAAGTTTGTATATATGGAGCTCTCTGCCTCGGTCTGTCTGTGTCTTCCAGCGGGACTGGGGAGGGCGTGTATCTCCTCCAGCCTCAGTTCACCCTCCCAGCCCCAGGGCGGGCACCGCCTTGCCTGTCCACAGTGCAGGACGTGCAAAGAAGCAAAAGTTGGAACTCTCGCTGCCCCCTTGGGTACCCAGCAGCACTCACTGCCTCCCCCACGTAACCTACCTCTGCTTCTGTCCTTTCCCGCAGCACTCACTGCCCCCTGTCCCCGCCTCCAGATCTCACGCTCCTAACAGGCTCTGCTGCTTCCAACTTCAGGGTAAAGGACTCACTCGCTTTTGAATTGAGAGCAAGTGACGGGCTAGAGCCCAGGTTCTTAGGGAGTGCGTCCAGGCCATGTCTGACTAGGTGGAGGCCGAGTCCTGTGAGGGCCCGGGGCAGGCCAGGGGCTCACCCTCATCAGCCGGGAGCCCGACCATCATAAACTGTCTTCTGTGCAGAGGACAAGGCAGCTCAGGCCGTGTCTGCTGCTCTCTGACATTCCAGATGTGAGAGCCTGGAGCGGAAGACCCACATCCAGTCCTCTGTGCTTACAGCGCTGATGGTGGTCTCCCCTCCCACCCACACTGCCCCGTTTGCGAAGCTTGGGATCCCAGATCCTCTTCCACTTGAGAGGGCCCACTGCAGAGTGCAGGAGGCAGGAATGTGGGTCTGGTGGCTCTGGGAGGGTGTGTGCTGTGGAGGAAGCTACAGAGATAGGAGTTAAAGGCTTTGGAGTGGGGATTCTGCAAGCAAATTAAGGAATAGGTCAGCGGTGGACAAAGGAGACAGACAGACGTGAGGCTTCAGGGACACCCGCAGGTCACAGGGCAGACCAGGAGGGAAGGAGACAAGCTGAGGCTGTCGGCCGCTTCCCCGCCTTCGCAAGACGGGTTGCCATCCTGTATCCACAGAAAGCGGCTGAAGCTAACGTGGTTAACGGGCGCTGGGGAAGAAAGAAGACTTCCTGAGCTGCTGAGATTAAAAGGCTCTGAGGAAGGCAGGTGAGCAAGGAGAGGGAAGGGCAGCCCTGGCCAGCCTCCTCACTGCCCCAGGGCACCGTGCTGTAGGTCCCAGCTCCAGGGTGGTCCACCGCCGGCTCTCCCAATGGGACTGAGACAGCCCTTCCCTCCTAGCAGCTCTGGCTGAAGGCACCCTGGAGCTGTGGGGCTGGGACACGCATCCAGGGTCTTCTCTCTTCTTTGGCTAAATTCCAGGAAGGCTGGAGGCCAAGAAAAATGTAATCCAGACAACCCCACCCTGATCTAGATCGAGGCTGTCTGAAACCTTAGACTCACCCGCAGAGGGAACTACAGGGTGAGATTCTTTTCAGGGGAGAAGTCGGGCAGAGAGGTCAGGGATCCTAGGAGCTGTTGTCACCTTGTCAGAAATCCCGTCCGCAGGTCTGATGAGGCCTTTTGGCTCTGTGCCCCTGCCCTGGGGCCGGGGCGAGGGTTGGGTGAGGAGAACTGGCAAAACCAAGGCTGTCATCTGCCTTTTAGTTTCCCCCTGGCTTTGCCTCTGCAGCCTCCTGAACTATACCAGGCAGTTACTCACCCTCTCAAGCGGCTTCTTTTCCTTTCCTGGAGATGATTATTTCTGAGCCCAGGAACCCACTCTTACACATACCCATAGCCCTGTCTCTATTCTGCCCTTATCTCTGCTTAAGGCACTTATCCGCCTTGCGAAAGGGGCTGTGGATGAAGAAAATAAAATCTGGTTTTCTCTCTGAATAGCTTTACTTGGTTAATTTCCCACTGGCAGGCGCCCACGCAGAGCCTGCGAGCCTGCTACACCCACTGTGCACACAGGCCACCAGCAGGGTGGCAGTGGGCTCCCTCGAGAGTGGGGACCCTAACCTGGCAAGTTCTTCAAGAGCGGATGCAGAGGGTTTCTCCCAGTCATCTTTCTAGCTAAGAAAGAAACAATCTGGGGGACAAGCGGGGGCCCCCGGGTCCTGCTTCCAGCTTGGCAGGGAGGCTGGGGGCAGTCCAGGGGGCCGTCCTGCCATCAGCGATGTGTTTCCTCCCCTGGCACGAGCCCCCGTCATCCCTTCGCATCCTCAGACCCTCCTCCCGGGCGCTGGCCCCCTGCAAGTCTGGCTGCAGGGCTGGTTCCCAGACGACCCCTGCCCTCTCTGGGTGAACTCTGGCCAGCACAGGCGTGGTGTTAATAAGGCTACTTGACAGAATACAGATGAAAACAAGGGGGCCAACAGGAAACCTCTGTGAGGGTGATGGGGGAGCAGCGGGGAGCCTCCAGTGGGAAGCCCAGGGCTAGTCTCCCCTCCCCGGGTGGCTGACAGACTCAACGCCACCCCTGGAGAAAGAGGGGCTGAAAGAAGCCCATGGAGGAGGCTGGGCGGTGGGGGGGGTCACCCCAAAGTACAGCAGAGAGGAGAGGACAGGGACACAGAAGCACAGCCCCCAGGGGTAATTTTCTTGGAAGGGCGGGGAGATGAAAGGCAAGAGCCAGGCCACACACACACATGGTCTGGTTTATTGGCTCATCACACACACACACCAAATATGTACACAAACATAAATATTGCAATGTACACATTTACATGGGACCTCTGGCCTGCCCAGACTCCCGTCTCGGGGTGGGGGGGGCCTACAGGGGGCTGGCATGAGAAGGCAGGAACCTGGAGGAGGGCGAGGTCCTGCTCCCCTCCTCTCACAGCACCCCCGAAGCATCCTGTCCCTCTGCAGCGGTGCCGGCCGGGCAGGGGCCACACACCTGCGGAGGCTGGAGTCCCGGGCGTCTCCTCTGACCGCCCCCCGTCCGGCTCTCCTCCTGGACTCTTCCCGAGTCCCTGGGTCTTAGCTTCTGGGTCTCTCGTCTCCCCCAGGGCCTGGAGGGAGGTGGGTGCCCACGCCCTGGCATCAGTCCTGGCCCCTCCGGCCTCTTCTTGGGCCTCACAGAAGGCTGGGGCTGCGGTGCAGCTCGGCGGAGGCGCTGGTGCTATTGGCCGGCTCTCTGCCGGGGGCAGGGGCCACGCCGCAGCCCTCCCCGGGGCAGCCATGCTGGATGAGGATGTCGGCACACTCCTGGCTGCCGGCGCGGCGAGCATAGGCCAGCGGGGTCAGGCCGCGGGCGTCCCGGCTCCGCACGTCCACCCCGTACTGCAGAAGGAAGCACGTTCTCACGGTCGGCAGGAAAGGTGTGGGTTCCTCCCCTACCCCAGGGAGGGGGGAGGATGGATGTCGGGGAGGTCGGGAGGGCCCCCCGACTCACCCAGATGAGCAGCTGCGTGAAGACCACATTGGCCATGGCACTGGAGAGGTGCAGGGCCGTCCGCCCGTCGCCATCGCCGTAGGTCTCGTTCACCTCCTCCTTGGACCCGTGCGCCAGGAGCGTCACCAGCAGCCGCAGGTCGTCTTCCACGACTGCCCGGAGCAGCTGCTGGCCCAGTGGCACGTCCGAGCTGGGCAGCGGGGCCAGGAAGAGCTTCTGCTCGTACTTGGCCCGGATCCAGCGCTCTTTCTCCTCTCTGCGGGCACACGCAGGGCCAAGCCGGGGGTGGGTCGGTCAGGGGACTGAGCGAGCAAGGTGGAGGGTAGGGGTCCGGGAGCTGGGCAGGACCCTCAGAACAGAGATCAGCCGGAGGGACCCAGGACGGTCAAGGGCAGCGGGTGGCAGAGAGGGTATGGAAGAGGCTGGACAGAACTCTTGGGGGGAGACCCCAGGGGGGTGTGTGTGGCGGGGACTCAGGGGGCCGGGAGGGTGGGCGGATTCCAGGCAGGGCTGGGGGGCGGTGGGCAGCTTATCTGGCCCTGCAGGAACAAAGGAGGCGGGGGCCCACGCACGACCCTATCTATCTACAACCCATTCTCCACATCTCGGCGCTCCGGGCAGCCTTTGCACCATCCCGCGATAGGGCCCTGCGCATGCATCCCCCCGCCCCCCAACATGCTGATAACGGTGGAGAAAGGGCCGGAGAAAGGGCCGGCTGTTGTGAGGCTCTGAGTGACAGGCAGAGGGCACCTCCCCCCCTCCCCCCCCCGGGGGCCCACAGCCGAGCAAAGCAAAGCCAGGTTTAACCCTTCCAGTCCGCAGCCCTGTTACAGCTGCCCGGGCGCCCCCTCCAACCCCGCAGGCTCCCCGCCCACAGGCGCACCCAGGGCCTCACGCCCTCACCTGCAGGCGTCGGGCCCCGGTTTGGCGTAGCCGTCTAGGGCCCCCTCCCAGACGCTGTTGGCCAGGGCGTTGCCCATGGCGGTCATGACGGCCAGCAGCTCAGGCGGCCAGTCGTCGAGGTCGAGGGAGCGCACGCGGGACAGGTGGGCCCCCAGGTGGCGGTGGGTCCCGGAGCACTCGATGCACATGAGAGCGCCCAGGTTCAGGCTGGCCCAGTCCGGATCTAGGTAAGGAGAGGACGTGACAGGGCCGCCCCCACCCTCAAGCCCCCAGCCCGGCCCACCGCCCCGGTACTCACTGGGGGCGTCGCAGTCGATACAGAAGCTGTTGCCCCGGACAGTGCGGACGGCCTGCACGGCCAGAGCCGCATTCTGGTGCCCCAGTCGAGTCTGAAGGGACGGCAGGGGGAGGGTGGGTGGTGAGTCAGGAGGCCAGCATGGGACCCACCCCCACGCCCCTCCGGCCCGCACGCCCACCTTGTCCTTGGCGCTGCGGCAGCCCTGCAGGCTGGCGAGGATCTGGGCCTGCACACTCTGCACCCACAGCTCACGCTCCTCAGCCGTTGAGGCCTCGAAATGCCACGTCTGCCCGGTGAGGGACACCACCACGAACTCGAACGATTCCTCGGCCTCTGCGGGCACATACAGGATGCGCACACCTGTTAGGGCAGGGCCCCTGTTGCACGCACATCCAGCCCCCTGGCCCCAGCCTGGAGGACTGTGCTCTCAGGGCTCCCTGAAGTCATGGGCAGTGGGGGCGGGGAGAGCAGCCCGCCAACCTGGCCACCTGTGAAACCTGGGTGGAAAAGGTGGGGACGCAAGGTTTGTGGGCAGCCCCGGCATGGCCAGGAATGGGTCTGGAAGTCAGAGGGGTGCTTCCTGGAGAAAGCAGAGCCGTGTCTGGAGAAGATGCGCCGGGGCGCTGGGAGGCAATGCCAGGGGGCGGGGGTGTGTGTAGGGGGGTGTCGGAGGCGGGTGTGGGCACCATCCGTACATGTCAGCTGCAGCCGCCTCATTTTGCAGCTCATTAAACCCAATATTCCTGACGGCGTTGGCGTGGGGCTCCTGGGAGCCGGGCCCCTCCCCCCCTCCCCTGGCACAGGCAGGCAGGGAGGGCAGGGGCGGGGAGCGGCCGCAGTTTCCTACACAGACCACCTGAGACGTGTGAGCAGACAGGGACCCGTGGACGTGTGTGGTCACAAGCTCTGGGAGCTGAACTGTGACCCCCGAGCAGTGTGGGGGCACGGCTCCAGGCTCTGTGCCCCCAGCAGACCATCCCGTGAACCTCACTCCTTATGCTCAATGATGCTCCCCACCCCTCCCGGGGGCACACAGCTCCTGACCAGCAGAATTGCTGGAGAGACAAGGCCACAGGCTCCACAGGGCAGCCTCTCGTCATCCCTGTGACACTGACCACCCCCCCCCCCCCCCCCCCCCCAAGCCCCCCAGGAAAGCCTCCAGGTTGGGCTCCCGCTCCGGGAGGCCCTGAACAGAACTGTCTTCATAGCAAAAGCTGGAACCTTTCTTTACCCAGGCTCCACCATTCCACTTCACCTCGCTCCCCACCATCTTTGAACCCCACGGCCCTGGTCATACGTGGGGACTCAGTTCCCCGGTCCAGATAGGCCCCAGGCCGTGAGTGCCAAGCACCCCTGTATCACAGGCTGGCTCTGCAAAAGCCTCTGTTTCCCTTAGTGATGGTCTCCCCACAGCCCTACCCCTGCCCATGGGAGCAGAGCCCAGCAACTGAGCATCAACCTAAGTTAAACTTCCAAAGGGACTCCAGCCACTGAGAAGAGGCCCACTTCAATGAGGACGTGGGGGAAACCAGACAAGCAGCACTGTGATGAATAAGGCGTTAGGAAGGAAGGACCTGTAGGAAACATCTGAGGAGCTGGGGTTCCTCTGCCCAAAGACGACTAAAGAGAGACTCAGCCCAACACACGCGGATGCTTAAAAACTCAACGGGCGCTATGAGAGACGCAGGGAACACAGGTCCTGTCCGCATCCCCCAGCAAGAGGTACGGGACTGGCAGCCTGCTGTCTTTTACCTTCTAAGAGAGTAAATGAAGGAAACCCACGTTTTCACAAGGAAAGGGGTTAAGTTAGGCCAAAGAAGGAGCTTATTTTTTTAAGACACCAGGTCTAAATGACCACAAGTTACGGAGCTACTCTTACAGGAAATTATTATTAGAAAGTGCTTAACCTAATGCAGACAAGAGGGTATGAGGGCATGACGTTTGGAGGAGGACAATCCCCAAGTCCCTCTGCCCACCTCCTGTGCCCCAGTGTCCCTCGGGGGGTCCCCCTAACCTTCAGCAGCACTGCTGGGGCCGTCTGGTCGGGGGGTCCCGGTGCTCTTTTTCCTTCGGTGCTTCTTCCGGTTGGAGTGGGGAGATGGGGGGGGCTCCAGCTTGGGGCTGGAGCTGAGCACCTCAGCGGGGCCACTGGCTGGTGAGGGAGAGGGGGAGACGTGTGGGAAGCGGGGAGGGGGCAGCACCCTGACCTGCAGCTGGGGCATCTGCCTGGGGGGAACAGCCCCTCCCGCCCTCTCCCCCCCCCCCCCCCCCCCCCCACCCCACCTCACCCCACCCCACCCCGGAGCCCTGACCCAGGAGGAGGAGAGGGTGGGAAACTCAGGCAGAGCAAGGGGAAGGCAGGGGGAAGCCAGCCTCTGCAGCCCAGAGGGGCGGAAGGCGGCCCGGAACTCGTTCGCAGGGAGCTGAAACCCCAGCAGCTCCGCACCAAATTTATCCTCAATCACACTCCCAGCTCCTCACAATTAATAGCAGAATTAGAGACAATCAGGGAGCTGCCTAATTACTGTCAATTAGAGCGCGCTAATCAAGCTCCCGTCTCCCGCACCCCACCCGGCGCTCACCACTAAATGTCAAACTTCATTAGAGGCAGACACGCGGCGCCCTCCCTCCCTGCCTGCCTGCCTCCTTCCAGACTCAACAGAGTGGCCTCCGTGGGCCGCACGGGCCCAGGGCCCCGGATGGTGACCCCTGGCCAGGCCTCCACCCCTGATCCCCGGGGGGCCTGGGCTGGGCGCGGGAGGTAGGGGCAGACCCCGGGCTGTGGGTGCCCAGCCCCTCCCACTGTCCGAGCTGGGGCAGGGGGCTTAATGGGGACCTTCGAAGGGTCTCTGGGAGGAGCTGAGGCCCTGCTGCCCAGAGGGAGGGGGGAGGGTGGGGGGAGGGCAGATGCACCGCCCTGGGGGGTCTCCTGCGCTGACTGATGGATCAGGGCTGAGGGTCAGGACGCGGGTTAGAGTGAGGCGCCTGCAGGAGGCAGGGGAGAGGTAAGGGGAAGAAGAGCCACATGAGCGGGGTCCAGACAGTGACCCCATAAAAGAGAGCGAGGGACGTGGGAAGGGAGGTTCCTGACCACCCTGAAGGTTGGGGAGGGGCCTCGGCCTATCGCAGGGGCAGTGTGGGGACAAACTCCCTCTCTGGACCACTCCCTGATCTCATGTGCAGGGCCCCCTTCCTGCCTTCAAAGCCCCCAGCACCCCCCACACCCCTGGCTTCCCTCCCTGTCCCCCTGCAGCGAGGCTGATGAGCTGGCTGCACGGGGGGCTGATGACGATGCCAGTGCCACCAGCGCTGCCTGGAGCCGGCAGAGGGTGGGCAGGGGAGCTGCGGAGGCAAGGAGGGTTTCCAGTGCTGGCAAGGGCCCAGGGGTGGCCGCCCTGACCCCGTTTCCCAGGCGAGCCCTGGAGGGCTGTTCCGGGGCGGTGGCAGGGGACCCCGTTCCCCTCTGGGCCTCACCCGGTCCTGCGTACCTGGGGGCAGGGTAGTGGCCTCAGTCCACGGGTCTGCGCTGGACACAGAGCAGGCACGCTGGTGCAGCCCCTCGGGGCGCGGACCGGCCCAGGCTGGGCTGCCGGCCAGATGGGGGGTACCTGGGGGTAGCGGGGTGGGGGGAAGGGTCAGACAGGGAGGGTCCCTGGGGGAAGGGCGGCCCACAGGCTGTCCTGAAAGCACAGCTACCTACGGGCAGAGCTTGAGAAATTCCTGCAGGACACTGGCAAGAAAAATGAGGGGCTCCTGGGTTCACTGGGTGCTGTGCCAGGCTCACCAGAGAATGGGGGCAGGGGGTGCTCAGGCCGGCCTGAGACCTCCCGCCCCATCATGCTCCCTGCACACATCGTGTCCCCCACCCCGTGAGCAGAGCCAGAAGTTGGGGGGACAGTGGGGCCGACTCCCAGTCAGGGCTGAATCGACCCTCCTGGTCAGGCCCCGAAGCCCGCACTCCAGGCCACACACGCCGCAGGGCTGTGCCTCAGCTCTGCTGCCGTTCTGACGAGAAATAAGTGTATCAAATTCAAGTAATTATGTCTAATTAGTATTAGTAATTATCCTGTTGGGCTGCAGAAAATTAATCTTTCGTTTCCCATCGGGGGGAAGGACGGCGGAGCCAGGGGAACGGGCGGCGGCTCCAGGAGTGCCAGGGCTGGTGGCAGGGCCTGCCCCACCCAGCAGTCACTGTGAACGGCCCCCGGGGGGGTGACCCCCGAGCTCTCTTGCCTCGGACACCAACCTGAGACCCCGAAGGGCCTGAGGCAGGAGGCCATGGCCGGTGGCAGGTCTGAGGACCAGCGGCCACGCCCAGGGGTCTGCACGGAGAGCCAGGTGGGGGCAGGTGGCCAGGTGCTGGGTGCTTGTGATGGGCGGAGACCCCTGGGGACTGACGTAGGGCCCCCCCGACCAGCCCCAGAAGCACGAGGGTTAAGTGTCTGCAAGAAGCCTAGGGCCAGGCAGCCCTGAGCAGAAGCCCCCAGAAGGGAAAGGAACAGGCCGGCTGTGTCCCCGAGGCTCTGAGGCCCGCAGGATGCTGCAAGGCGAGTTCTGTGTTTCCTGACACCCACGGGCGGGAGCAGACACACAGCAAGCGCTGATTAGCACCCATGGGGCCAGCCCCTCTCGGCCACATGCCGAGGCCCCCCTCTCCGGAATCCTGCCTCCTCCCGCTCCACCTAACAAGTCCCTGCCAACTCAGCCTTTCTTGGGGTGGCCTCCCCCTGGCCCCCGAGCCTGGTCAGGAAACCTTCCAGGGGCTCAGCAGCCTTAGGACCGACTTCCCGCCACTCCTTGCCATCTCCCCCAAGGTTCCAGGCCTTACTCCCCTACCCCAGCCCCACCCAAAGACACCACCAGGCCCAAACCTCCTCCCCCCAAGCCCCCCAGCCCAAAACCCCGAGGCGAGCGGGCATCTTCCCTTTTCTTTGTTAATTCTCCCCTCATTACGCCTGCAATCCCACAATCAGTGTGCACTGTAATTGTCGAATTTGATGCTAATGATTAATGAATTAAACATGGAGCCATCAATTAGTCCTCGGAGGATAATTCTGCATAAAGCAGCGGATAATGTAATTACAGTAACAAAGATAATGAGATGTTAACATCACCCGTGAGCGGAGACGCGCAGTGAGTGTGCGCGAGGTCGCTGGCGGTGCGCCGGGGGGACGTGGCCCCGGGGGGCGGCCAGGCCACGGGCTCCGGGGACACTGGGGAGCCGTCCGTGGGTGCGGCTGGGTACCTGGGGGAGTGGGCCGAACCCCCACTCCACGCACCACTTCCGCTCCCCAGGTGGGGGCCTTCGGGGAACGTGCCAGGACACAGGGTCCTGGGCGTCCCTCCTCCAAGGAAGCAGCCAGCTGTCCCCCTGCTGCCTGCCTGCAAGCAAGGCTTCCCTTCTATCCACTTCCACGTCCTCTGCCCTCTGGTGCCAGCTGAGAAGCCCCAGGCCAGCCCCCTGGGCTGCCCTCACTGTCCCCAGGCCAGTGAACCCACGCCCTCACCCGCAAGGGCGGCTCTGAGCACCCTACCAATCTTTCTTGTTTTCCTGTCCTTAGTGTCCCTCTCTCCACCCATCCACTAGCGCACTCTCTGCCTATTTCAAGGGCCTCGTTCTGAGCTCGGAGAGGCTAAGTGAAAGTAGAGAACTGCCCCAGTCAGGCACACGAAAGTTCAAATCCCCTCTACCACTTCCGTGGGATTTTGGGTGCTCAGTTGCTAACTCGTGTCTGACTCTTTGCAACCCCGTGAATTGTAGCCCACCAGGCTCCTCTGTCCATGGGATTTTCCAAGCAAGAATACTGGAGTGGGTTGCTATTTCCTTCTCCAGGGGAACTTCCCGACCCAAGGACTGAACCTGCGTCTCCTGCATTGCAGGCAGACTCTTTACCGCTGAGCCCCCAGGGAAGCCCCTCTGGGGGATTTTACAGACAAGTTACTTAACCGCTCTTAACCTTTGTTTTTCCATCCATAACGTGGGATCACGATCTCAACATCAGGGCTAGCACACCCAGCACCCCTCAATCAGCGATGCCAGTGCCCCTGGCCCCTCAGTGCCTCCAGACAGGGTGGCACCCTGGTGGCGGGGGTGGGGGGACCCTTGCCTCAAACAAGCACCATCTTTCTTTTCTGACTGCTGGACCGGGTGGTGTCCACACCTCTGAACAAAGACCCCAGCCCGCACTGCAGACCTGAGGATGGTTACCAGGTGGACCCCAGGCAGTTTGCACGGCAAGCGTGGCCGAGATGTGCCCCCATCGCCTGCCCCACTCTGGACGCTGACACCACTTGTCGGCACAAGGCTTCCCGACCCTGCTCTGATCCGCCAGGCTGTCCGCTAGCCGATTCCCCTACTGACCCCACGAGGGCCGCATTTTGGCCCACGCACCAGCTGGGCTGATCCTGAAGCCTCACACTCGGTGCCAGCCTGCCCAGAGCCCTGAGGACCCAGACTGGGTGCAGTCCCCCAACCCTGGTCGTAGTGAGCCCCACGCCCCCACCTCAGCAGCCCCTCACCTGTGCCCCCGCCCAGCTGCGTGCTACTCCGCTCCAAAGCCAGCCCATTGGCCCGGGGGCTGGTGCCAGGCGCTGTGGCTGGCGTGGCTCGCGGCAGGCGCTTCCCGGGCACTTTGACGGTGGTCCGCAGCAGGTCAATCTCCTTGCCGTGGATGTTCTGCATGTAGTCCTGGGGCCATGTGGACAAGACGGGGGTGAGGGGAGACTTATTAGGACAGGTCACTCTTCCGCAGCACCCCGGCCTGGCCCTCCTGACTCCTGGGTCTCTCCCCGTGCTGCCCACGTTTGTAGAGCCCCCAGCACTCCCCCTCCAGCTCTGCCCGCGTGTGGCTCTGGGGCCTCCTCCGGGAGTGAGGCAATGGCCACAGAGGGTCTAGGGCCAGGAGTGATGCTCGGGCTCCTTTAGGGAAGACGGCTGAGGAGGCAATGCGAAGGAGGCCAAGTATTGACCCGAGACGGGACTCAGAGAGAGGCCAGACGGCCGAGGAGTGGGACCGACAGACCCCTGCGGACATGCACGATGGGGCTGCCCAGGCCAGCTGGTCACCAAGGACCCCAGCCCTGTTTGCAGATGCTCCCACCACCACTTGGGGCCTTGAGAACTTTTACAGCCGAGAGCAGCACCCAGTCCTTAGAATGTGTATAAGCTGCTCAGACTCTATGCGACCCCATGGACTGTTCCCCGTCAGGCTTCTCTGTCCATGGGATTCTCCAAGAAAGAATACTGGACTGGATGGCCATTCCCTTCTTCAGCGGATCTTCCCAACCCAGGGATCAAACTTGGGTCTCCTGCATTGCAGCCGAATTCTTTACCATCTGAGCCACCAGGGAAACTGGTGCCTGATTATAAATATTTGTTGAATAGTTAAAGGGAAGCCTTCGATTCTTTCTGCCGTCCTGAGGAACAGTGAGACAAGTACATAGTTCCAGATACCAGTGGACATCCCAGCGGCAGGAATGGTAACCAACGCTAACTTCACACGTCGCCCGCCCAGCCATGTGCCAGGCGTCCCTGGCGCGACAGCTGACATCATGTCCATATTTCACGCACTGCCTCACGTGAGTGTCCCGACGACCCAGGAGGATGGTGTTACTATGCCTGCTTTGCAGATGGAAAAACAGGTTATCCTTACAAAGGATAACCTGCCCAAGGTCACAATCAGCAGGTGACAGAGCCAGACTCAACCCAGCCTGTTCAGATCCCCAAGGAACCTCCTCTTTAGCCCCAGAGCGAACCAGCCCTTTCTTCATGTCAGCACCTGGAGGGCAGGAGGTGGACAAGTCGGGGGGGGGGACCCCAAGAGGAGGAGCAGCTGGGTGCTGACCCTATCATGCCTGCTATCTTCACCTTGCCCCAGGTCGGGGGTGGCACCTGGCGAGGCGGGAGGTAGGAGGGGGGATGCCGAGTGGAGCCCTGCCCTCCCTCTGGCTTCCAGCTCTAAACCTCGCCCAGCCTGGCCCGGTCTCCCTACTGCTCTGATCTTCTGGGGTGCTACTCCCTCATCCATGGCCCTGGTGAGTTCCTGGGCAGTCTTTCCCTGGGGGCAGAAGCCAGGCCAGTGACACCAACTTAACTCTGGAGAGAATTTCGCCGGCTGGACTCAGACGAGCTTCTCACCTCTGTTGGGAGCACCTCTGGGACATTTTGCATCCAGGGCGCTTCCCTGAGCACCCGGCCTTCCAGGTCCCAGCCCTCTCACCGCACCCCCAGGGGCAACATTTCCTGTCCCTAGGTGTTCTCCTGCCTTCTCACCTTGCAGGTTCAGAGAAAAGGGATGATGTCCTCTGCTTAAAAGAGCCAACGGGGAGTGCTGGCCAGGGCGGGCTGACCAGGGGCTCCGGGCTGACCCTCACCCTATGAACGACCGAGATGATCTCGAGGAGAAAGGGGTCACCTGGCCGCAAGGAGCCAAGAGAACGCGGGAGTCTCCAAAGAAGAAAAGGAGTGAGATCGAGGGAGCAGAGAGCCCAGCACCAGCCCCGCTCCTGCCCCTGGAAGGCTGGCATTCCCTCCAGAAATCACTGGGGCCAGAGGGAGGACCATAGGGAGGATGGGGCACCCTGATGCCAGCACGTGGACTGACACCCGGAGGCCTGGCCAGGCCCGTGCGTTATCTTGCTTCAGTCGTATCCAACTCTGTGACCCCCATGGACTGCAGCCCGCCAGGCTTCTCTGTCCATGGGATTCTCCAGGCAATACTGGAGTGGGTTGCTGTGCCCTCCTCCAGGGGATCTTCCTGACCCAGGGATCGAACAAGTGTCTCCTGCACTGCACGTGGGTATTTTACTGCTGAGCCACCTGGGAAGCCCTTCAGAAGGACCACAGAGGCCCTGCCAGCCTGAGGGGAGGAGTGCCCTGCCCTGCAGCTCTTTCCTGTGTCCGTGGCCTCCTGGTGAGAGACAGGGCTGGGTGCCTGGCCTCTGCTCCCAGGGTGCTTGCTTCATGTCTCAGAAGCACAGACCATCATCGCTGAGAAGTGGATGAGGGCAGGCTCCACCACAGGAGGGCCCCCCCCACCGCCCTGACCTCCCACCCCTGCTCTGCTGAGCGTTGCCAGGGCTCTGTCCCCAGCCCGAGCCCCTCCTTGTCCCCTGGTCCTTTGCCCAGTCAACTCCGCCCACCCCCATTCCCATCACTGCTGGCCCTCTGGCCTCTCCTAGCACCCAGGGTGCAGCCCACCGTCCCGGCGGCCCCCCGCACTCCAGGTCCCCATGGCCCTCCAATTGGCTCTGCAGGCATCCCATCCCGGGTCCCCATGCACAGGCGCATCTCAGCTCGAGACGACTATCAACAGCTGGCAGGGCCGAAGACACAGCTGCCGTCCCTTTCCCAGGGGCGGGGCTCGGGCTGCTCTAGTTCGCAAGGAGGTCACAGCAGCTGCAAGTTTCCAGGCCCCATAACAGCCCTGGGCTGCCCAGGATGGGACACCGGTTGGTGGTAGGGGCGGGGGAGAAGCTGACCCCAGGCCAAGAAACCAGAGCCACTCGGAGGGACTCCGGGACCAAAGAGCCAGACACCGATGGGAGGGGGAAAGCGGTGCTGACCATCCAACAGGCCAGCACCCAGCCGGCCGGTAGGGGGGCCCAGCTCCGGGCCCCCCGAGGAGACTGCTGCGGGTGAGCCGGAGAGGCGGCGGTGGCGGACGGGGCATCGGGAGCGTTTCCCTCCGTCAGCAGAACGGGGGAGCTCGGCGGCGGCGGCGGCGGCGGCGGCTCGGGAGAGCGGTCACCACGGCTGCCTTTATTACCCACCATCAAACAGCAATTTCTTCCCCAGCCTCCTCGCTAATTACCCAGCCAGCGTTCTCATCTCGTTTTATTACTGGAATTAACAACGAGTTCAGAGCGTGGAAAGCTATTAAGATGTGTGATTAAGCCACATTCAATTAGTTTCTACAAACAATTTAATTGATGTTGCAGATAGAATTAACAGAAGGTGATTGTGTGAATGGCTCCGCTGGCTGCAAAATGGGGGAGGCTGTGGCGGGCTCTCCTGGGCCCCGGCAAGGACCGGGCATGAGGCTCAAGGCCTGCCCACCAGCCCTTCCTCCGCACACCCCTGGGGTCCCACCAGCCTGGGTCCCACCAGCCTGACCCTACAGTGATTGGTAGGTGAGTCCCCAGCGCCCCTGCCCTCGGGTCTCCTGGGTGGGGGAGCATGTGCCTTCAGGAGTTCCCAGAGGGTCTTCCTCCGAGCCTTCCTAAGGCAGGGTGCCTCCAAGGGGAGCAGACGGCTCCCAGGGAGAGCGAGCCCCCGCTCACTGCCGGCAGCTGGGAAGTTTGCTCAGGTTGGAAAGTTTGCTCAGGTTAGAAAACACAGCCAGGGGGATGGAGGCAGGGAAGCCAGCAACAGGAGCTCGGTGGCCACCAAGAGACAGGAGCGGATGGAGCCAAGCAGCCTCGGGCAGGAGGGACCTCGGACCCTGGGGGCGAGTACGGAGACCCTGGGCTTGGCCTCACTGGTGCTCTCACTGTTACCATGGTTTTGAACCTGGTTCGGGTCTCCTGAACAAGAAGAGAAGCATGGCTGGGCAGGGAAGCTGCTATCTGCACGGACCAGGTGCCCAGGGCATCCGGCGTGAGGTGGGGTGGGGAGTGGGGGAGGACGTGCAGTCTGAGCCCAGAGAGCAGCGACTGAAGAGCTGACCAATGGGGAGGCCACGCTCTCAGCCTCTTCACCACGCCCGCAGAGCTGGTGGCCTCTTAGATTCACCTCGCAGCAAAGCAGGGACAGCCTGGAGCCAGCACCACCACATCCTGGCCTGGACACTGACCACACAGTTCCCAAGCGTGGAGGCCACCCCCCTAGCCTCACTTGCCCTGATGGTACCTCTCCAGGGACCCTCAGGCAGCCTGGAGGGGAGGCGCTCCTGGCCCGTGCAGAAAGCTCTAGGTGACGCTTACAGTCCAAGTCCCAGAGGGCCAGGTCACTGGTGAGCCACTGGCTGGGTGACCGGGGAGTCAGCAAAGCCCACCGAGCCTCCGCTCTCCAGGTTGTTAGTGAAGTGAAAGTTGCTCAGTCATATCCAACCTTTTGTGACCCCCTGGACTATACAGCCATGGAATTCTCCAGCCAAGAATACTGGAGAGGACAGCCTATCCCTTCTCCAGGGGATCATCCTGACCCAGGAACTGAATTGGGCTCTCCCGCCTTGTAGGCGGATTCTTAACCAGCTGAGCCACCAGGGAAGTTGCATGTAAAAACAGCCATCCCACAGGTCTCTCCCTTCCCCTCTGCCACCAACACCAAACAGGGCAGCAGGAAGTAAGGGGATGGTGAAGGGGACAGCAAGGATGCAGCAGAGAGAGAGAGAAGGCAGGTGGACCTCACGGGTGGAGAAAAGAGGCCACACACAGGCTTCCAGCCCTGCAGCCAGGAGGCACCGGGGACACTGGGCTCCTCTTTCTGGTTGGGGGGTGGGGATGTGAGAATGGGGCTTGTCCCTGCTTCCTGGGACACCACGCCCCTCATCAGGGCTTTTTGTGGAGGCTTGCCACCTCTCCTCCAGCATGGACTCAGCAGGACTTGGGGGAGGAGAAGGCCAGAGTTGGGGCAAGAACAGTACCCAGGAGTGTTTAAGCCCCCGAGGTAGCCAGGCTGAGGCCAGGCTGAGGCTCCTCATCTAACCAGCCCCTCGACTTGGTATCTGAGCACCGGCTCCCACCCTGTGCAGGGGGAGGTCCCCGAGCCAAGGGGAAGGGCCGGGTTGACTGGAAGGGCCCACCCCAGGCCTTCAGGCTTTCTCGGGGTCCTGGGCGCTGCTCCCAGGGGGGCTGGGCTATGGCCAGAGCATGGACCCCAGTTCCTTTCGGCCGGGCCTCCTGCAACCCCTGTGCAGGCTCAGGGACGGGCGAGGAGTCCCTTGGAGGCAGGCTCGGGGGCCTCCGGGACTGGGGTGGGGCCCGCCCCCGTGCTGTGCTCGAGGGGCTTCGCAGGAGAACTCATTAGGCCCGCAGTGGGGTGGTGACAGAGATGGATTCCGGTGACAGCTGTGCGCTGGAGCCACGCAGCGAGGGGAGGGGGGGAGAGTGTGGGAGTCGCCACGGGGCCCCCCCTCAGTCACCGCGCCCCACCCCCTCCGGACCCTTCTGCCCAGGCCCAGTACCCCGACGTGCCTCGCGCCAAGGGGGCCTGTCCTGGCCCCAGGCTCCCCCCAGCACCCCTGGCTTAACAGCCCTCTCATGCCCCACTGTCCTGGGAGCCCAGGGGTACCCTCACCTGGTGTGGCAAGTGTTGGCAACACTGCCTTCCCCTCCCCACCCCCACAAACTTGAGCAACTCCATGTAAACAGTCCAATCCAGCTCTTAAAACAGCTCCAGTGGAGGACAGAGAACCTGACGTGCACACCAGTCTAGCCCGGGGGTGACTGCCCACGGGGTGGGTTTACTCCAAAGGGCCCCGGCCAAGACTCAGAGCTTCCGGGCACCGGGCCTCAGGGTCCGTGCGGCCCCCAAGCCTCCAAAGCGAGGCCCCTTTCTCCAGGGCAGGACTTTGTGAGCTCAAGCACAGTCCCTTCCACCCTGGAGTCCAGCCGTGCCACTTCCGCTTTGTGCCCCCTGCCCTGTCCACCCCAGGGGCACTGAGCCCCCCACTCACGTGCAGGCTGGGGTGGTAGGTGAGCAGCCCGTTGTCACACAAGGTCACGTACTTCTTCTTCCACTCCTTGTTCAGGGACTTGCCACTCCGCTTGAGCAGGATGCCCTAGGGACGGAGCCAGGCCAGCGAGTCACAGGGCGTGGGTAGGGTCTCAGGCCCATGGATTCCATGGGCCTCCATTCCCATCCTCCCCGGTCACTGTGTGTGTGGGCCCAGGGACGCTGTGCGGGATGGAAGCTGAACCAGGGACAGCCACCCAGACCAACCCATCCACGTAACTCAGGGCCACCTCTCCAGTTACCATGGACCACTGTCCCATTGAGAGGGGCGCCCCCTACCCAATGGAAGGCAGGAGTTTGGAAGGCCTCCCAGGATCTCCAGGGATGGGGTGGAGCACAGCGGCCTCAGAGAGCTCTGGCCTCCTAATCCCCATGGTAGCCCCAGAAGACAGCAGACAAGCACCTAAACGTCCCCAGAAAACCCCAGTCTCCCCAAAGCAGGCATTGGGAGTTCCAGCCATCCAGATCAGCAACCAAATTTCCCCTGGGAGCTGAGGATGCTGGGTGTGGCAGTTAGATGGGCCCCAGGATGGACAAGGGCCCCAAGAGGGCTGGGATTTGGGAGTGTTGTTCATCGATACCCCAGCACTGCAACATGCTGGGAGAACCCTGGTGGATGGTGGGCAAAAGCCAGCAGAGACCCTGCAGCTGTGAGAGGTGCTGAGAGTGGGGGAAGGACCCCACCAAGGAAGACCGCCCACAGCCCAGACGGTCTCTGCTTCTCTCCCCTAACGATGACCCCTGGTGGGCCCGCACCCACCGCTGGCTCCTGAAACAGCGGTCAGCACAGGGGACCGGCTGAGGATGGAGCCAGGGTCAGGACGGGTCACAGACAGGCCCGGGCGACAGGTTCCCCTGGGCCAGCACGCCCCTGTGCGCCACTTCCCCAAACTCACGGTGCTGAGAAGAGGCCGTGCTCCCCGGAGATTCCTGCACACCACTCCCAGGGGAGAGCCCTACAGTGGGATGACCCCGGCTGGGGGCGGGATGGGGTAGCACACAGAGTGTCCCCCAGCGTCCCCCCTCCCTGCAAGAGGGTCACAAAGGAGCAGCTCAGGGCTGCTGCCCTTAGGCAGGCTGGAAATGGGGGTCAGGAGACTCAGTGTGACAGAAGGTTGGGGTAAACCCCGACTCCAGGACTCCCTCCCCTGCTCAGGCCTCCTACTAGGAGGCTCAGCCCTGGACCGGCCACCTTAGCAAGCAGGCGGTGTGGGGATTCCCATGTCAGGGGCCGGAGGTGGAGGCCACAGGTTGTTTTAACTCCTCCCTCCCTCATCCTCTGCCTGGAGGAGGCGAGGCCACCTAAGGACACTGGGGAGACCTGGGCCCCTTTCCTCACAAGCAGCTTCTGAAGACAAGGGGTATAAACTGAGACCTTCCCTAGACCGCAGGGTGGCTGGAACGTCCCAGAAGGGAGAGGCCGTGGGCTACTGTCTCTGGTGGTCCCTGAAGGAGCCCTGGTAACCTGCTTCAAGGGCGTGGCACCCATCCCCTCGAAGGCCAGGGACTAGACACAGCTCAGTCGCTGTGGACCCTGGGCTGACTGTGGACCCTGGGCCCTGAGGACTGGGGGGCGGACTCTGGAGAAGGCAGCCCAGGCTCCTCTTGCTGCCGGGGGAGTGCCTGGGCGAGGGGCCCCCTCTCCGTTCCCACCTGCTCCCCGAGCCTCCACGGGAGATTCCATCAGGGCCTCTGTCCCAAACCCCTTTACACCCGAGCTCCCTTCTCTGTCCCTTCATCGGGTGCCCTTCTGGTCCACCCCCGGCTCACGGTTCCCCCCACCTTCTGCCACCCACGAGCTCTTAACATCCCCCAAGTCCTGAAACTGCCTGGGCCTCCTTCTTGGACTCGCAGACTCACCTATGGAGAACCCCTCCCACCCCCCAGCAGGAGATCAGAAGTCAGGATGCCAGAGGCGGCGGAGGAGGGCAGCCCTTTTCTGCCCCGAAGTCTCTCCCCTCCTCCACCAGCCCCTCTCCAGACAGCGGGAATGAGGCTCTGGGGCTCGTTAGCCTGGGGGCGTGGGAGGACCGCCCGGGGCGGGGGGGGGGGGGGGGGGCGGCGCGGTCGAGGCTGCGAGGGGGGCTCGGCCTGCACCACGTGCTCCGCCCGGCCCCGCCGCTCACCTGCTCGGGCCGCCCGCTCAGCCGGGACCTCCCTGCACCCCAAGGGCGCAGGCTCCCCTCCCCAGGCCGGCCGGCTGCGCACGGCGGCGCAGGAAGCAATCTGGGGCGGAATGTGAGCGGTGCGGGGGCGACAGCCCCCAGAGGACCCGTTCCCCACAGCCTCCCGCCCGGCTCCGCCAGCCGGCTTAATTGCGGAGTCCGGATTGATTGGGAATGCAAATGGCAACTGAAATGCAATCTCCACTCCCAGCAGGAGCAGGGGGAGGGAGAGTGAGGAACTGGGAGAAGCACGGGACAGGAGGGCTGGGAAAGGGGTGAGCCCCGGCCTCAGGGCACCGGGAGGGGCGCAAGGAAAGGCCACCGGCCCAGGCGAGAGGAGAGGGAGGAGAGCGCGCAGCAGTGCCCCATTCCGATGGTAGGCACATCCCCAAAGCCCCCGCCCCCCACCGTGTGATCCCTGGTGGCAGGAGACAGTTGTGGCGGCTCAGCCTCCTGGCCAGGCCCCTCCTCCTGAGGATCCCTGAGTTTAAGGGGGCCTGGGATCCTCAAGTGACCTTGCTGACCCCTCCAGGCGGACCGGAGCCTCAGGTGCAAGTTCACGGGGCTTCATCCCCCATGGCACAGACTCTCTTTCCCGCACTGTGTGGGATTCAGGGAGCAGGTTAATTAGGCCAGACCTCAGCCAGGAAGCGGGGTGCGTTTGGGGCTAGACTGATCTCAAAGTGAGGACCGGTGGCTCGGTGGGGGAAGCGTTGCATTGGTTGAATGTTTATCTGCGCCTGTGTGTATACTCAGCACACTCCACAAAGCAGGGAGTGACAGTCCCCCACCTGGAGCAGGTCCCCATTGCCTGGCCTGGCGAGAGGCCCTGGGAGGAGGCCTGGGTTGGCACAGCCCCAGAGACATGCCATTAATAGGTTTATGGGCCAGCTCTGCGCCCAGACACACAGCGAAACGGGGAGGAGACTGCCTGCTGCCGTCCTCCCAGCCCCTCTCCCCACCCACTGAGGAGGGTCCCTGCGGGGCATCCCTCGGTGACACTTGTGGAGGACTGAAGCACACCCAGTGCTCCCCACTGTGTCCTCTGGGCCCCGAGACACTTCCAGGGTTCTCCATTCGCCATGGCCCTTCACCGTGGGGCCAGAAGCCCTCATCCCTAACATGGTTCTGGTTACAGAAGCCCCGGCCTGAATGGCCAGACCTGATCACAGGACCCCTGCCAGGCTGCCCTCAGGTCCTCTGGCCACACAAGTCTATTCTGCACTCCAACATGGACATCACAGCTCCCGTAGACACGGGGCATCTCTAAACGCTGGCTCCCAAGATGTGTCTGTGCCAAGTGCAGCATCCTGTGGACACAGCAGGCTAACCACCAGGCTGCTGGCCGTCCCTGTGGGCACCTTGGCCAACAGGCTCTCACGTGACACCTCCTCTCTCCACTGTGTCCAGCTCGGTGGTTCTACAGCCCTCCCAGCACACCAGCAAGCAACTCTGCCTTCCAGCACCAGAGACCCTCTCCATCACTCAACATCTTTTTCTAGGAAAGACACCCCAGACAGGCGGTCTGGGTGCCCCACCAGGCAGTGACTCCGGAGACTCTATCAGGACCAAGTTTCCTCTTTTCAAACACACAAGAGGGTCACCCTGTAAGACTCGGCCAGGGGACCCAGGGTAGAACCAGCCCTTGGTACGCCCCTCAATCCATACTCTTTAAGAGTGCTCTTTTGTGAATTATCTCCCTTTTGGGGAGGGAGGAGGGGAGGGAGGTGGGGGAGACCAAGTCCTCCTGCAGGGCCGGGCACCTCCAGAACCACCACCATCAATGCAGAACCGCTGAGGGTGGCGGGTGGCTCTCTGCTGCCCCCAGGTGGTGATGAGGGCGAACAGGCAGGGCCAGGCCCGACGAGGGTTCCAGCCATCTTTGCCAGGGGTGTGTTAACAGCTCGGGCCGGCAGGGCCCGGGGGGCGCTGGCCTTGCCCATCTTCTAGAGCCATCCTCCAGCATTGCCCGGGCCTCCTCTCCTCTCCACCCCCGGGGGAAGGGAGCGCTGACCTGTTTGATGGGGATGGCCCGGCCGCTCCCGATGCTGTCCACCTTGCACTCGGCGGCCTTCTTCTCCCGGTCCAAGTCGGCACCCTTTCGAGACTGGAAGAGAAAAGAAGGGGTGTGTCAGAGGGGCCCTGGGGTCTGCGGGGGTTCAGCTGCCCGCCTGGAATCCCCAGCCAGCACCCCACCCTCTCCGAATCCCTCCCTCCTCCTGGACAGGCCCTAGCAGCCAGGCAGGGCCGGGGCAGTGGGGGTGGGCACGGCGGGACTGGGAAGGAACGGAGACCACGAGTATTCCAACGGGTGTTTATTCTTACACACGGCACCATACAGAGCAGCACAGGTCATTACTGGGCCGGCCCGCCCCTTACAAAAGAGCAAGGACAGGAGATACGAGGGCGTGAGCAGCGCGCAGCCCAGGGGGGCGGGCGGAGGCTGG
The DNA here is from genome assembly GCA_007570785.1 of Antilocapra americana. NCBI lineage: Eukaryota > Metazoa > Chordata > Mammalia > Artiodactyla > Antilocapridae > Antilocapra > Antilocapra americana. The sequence continues at coordinate 1,103,732 of ML660786.1, forward strand.
GGCCTAAGAGAAGGGAAGGGGCCCGGAGAGGAGAGTGGACGGTGGGGGCTGCGGGCTGGCCGGGAGCAGCACGGGGCACGACCACCAGGGGGAGCCAAGTCCAGAAGTGAGAGCGGGCCGCGGCCCGTCCGCGGGCACAGACACACCACACGTGGCGGCACAGCGTGCCCAGCTCAGCGGCCGCGAGGCCCGAGGGGGCACAGTGGATGGAGAGAGAGAGGAGACAGGCCGGAGGAGGCCCTGCGCCCCTGCCGGGGCTCCTGGGGCAGAGCCCGGGCCGATGCGGATCCTAGGAAACAGGATGGGGGGGCGCCAAGAGAGGGGAAGGCAAGCACGGCGAGGAGGAGGAGGAGGCGGCGGCGGCGTCCAGCTGAGCAGGAACAGCAGAGAAGTCCATGCAGGAAGGAGCAGAGGAGGGGAGGGGCGGGGAGCACCCCTGGGAGCAGCTGGGCCGCCGGCCGGCCGGCCGGGCGGGCACTGGACGCCCCGGCCTCTGGGCCTCGTCGCTGGCCGGCACGCCGGGCGGGGACAGGGGCTGCGCTCCCTTCTTCTCCATGCGGCGAGAGCCTGGCGCCGTGCGTTCCGCCGGGCTGGCCGCCCGGGCTGGCGGGGCGCTCCGGCGGTTCCTAGCCTTCCCTGGGGGTGTGGGGGTTAGTTACAAAGGTTCCTGTGGGTCTCTGGAGTGGGGAGCACGGCGGCCGCTTCTCATCTGAGAGCAGTCCCAGGGCCCGGCCCCGCAACGGGGGAGAATGTCCAGAGGTGCTGTGTGTCACCACCTGGTCTTCTAATTTGGAAGGAGTTGGAAAGGCCTTTTTGTTGATGAAAAGTTGGAAACAGTGGCACATATCTGCAAATATCGAAAGAATAGAGATTTTTGGCAAGTTATACTCGAGCCGCGCACACAGTGGGTCAGCAAGTGGCGAGGGCAGAAAACCCGGGCGCCCGGGGAGGAGAGGCGGCTGAAGAGGAGAAGGAGGAGGAGGAGGAGAGGCTGCAGGCCGGCGGTCCATCTCAGGGTGTGGGGTAGCGGGGTGGTGCTCTGCACTCCGGGCCCCACGCCCTCCCCCAGCTCCTCTAGGCTGCCGGGGAGCAGGCAACGGGGCCGTGACCAAAGCAGCAGGGAGAGCCGGGCCACTGCCCACAGATGGCTCTGCTACTAGCGTCTGCCCTCCAGGGGCCTCTCCTGGGCACTGTGGCCTCTGCCCCTTGTGCCCCCGGACGGAAGAGTCAGTCGTGGGGAGCAGGGTTCACATGCGGCCTGTCCCAGCCAGGCTGGCCAGCTGAGAGGTGCCCCCTGCAACCACCTGAGGACCCCTGGGAGCCCAGAGGAGGGCGGGGGACATGGGGTGGGCACCCTACCCGGGACAGGAACCAGGGTGAGAAGAGCAACAAAAACAAGGACATGAAGTCACAGGGGAGAGGCTGGGAGGACGTCAGCAGCACGTCCAGCGGGAAAGTCAGGGGCTGGGACAGGGGCAGGGGTGGCTCTGCCGGAGGATGGCAAGAAGGGGAGACCCCCACCCTCCCACCCCAGCAGCGACGATGAGAACGGGAGGTCCCGAGAGGCACCTCGAGAGACACGGGCGCGTCTGGAGGCTCCCTCAAGGACAATGGCGCAAGTGAGGTCACCATGGAAACGATGGAGAGAAAAAAACAAAAAAAATCAGGTTGCCACAGTGAAGATGGAGAGAATGAAAGAGGCCTGGAGGGGCGGCTGTGCCGTGGAGGACGGGCGCGGAGAGGGGGCAACGTGAAGGCAGCGCAGAAGAGCAGGCGGCGGGGCGTGGGGCGCACGGAGGAAGGCGGGAGGGGAGGGACAAGGGGAGAGGAGCAGGTGGGCAGGACGTCAGCGAGCGGGCACAGAGGGCAGTCACAGCAGACCCAGGCGCCCACGGGCCCCACAGCGGCCACAGTTGGGTTAATGTACAAGCAGGCAGCCCGGGGCGCTGTGTGTGTCTCAGCAGGCGTGAACAGAGATGAGAAGCTGTGAGCCCAGGCAGGGTTGGGGCTGGGGGTGGCGGGTGACGCGCAGCAGCAGCAGGACAGGGCGGTCAGCAGGATGGAGGGCATGGGGCAGGGCCGCAGGGGACAGGCAGGCAGACGAGGCAAAAGCGCGCACAGCGAGGATGCGGGGGCAAGGCCTGGGGAGCACTGGCTCTGTCTGAGCTGGGTTCCTGAGGGCCTGGCCAGGGCCTGACCCTGGCCGGGGGCTGGACCAACCAACCAACACCCGAGCCCCGACGCTCGGAGATTGGGATGAGGAGCAGATTGGGATGAGGAGCGACGCAGAGAGACAGGGCCATCTCCCTGTGCAGGTCCGCCCATGGCGGCGCACCCAGCTCGTTGGGCCCACGACTCCTGGGAGGGTCCAGCCAAGCCCCCACACTGGACAGTGTATCTGTGGGCCAGACGCGGGCTTGGGCCCCTGAGAGGTGACAGGCAGGGCCCTAGCAGCAGGAGGCACACGGAACCCTGGACTGGGGGTATGCGTGGAGGGGCTGAGAGCAGAGCCTGTGGTGGGTGGCTAGGGTGTGGGAAACCGAGGCAGGACTCAGGAGACACAGGGGTCTGGGGAAAGACATCCGGGCCTTTTGTTGGGCCGATGGCAGCAGTGGGGGGGGTGGGGGGGTGGAAGTGTGGTGGAATGGAAAGAACAGGGGTGGGTGGGGTGCAGGTGGACTGGGAGGCCTCAGCCTGTTCTGGTTCTGCCATTTACCACTTCCTGTGGCCTCACCGGGCCAGCTACCCGGGGCCTCAGTCCACAAGGAATGTCTTGGAGTTAAGAGAGCAGACGGGTCCAAAGAGCCCTCCAGCTGGCCAGGACAGCCCTGAGGGGCTGGGAGGAGGGTCTCCGTGTGGCTATGCTGAGGGGCAGCCCGCGGGTTCGGAGGAGGGTCAAAGTCTGCGTGCTGATGGTGCTGATAGAGGGTGGGGGTGTGGGGGCGCCTGCACGGAGCTCCCCCCAGGAGTGGCGCGAGTCTGTGTGGATGCAGACAGGGCAGGCGCAGGCGCAGTGTCCTGGAGGCTGGGGGCTCGGCCCTGCCTGGTCGGCGGCGGGAGGGGTGGGCACGTACCGTGAAGATGTTGGAGCGCCGCTTGGACTGCTTGCGGATGGGTGTGGGGGTGGAGGAGGCAGCGATGGTCTCCACACGCAGCTCCCGCTGGCTGATGCTGGGGGTGGAGGGGACTGAGGCTGAGTAGTCGCTGAAGGCGCTGCTGCCGCCATTCGTGGCCTGAGGACAGAGAGGGCGCTCAGGGCGGCTGGATCCGGGGACTGGGGCTCGCGGGGCAGAGTAGAGGGGCCACTCATTCCTACAGAGGCTAACCAAGGAGGCGGGCAGCAAAGGCCTGGAGGCCCACGGGACGCCACAGTCACCGCCCTGGGCTGCCCACTCTCCACCCCTGCCTAGGTCCCCTAGCTGAATCGGAGGCAAAGGGCTGGAGTCAAGGGCAGGGGCCGGGAGAGAACAAGGCTGCAGCGTCTTGGCTCACAGCTGGGCGTGACACCAGGTGACGGGTCACCATGGATGAGCTCCCCAGGTCTGCGACAAAGAACCAAGGCCGAGGGAGGCCGGGTGGGGCTCAGGGCACTGGGGGATGGTTAGGCTGGCTTCCAGCCTGTGTGTGACAGGGCATGAGATACGGGGAGGAGGAGGGTCAGGAGGGGAGCAAACAGCTGCTAAGGCTGCTACCTGGAGGAAGCAGAGGAGGGCGGGACACACACAGCAGCAGTGGTCCAGGGGCCATGGGTGGCGTAACAAGGCCACTCCGACAGCCCACCGGGTGGTCACTAAGTAGAGGACGCGCCCTGCCCCAGCAGCCTCCTCCAGGCTGAGGTGGGCCCTCCAGCCTCCGCCAAACCCTGAGCTGCCGCCCCGAGGCTCAGAGACAGTGGAGACGACCTGTATGTGGCTCTCCCTTTCTTACAGGGGAGCCCTGAGATCTTCTACGGCTGTAAAGCAAGGGAGTCCCTGGAAAAGTCCACCAGGCCATCAGGACGCTGGAGGCCGGGAGGCCTTTGCAAAGACAACAGCCCTTGGCGGAAGGAAAGGAGCAGCCGTGGACTTGACCACTCAGCACGCACGCCTGTGCTGGCCCACGGCTTTCCGCAGAACGGGAGACCGAGTCCGGGAACACAGTTACCAAAGCCCAGGACTGAATGTCAAGGGCCCAGAACTGACCAGGCATTAGGCCCCAGAAGTGGGCAGGTGTCCAAGGGGTAATCTGGTGGGGGGACACGGCAGGACCTAGCTCAGGTACCCCCCCCCGACAAACCCCACGTGACACAAATGCCATTGGCCCTTGTGGGGTAAGTGCTGCCCTTCCAAACGCAAACATGAGGACTGGGGCCGGCAGGTGAGGAGGGGGCGGGCCTCCAGAGACTCCTCTGGAGGTGGGTACTGAGCCCGCGCTAACCCCGGCTGCCCAGAGCAAATGCTTCAGCAGTGGCGGCTGCAGGGTGAGACGTGTAGAGCAGCGAGGGGAACTGGGAGTGGAAGGGCAGGGACCGAGGGGCACAGGGGGCAGCCAGGCCAGGCCAGGCGTGCAGGCTAAGAGGACTCGAGCCAGTGCTTTCAAACCATCCGCAAGGCGAGAGACCAGACGTGGCGGGGACAGGCAGACAGACAGACAGAATGGAGAGGCAGGGCCGCGGCAGGGTGGGATGGGCGTGCGGTGGGGGGAGCGCGGGAGGCTGGCCGCACCTGGTTGATGTGTACGGCAGGGATAGAGGCGGCGGACACGGCCGAGTGGCTGGGGGAGTTGGGCAGTGACTTGCAGGGCCCGATGGCCAGCTGCTGCTTCTTCCGCAAGGCCACTACCTTCTGGGCCACTGCAGGGGACAGCAGAGTCAATAACCCCTCTCGGGAGGCGGGGAACCCCACTTAGAGCTGGCTCCCCCCTCCCTAGAGCCTGCCTGAGCCCCCTCCAGGGGAGCGCCTGACACCACCGAGTTACCGTCCTGGAAGACGCGCTCCACGTTGAGCCCGTAGGTGGCACACGTCTCGTAGTAGGTGCACCGCTTCAGGTCTGTGGACAGCTTGCGGGCCCTGCTGTCGTCGATGACCCGCGGGTTCGCGGCACTGATGGCGTCTGTCGGAGATGGAGGGGGGCATCTGGGGCTGACTCAGCCGGCTGACAAGCTGGGCGCTGGGCCGTTTGGTCAGAGGGTGGGGTGGGCCGAGAGCCCGGGCAGCAGACGCCATGGAGCATGAGAATACCGGGGTCTGGGCCTTGTTCCAGCTCTGACGCCGACACACTGAGTGGAAATGAGTCAGCCCCTCTGTGTGTCCCGAGAGTGCTGCGGGACATGGCCATCACACGGATGGCAGGGTCACAGCCAAGGGGGCAACCCAGTGTGTAGGGGGCAGAGAAGAGGTGCCTACTGGGGTGGGGGTGGGGAGGTGGCCCACCGGAAGGGCTGGATCAGTGCCAGGAGGGCAGGAAAGGGAGGCCAGGCTTTCTCAGGCCGGCCCACCGGGGACCCACAGCCACTGCACCGCCCCAGCGAGCAGGCCCGCTCACCCTGTGTGCCCACCAGCACCATGGGCACCTCGCTGGTGTTACGGAAGCTGCAGAGGCGCAGAAAGTAGTTATACACCGTCTGGAAGCTGATCTCATCCTCCAGGCTGAACACAAATACCACGGCGTCCACCCAGGCGGCAAACTGGGGGGGTACGGAGAAGAATTACCACCCTCACCTGGGCACGGGCGAACTTCGCCACCCACACCCCCCCCACTGCCGCCCAGCACGCGATCTTGCTGGAGTCCCAGCTGGGAACCTCAAAAAGAAGGGGGTGCCATGGGCCAGGGCTACCTGGAGCTCGGGGGGACCTCCTTCATCTCGGATCAGCAGCAGGTAACTCTGGCCATCCACCACAATCTCCTTCTTAAACCGGCCCCCTAGGACAGAGCGCTCAGTCAGGCCCCAAGCTGCAAGAGTGAGCCCGCGGCCGGGGGGGCCCACAGAGAAGGGGCCCACAGCTTCCAACAGAAGACGGGAGGGTGGAGGGAGACAAGGGGCTGCAGCTCCTGCAGAGACAGCAGGAGACAGGCGCAGCGCGGGCTGAGCACAGCTGCAGGGCCCAGGACCAGCCCATTAACGCTCACCTTCCGGGGACTCCTCCTGGACATAGGTCCCCGTCAGGTAGCGGTGCACCAGGGCCGACTTCCCGCTAGACAGGTTCCCTACAATGCCCTGCGGGGGAGGAAGGAGCAGCGGTCAGAGGGCGGGATGGACAGACACCGGACTTCAGGATAGGCTGATCCACTAGGGAGGAGACGGCCCAGCACTGAGGATGGGACAGGCAAGAGAAACAGGGACGAGACGGGCATGGGGCGAGGCCGAGCCTGGAGACGGAGGGGACTGGAAGCCGGGGTGGTCGGGGGGACTCACGCTGGCCCACCACTCCAGCCCACACCCCCAGCCCAGGGCTGCCTGTGCCTCCCACGGGCCTCACTCACCACTTTAAGCTCCGGCACAGAGCGGCTCAGGGTCCACTCCTGGCTGTTCACAAAGGAGTCTGCAGGAGAGAAGGCCACCCATCAGGGCTGGGATGGCACATGCTCCCTTTGCTCTCCACCACCGGTTGCCTCCGCGACCCGGCACCTTTGCGAGGCCATGGGCAGAAAACACCCTCACGCCCTAGTTCCCTGTGCAGGCTCAAGTTGCTTCAGTCGTGTCTGACGCTCTGCAACCCCGTGGACGGTAGCCCACCAGGCTCCTCTCTCCGTGGGGATTCTCCAGGCAAGAATACTGGAGTGGGTGTCCATGCCCTCCTCCAGGGGAATCTTCCCCACCCAGGGATCGATCCCGCGTCTCTTACATCTCCTGCACTGGCAGGCAGGTGCTTTACCACTAGCACCACCTGGAAGCCCCTAGCTCCCTAGAGAGCAGCAAGAATGCTCTCTGCGAACGACAGCCTTCAGTCCTCTGGCCTGGACGGACAGGATCCCTCCTCTCACTGCTCCAGCAGAGAGGGTAACTACTACTACCTTGAGTCACGCCCCGCCCGGCGCCCCAGCCTGATGAGGGGCCACTCTAGTGGGCCTCCGCCAGGCCCAAGCTGGGCTGGGGGCCCGCCTCTGCAGCCAGTAGGAACAGCTCACCCTCGCAGGGTGGGGCCACCCACTACATTCCTGGTGAGCAAAGAGGGTGGAGCCCTTCACCTGGCCCAGTTTGGTGAGAGGCTGGTCCAGCAGGGAGCTGTCTGCCCCTCCCAACCGGCCCTCCTCCCCAGGTTCCTCCTTGGCAGAAGCCAGCCACCCTTTCTTTCCCAGAGATCCGCCTCCAGGCAGGGCTCCTCCTCTCCAGTCCATCCCCAGCTCCTTCCTCACCCAGGCACTACCCAGAGCCCCTGCCAGGGCCAGCCCCTCTCCCTGAGCCTCTAGGTTGGCACGGAAATCCTGGGCTGGCTCCAGGCAGCTCCGCAGGACCAGGCTCTGAGGGGCGGGACTCACTCCCCCTCCGCAGGCTGCCTCCAAGAGTAGCTAGACGCGCGGGTCCAGTCCCTAAACTCTTCTGCAAAGGCAGCTTAGAGGTGAGGGCTCAAGCCTCACCTGGGAGCCAGAGCTGCTGCTGAGCTAGTCCTCCCTGCCCTCCAGAGCCGGCCGGGCTCCGAGTGAGTCTCATCCGTCCCGGGGCCCCTTCCTGGGTCTCCAAAAGTGAGAAAGAAAGGGGCCCTTCCGTTCCGCTCTCATTCCACTTCGCTAGGGCCACGGGAGGGAGGCCTTCCCGGGACCCACCTGGAAGCCCGCCTCTGCCACAGCCAGACCCCCAGCGACCCCAGACCCTGCCCGGGCGCTGATCCACTCAGTCCAGCCCCGTCTGGCGGACCCCCACGCCCCCGCCGCCTTCACGGCACGCCCACCTCTCCCGGTAGGTGTCCAGCTCGTTTCACACCCGCCTTCAAGCAGGGATTCCAACCAGAGAGGACACCCAGGCCCGGGCGCTCCCCCTTACCGCTCGGCTCGCCCAGGAGTCCGGGGGCCGCGGCCGCCCGGCGGCTCCACAGCGGCTCGGACGGCGCGGGCACGGGCGCGGGCTCCCTCCGGCGGAAGCGGCTGGTGAGCAGCCTCCAGAGGCCGGCGGCGGTGCGGGGGCGGCCGGGCTCGGGCGCGGCGCGCGGGGCCTCGGTGCCCAGCAGCAGCTCGCGGCGGCTGGGGAAGGCGCCCCAGGAGCTGGCGTCGCCGTCGCTGCGGGTGCGCGCGCGGGGCAGCAGCCCGGACTCGGCGCGCCGGATCTCCTGGCCGCGGCGCAGGCGGAAGCTGAAGCTCTTCCTCAGCGCTGACAGGCCGCGCCGGGGGCTCGGGGCGCTGCGCCCGCCGCCGCCGCGCAGCACCTGCCAGCGCTGGCTGCTCCAGAGCGAGGCGCCCCGCAGGAAGCCGGAGCTGCCCGCGCGGCCCAGCCCCGCGCCCGCGCCCTCTGCCTCGGCCGCCAGCTCCAGGCGGTTCACCTCCAGGAACGTCATGCTGGTGGGCCGCGGCGCCTGCGCTCCCCGGGGCCGGCTGCGGCGAGCCGGCGCGGGGTTGGACGCGGGGCTCGGCGCGGGGCTGGGAGCGGGCCCGGGAGCTGACGCGCGGCCGTCGGGGATGCCGCGGCGGCCGAGGCGCGGGCGCAGGAGTCCGAGCAGCAGGCTGCGGGCGCCGGCGGGGGGCGGCGGCGGCCCCGGGCCGCCAGAGCACACGCTCCGCGGCCGCGCCGGCTGCTCGCGCGCGGCGCACAGGGCGGCCTGCAAGGCGGAGGCGGCGCGGCCGGCCGGGGCGCCGTGCAGGTCCAGCGAGTCGCAGACGCTGAGGGCGCGGCGGCAGGCGGCGGGCCGCTCCCGGCTGCAGCTGTCCGCCGGCGGCCAGCCCCGCTCCATGCTCAGGGCCCGAGGGCGAGGTCCAGGCCCATGGCGGGGGGCGCGGGGCTGGGCCCGGGCCGGGGCCGCGGCCGGGGCGCACGGACCTCCGGCCTCTGGGCACCTGGTGTCGGCCGACTGAATCCCTCAACGCCTCCACCTCGCAAGCCGGCAAGCCCAGACCTGGAGAGGCCGGGAGCCAGCCCAGCACCGAGAGAGGCGGCAAGCCTGGCCTGGAACACCCGGGGGAACGGCGGCGGCGGCGGCCCCCGAGCCCTCAGAAAACAGGAAATTCCAGCCCAGGGCTCCTCCTCAGTTGGGGCAGGTAGGAGAGGAACTGTCATTAAGAGCAGGCCAAATAAATAACAGTCCCGGGCACACCGTGCACTGGGCTCCGTTTTCGAAAGAAGCGGGCCATTTGCTCTTTTCTCCAGGAGAAAAGAACCAGAAGGTGATCCACCAGGATGGGAGCTGTAAAAGCCTAAATTATGAATCAGGAGTTACACTGAGGGCTTCTTATCTGGAAAACATGGAGCCTGAACGGGGTGATCCTGTCTTAGCTCTTGGCTCAGTCTGAGGTTGGGAAACTTGCAAATCCGAGTTGCTGGTTGTTTCAGTCAGCTCTTCTGTTAATGACTGAGGCTATCTTCTTCCTTGAAAACCATAAAATCACCTGGACTAGGATAAGTGCTGTCCTGCCCAAGGGCAGCAGAAAATCAGAAGATGACCTTGGGACCTGAACCATCTCGTTCCGGACGAGTGACTCACTTCTGAGCCCCTGAAGTCTCTGGCCTCCTGCAGCTCGTTGGTCCCCCTCCTCCGGTCCAGAGGCTGTGCAGAGGTGAAGCTGCAGGCTGCAGACCTCGTGGGAGGGAGACTCCAAGCACTCAAGCTCTTCATGGGCTGCCCCAGGCACTCATTAAATGCAGGGCTCCCTTCAGGATGGGGCAGGGGGCAGGTCGTTGCTGTGCTGTGCCCTCCACTAACTGTTTAAGTGTCAGTCCTCTCGGGGCGGTAGATGGGCCAGTTTAGCATAATCCACAAGGACCACAAGCAGATCAGGACAAACCAGTTTAGGTAGTGGCAAGGTTAAGGGGGCTTGCGTTTCCCTCTGAAGACATAATACTCCCAGGTTTGCTCCAGCCCCAATCCAACTCAACTCCCAACATATCTGTCCCTTTCAACTTTAGAATTCCACGGTCCTGGTCAGAAGCAAAGTACAAGATAAAAGTGGCACATTCCAGAGGGGGCTGGGGTGGGGGAATGCCTAAGGAAGGCAGGGCCTCCATCCTGGGTGCTCCCACAGAACCTTGAGCTGGAAACTTCCAAGTCCCGGGCTGGATCTCCTGGGCCCCAGGGGGTGACTCTGGATTTTCCTGGGACTGGTTATTAACAGTGATGAGGAGGCGCCTTCCTCTCTGGGGTACGTTTCCCTCACATAATAGTCGGTTCTGCAGAAGAGCCCTTCCCAGGATCCTGCAGGCATGGAGACAAGAATGCAACCCAGGAATCCTGACTCACGTTCCCAAGTTTAAGCCTCACACACTGAACTTCCCTATCTTTGTTCATATCAGTCTGTCTGCCCTCTCTTACGCACACATATGGGGTGACCCCTCCCCCACAGAATAAGGCGGCTCATTCCAAACCCTCTTCCTGAGCCAATGAAAATTCAAGCTCTGGACAGCAGCTATCAGAGGCAAGTGGGCACTAAAGGGGGACAGGGGACAAGGTGCCCAACAGGGGGATGAGCTGCTTTAGAATCCAACTGGCTACCCTCAGGCAGAGAGGAGCAGGATGGAATAGGAGAGTAAAAGGCCCCCATTTACAGACACACACACACAGAGACACACATACACAGAGACACAGATACACACACAGACACACAGGCACACATACAGGCTCCAGGAAGGCAGGCAGCCATGCCCAGTCCAGAAGATGAAAGAACACCTTCCATTCTCAGAGGACACACCAGTTCTGGGCTCCCACTGCACTTGCAGAATTGGTCCAGGCAAAATGCTGAGCCTGGGGCTTCCCTGCTGGCTCAGTGGTAAAGAATCCGCCTGCCAACTAGGGAGACACGGGTTCAGTCCCTGACTCGGGAAGATCCCACACACCTCGGAGCAACTGAGCCTGTGTGCCACAGCTACTGAGCCTGTGCTCCAACTCTGGAAGCCTGTGCACAGAGACCCCATGGAAGGTTCTGGGGGAATTGAAGATGCAATCTCTTTCATTCCTGGGTGTGGTCCTGGGCGAGGAGGGACAGGGGTCCCTGGAGGCTGAGCAATGAACAGCCTGGAGCACAGGCAGGTCAGAAGGAGAAGAGCCAACTCTCGAGCTGGGTGCCCTGGACTGGGTATTGGGACCAGAGAAGAGGGTGCCTGCATGTGCGGCTGTGACCTGGGGGTGGCAGGGACACACAACTAAACCCAAGATGTCTCGGGAGAAACAGAAAGCCCCCAGCAAACGCATGAACCGTGAGGCGCTGTGCAGAGGGCCAGTGCCGTGGCGGGAGGAAGAAGGACGGCCTCGGCCCGGGAAGTCCGTGAAACCTTGTACCTGCTGCTGCTCAGTCGCTTCAGTCGTGTCCGACTCTGTGCGACCCCAGAGACGGCAGCCCACCAGGCTCCGCCGTCCCTGGGATTCACCAGGCAAGAACACTGGAGTGGGTTGCCATTGCCTTCTCCAATGCATGAAAGTGAAAAGTGAAATTGAAGTCGCTCAGTCATGTCTGACTCTTCGCGACCCCATGGACTGCAGCCCACCAGGCTCCTCCGTTCATGGGGTCTTCCAGGCAAGAGTACTGGAGTGGGGTGCCATTGCCTTCTCCGAACCTTGTACCTAGTCCCTCTCAAATATTTGCTGGATGATCCCCTGATAAGTGTGGAGGCACGCCCAGCTGAGGCCACTGAGCCAGGGAGCCTGAGGAGGTCCTTCTCGGAGCCCAGCAAGGGTGAACTTCCTGCTGACAGCCGACTGGGGTCTTCTTGACCACAAGGTGGCAGCAAAATATCTTCCTGCAGCCAGGGGGGCCGCCAGCTGTGCTGCCTAGGAAGGCATGGGGACCCCAGCAGTGGCTGGCCACGCGGGTTCATCGAGCCCCTTGACCGCTGAGCCGAGGGAGGTGATCAGGGCCACACGGGTGGCGCGTGGTGACTCCGTGAATGCATCAACGAGTCAGTGAAGGAATGAAGAACATTCGTCTGAGCTGCTGAGCATAAACCGCACACCCAGGCTTTTGTTCCCCTTGTGGGGAGGGTGGCAGGCTGACGAAGGTGGTCCCTGGCTGGGACAGTCCGTTGAGATAAATCACAGTCGAGATCAGATCCAAAGTGGAGAGGCACAGGGGTGTGTTGGCAAGACACGTGCTCCGGAGCCTAGAAAACTTGGGTGCAAATTCAGCCTCTGGCAGCTACACAGGCTCCGTGTCTGTCTAGTCCCCTGAACGTCACTGGGTCTCGGGGTTTTTAGTCTGTAAACCAGGGATACGCCCCTTGTCAGCTGAAGGTGCTATGCTGACCAGGGATGTGTTCATGGAGGGTCCGGCGCCGAGCTGGTACGCGGCAGGTGACCAACATAGCTGGCCCCTCAGCAGTTCCCCTGGGCCCCAAGCCCCAGGCTGTGCTTGGACACACAGCTGCCCTCTTTTCTCCGGTCCCGGGAGCCAATGCCCCATCAGCTCAGGCCTGTGGATTACTGGTCCCTCCATCTCTTCCCCAAGAGACCACAGAGGCTGACTTCAGAGATCCCGAGGCCCTTCTGGATCATGTCTTTCTCTGAAAGTCTGCTGAAAGCTGTCACGGACTGAACTGGGTTCTCCTTAGATCTGTATTTTGAAGTCCTAGCTCCTGGTACCTGACAGTGTGACCTTATCTGGAAATAGGGTGGTTGCAAATGGGATTAGCTAAGATGAGGTCCCCCTGGATTCGGGCAGGCTCCACTCGCTATGACTGGTGTCCTGATCAAAAGGGGAAATTTGGACACAGTCACGCATAGAGGGAGGACGATGTGAAGAGACACGGGGAGAAGACGGCCACCTACCAGCCAAGGATCCTCCCTAGCACTTTAACTGTTAGTCACTCAGTCGTGGGTCCAACTCTTTGCAACCCCATGGACTGTAGCCCCACCAGGCTCCTCTGTCATGGGATTCTCCAGGCAAGAATATTGGAGTGGGTAGCCATTCTCTTCTCCAGAGGATCTTCCTGACCTAGGGATTGAACCTGGGTCTCCTGCATGGCAGGCAGATTCTTTACCAAGAACTTTAAGAGGGATATAAAAAACATACGGGCACTCTAGACTCCAGGGGCCCAGCACAGAGAAAGGGTCCACACAGAGAGGAGCTCCTTCCCAGACCCCCCACCCCAGGTAATTCTGCCCTAGCTGCCAGGTCCCAGAGTCAGAGAGCTCCCCAGGGACTGCGTCCCCTCTCCCATGGAAAGCTGGGAAAATCGAAGATCACCTGGAAACAGGCCTTCCGGCTACTCGATAGCAGTTTTTTCATTTTTCTTCCTGTCCACCAAGTCTGAGCAAGGCTCAGTCCCCTCTATACGCCCCCTACCATCCTCTTAGTTCAGTTCAGTCGCTCAGTCATGTCTGACTCCTTGTGACCCCAAGGACTGCAGCACGCCAGGCGTCCCTGTCCATCACCAACTCCCAGAGCTTACTCAAACCCATGTCCATTGAGTCAGTGATGCCATCCAACCATCTCATCTGTTGTCCCCTTCTCCTCCTGTCTTCAATCTTTCCCAGCATCAGGGTCTTTTGCAAGGAGTCAGTTCTTCAAATCAGGTGGCCAAAGTACTGGAGCTTCAGCTTCAGCATCAGTCCTTCCAATGAACATTCAGAACTGATTTCCTTTAGGATGGACTGGTTGGATCTCCCTGCAGGCCAAGGGACTCTCAAGAGTCTTCTCCAACACCACAGTTCCAAAGCATCAGTTCTTCGGTCCTCAGCTTTCTTTATAGTCTGACTCTCACATCCATACGTGACTACTGGAGAAACCGGCCTCCTAACCTCACCCTAAAACCCTGAGAGAGACCAGACAGAGAAGACATAGCTCCCTGCTGAGAGGCATCACGACAGAGGACCATGTGTTTCGCCAAGAAAAGTCTGCTGCCTCTCAACAGCTTTTCCCCAAAGAAGACAGGAACACCACGTGCACCCCCAAATCCCTCAGAATCCTCTGACAACCCGGAAGGTGGGGTGAGCCTCACTGGTGGACAGAGGAGACTCTGGCCTCAGAAGGTCAAACTGCACGACCCTCGAGGCACTCTGCCTTTCCATCCCAGTTTAGACACGTGTCCTGCATTTTATCTGTCTTAAAGGTTATTCTCTTCCTTCAGAATTGAACAACGGTCCAGGCAGAATCCCATGAGCTAAAAATCTGCCTCTTCCAGTCCAACAGGTTTCTAAAATGCAGTTTGTAACTCTTCATTCCTTTATCAGCAGTATCAACACGCTCATGAGTCCACTTGCATCTTTTTTTACAGAAGTAAAATATTTTAATAAAGGGGCGATGCAATACAGTATTCAATACAGTATTCCCTTTTTGTTCCAAGACGGAGGAGTGCTCCCGGACCTGGGAACTCCAGGACAGATGTATAAGTTCAGGGTCTCAAGGAACGGGGGGCTGAGAGTCAGTGTACACTATTAAGAATAAAGACTCGGGTAGTTTGAGAGTCTAACGGACCAAAGTTTCAAAGCATCTGAATTCCAGGTAAGGGAGGGATGGAATGGGAATTTGGGATTAGCGGATGCAAACTATTATACATAGAGAATGGATAAACAACACAGGAACAGCACAGGGAATTATATTCAAGGTGTGCATGCTTAGTCGCTCAGTCATGTCCGACTCCTTGCAACCCCATGGACTGCAGCCCACCAGGCTCCTCTGTCCATGGGGATTCTCCAGGCAAGAATACTGGAGTGGGTAGCCATTCCTTCCTCCAGAGGAGTATCAGTATCAATGCAATATCCTGTGGAAAACCATAATGTAAAAAAATTTGAAAAAGATATGTATATAACTGAATCACCTTGCTGTTCACCAGAAATGCACACTGTAAATCAACTATGTCAATAAAATAAAGCTGTAAATAAATAAAAGCATCTGAATTCCCATTACAGAGGATAAAAAAAGCAGGGCCTACACCGCAACATCCTGTCCCAACCACCCTGCAGGGGCTGCACTGCCCAGCCCCAAGCATCCGGTCCAACTGCACACTTTCTGCTTAACACCAGCAAGCGCCGCCAGCCCCGCCAGCCCGCTTGTATCACAGAGCGACTGGGAGTGGCGATCCCAGCCTTGGCACCTGGCAGTTGGTTTTCAGGCTTTCTTCTTTTTTTTAAAGTAAAAGGGTTTTATTTGCAGAGGAGCAGGACTCTAGTAGAATAAGCCAAACCCTATGTCTGATTCCTCTGACCCCTCCTTCTCGTCTTTCTGCAGATCCTGGGGCAGTGGAGACAGCCACGGTCCCCCCACCAGCGGGTGCTCCAGCCAGCTTGCCGATGCCCTGGGCCATGATGTCTGGGATGTTCTTTCTTTTCAGCTCACGGATGACCTTGTGGATCCAGTCGTCATCCACCTAGGTGCCTGCACGGCCCAGGATCTTCTCTTGTCCTTGGAGCCGCGGGGAGGCATCACACCCGAGGGCGCCGGGCAGGTAGGAGGCAACGAGGCGCGTCTCCATGGTGGCTGAGACGCCTGGCCTGTGCACCCTCAGTGGCATCAGAGACCTGGCCTTCCTCTTAATTCTACCCCCATCTGTCTTCAGCTGGCAACTCCATGCCCTGCCAAGCAATCAGCTAGGAGGCCTGGGTCCCTGGGCCACAGCATCACCATGAAACAGTGTGAGGGAACCCTGGTGACCACGTGGGGCTCACAGGAGGCCACCGCCGAGGGAGCTGTAGAGGTTGCCTGGCCGACTGCAGCCTCCCCACATGGCAATAGGCTGAGAGATGAGAAGGGCACGGGGGTCAAGGTCACGGGCAGAGCCGCCCTGCTTCATGAACTCATGGGCAGAGCCCACCAGGAGCCCCCGATGGAACCCCTCCCGCTCCCTGGTCTGTCATTAGCCACAGCCGGATGACACGCAGGGCAGAGGGGGAGGGGTCCCTGCAAACCATCTTCTCAAACGTCCATCCTGAGCCTGGGGACCCCACAAGGGCAGGTCCCCTCCACTCTCCTCTGGGCACCGTTACCTGCACTCCCCTGAGTGCCTGCCTCACCCGGCCCACCTCCTCCCTGAAGCCTGGGCCTCAGACCTCAGCCACCAGGCCCCCCCCCCATCCCAACCACGCAGACCCCAGCCCACCCCCAGCACAGCCTGGCCAGGCAGCAGGGGTGGGGGAGCCCACCGGCCACGGAGTCTGCCCTTGCAGAGCTGCAGTCAAGCCGCAGGGGCGCTGGGCTAGGCCCCGAGAGACGCATTTTACAACAGGCTCCTCTCATTTAAAGGACAGAGAGAGGGTATCGATAGATTCACGGCATAAAAATGAAGTCCTAAATGATTTTAAAAAAAAATTGTTTAAAAAACAAACCCTAAGAGAAGATGCAGCTAAAGGGAAATCAACCCCTGGATAAAAATGTGACTGTGCTGTGCTGTGCTTAGTCGCTCAGTCGTGTCAGAGTCTGGGATCCCGTGGACTGTAGCCTCCCAGGCTGCTCTGCCCATGGGATTCTCCAGGCAAGAATACTGGAGTGGGTTGCCATTTCCTTCTCCAGGGGATCTTCCCGTCCCAGGGACTGAACCCACATCTCTTGTGTCTCCTGCACTGGCAGATGGATTCTTTACCACTGAGCCATGTGGGAAACCCCCAAAAGGGAAATCAACACTGGATAAAAATGTGACTATGCTAATGGGTTAACATCATGCCTACATGCAAAGCATAAAGACATCACTTAAAAAAAAAAAACCATAAAATCTTAACAGAGTAAAGAAAGTACAAATGGGCAATTTACGTAGAAATTGCTCACTCTCACTTAGGACTTAAAGAAATAGAAATTAAAAATGAAGTTCCACTTCTCGCCTAGCAAACCCTTAAAACATGCATGACTTTCATGTCCGTGAGGCCCGTGATGGCAAGCATGTGTGCCCCCCTCCCCAGAAGCTCAGCCCTCTGTCCCTCACACTAAAAGCCACAGGGGCTCCAACAGAGACCCTCTGACGTGGACACAAGGATTGAGGCCCAAAGAAACCCAGCACTTCTGAAACAGTGAAATCAACCAGAGTGTCCACCAACACGGAAGTGAGGGCCTCAGCAGCTGTGTCTCCAGACGGTGGGACACTGCACAACCATTTAAAATAGCGTCTGGGGACTTTCCTGGCGGTCCAGTGGTTTAGACTCGGTGCATAGGGTTCAGGTTCGATCCCTAGTCAGGGAACTAATAACCCACATGCCAGGTGGCATGGCCAGAAAATAAATTATTTATTAATAATTAAATAAAATAATGGCTGCAGAGACTTTAACTTAGCACAGTAGCAACCCTCTTGATCTTCTTTTTTTAAAAAAAAGTAAGATACAAAATTGTAGTAACACAGAAAGTGAAAAGAAAGTTCAAGTTGCTCAATCATGTCCGACTCTTTTCGACCTCATGGACTATACAGTCCATGGAATTCTCCAGGCCAGAATACTGGAGTGCGTAGCCGTTCCCTTCTCCAGGGGATCTTCCCAACGCAGGGATTGAACCCAGGTCTCCTGCATTGCCGGCGGATTCTTTACTAGCTGAGTCATCAGGGAACATGGACCCATTTAAAAAACAGAGGGAAAAATGATCATGTTAAAATGATGACAGAGGCCGACTCTGGTGGTTAGGCCCTGCAATGATTTTTTTGTTTGTTTCTATTTTTCTGTGAATTGTGTATTTCACCTTGTTTCCTAAGATGTTTATAGAGAATACACTACTGTTGTACAAAGAAAATGAACCAGAAGAAACAGAAGACTGTTTCAGCTGGAGATGAGGGCTGTGTGAAGGAAGAAATGCCTGGTCAGAAAGGCGGGAGGAGTGTGCACTCTCCTGGCTGAGCCCTCGGCCCGAAGGCTCCGAGCCCCCGACCTGCAGCCCTCTGGGCCACTGCACAGCTTGAGCAGGGCTCCCAAAAGCTTTCCAACTCCAGGTCTGTGGGACCTGAAAGAAGAAAGCAGGCTGGGGCTAGTCAAATAAAGGTACACCCTGCCAACCTTTTTAGAATTTTATTTTCAGGTATAAAAGCACATTCCTGGGGCTCCCCTGGTGGTCCAGTGGTTGAGAATCCGCCTTCCAATGCAGGGGACACGGGTTCGATCCCTTGTCCGGGAAGATCCAGCATGCTACAGTGCAATAAGCCACAACTACTGAGCCTGCGATCTAGAGCCTGTGCTCCTGCAATGAGAGAAGCCACCGCAACCTGGAGAAGGCCCATGCAGCGACGAAGACACAGTGCAAAGAAATAAAGGGGAAAAAATTGAAACATACCATCACTTTTTAAAAAGCACATTCACAACATGCTTAGAAAGCTGCCCTTGGTCCTCTGCCTCTTCTCTTTCCTTCACGTGGAAGCTTCCAGAATGAGTGTCCCCTCCCCCTATCAGAGCCCCAAGGCTAGGACCTGGACTTAGCATTTCACCACATCCCCCAGCCTGGGCAGCTGGAGCAGCTGCTCATGGAATGGGCTGGCAACCATCCCCAGCCCATGGGCATGGGCCTCACTCACGCTTAAAGCCTCACAATACTTCACGGTATGTATGTTCCATCTGTCATCCAGTCATACCCCCTACTGGGGACCTTCAGGTTGCTTCCTTTTGTTTTTTTAATGTCTACAAGCAAGGCTGTAACCAACACCTGTGTACTACGTATGTTCTTTTCATAGGTTACATCCTCCAAAGTAGAACAGTTGAGTTCAAAGAAAAATATGAATTTTTCATGTTCATGGATACCGCCTGATGACTCTTCCAAACAGGAGGCAGCCATGCCCCTCCCCCCCGCCGATCCCCACCGACCCCCCCACCAGCAACGCATGAGAATGCCCACTCTGCCACTCTCATCAGCATCAAAAGTCATCAGCTCACTTTCCTCTTCTAAAGGGGGAACCCAGTACCTTGCTCTTCAGATCTGCGTTCCCCTAATTACTGAGGCTAAGCGTCTTTTCATGGTTAACAATAATTTGCATTTCCTCTTCTCTGAATTGTCCACCTGGTTCTAGTCTTTGTCTAATTGTCTTTGGGGTTTTAAAATTCTTTTTCTTAACAGTTTAGAGGAGGGAATTCCCTGGAGGTCCGGTGGTCAGGACCCTGTGCTTTCACTGACAAGGGTCCAGGTTCAATCCCTGGTTGGGGAACTAAGATCCTACAACCCACCAGGGCAACCAAAAAAAAAAAAATTAGAGGAATTCTTTGTGTAACAAGCATCTTAACCATTTATCTGGCATATGTTCATGGCAAGCGAATTCTCTTACTGTATTCTACAAAAATGTAATTAAATCTGTTGATTTTGTAATTGATTATAGCATCTGAACAACAACAAATATCCACAAGACAAGAGCAATACTAAAAACAGCCAAGGGCTCTTACTGACAGAAGAATACCAGCTAAGACTTGCAGAAGGACGGTCCAGATGAGAAAATCACCACATGGCAATCTCAACAAGACGGACTCAGGTCACTGATGCGCTGAAAACCACTGAGTGAGGGCTGCTGGGAGCGGCTTATCTCCCAGGTGCAGAAGTCTGGCCCCACAGACTGAATTACAAAGGGGGAGGCAACGGGCCTGCAGGATGAGGAGGTCCGGTAATTATCTCCTTAGCAGCACCAAGAACAGAGCCTGACGTGCCACAACAGGAGGTATTCCTGTCAAAAGGGTTTAACCTAGATCTCACCAAAGCCCCTAACCTCCCTTCAGGTCACAGGCAGCAAGTGGGATAAAGGAACAAGTTAAATAACACCGACTGGCCCCAGCATTCGAGCAGAGCATGGCCTTCTACGAGAAACCTGCCCCAGACTCTTCTAGAGTCTGTGTGATGGGCAGGTGAGAATGGCCACCATTAAAATGTCCGTAATAATAAATGCTGGAGAAGGTGTGGAGAAAAGGAAACCCTCCGACAACAGCTGGGGGGAATGCACACTGGTGCAGCCGCTATGGAAAACAGCATGGAGGTTCCTCAAAGAACCAAAAATAAGAGTCGCCATAAGGTCCAGTGACCCCACTCCTGGGTAACTGGGACAAAACTGTAATTCAAGCAGATACATACACCCCTGTCCACAGCAGCACTATTAACAATAGCCCAGACCGGAAACAACCTAAACGTCCACTGAAAGGTGAATGGATAAAGATGTGGTATATATGACGGAATACTAGGTAGCCATAAAACAGAATGAAGTAATACCAGTGGCAGCAACATGGATGGACCCAGAGACTGTCATGCTAAAGCAAAGTCAAGTCAAACAGACAAGTACCATATGCTATCACCTATACGTGGGATCCAAGATATGACACAAACAAACATATCTGTGAAGCAGAAACAGAGAGAACA
The DNA here is from genome assembly GCA_007570785.1 of Antilocapra americana. Classification (NCBI taxonomy): domain Eukaryota; kingdom Metazoa; phylum Chordata; class Mammalia; order Artiodactyla; family Antilocapridae; genus Antilocapra; species Antilocapra americana. The sequence goes on from ML660786.1 coordinate 1,124,072, forward strand.
GACTCAGGACTGCCAAGGGGCTGGAGGCTGGGGAGCGAAGGATTGGGAATCTGGGATTTAGTAGATTCAAACTACTATATAGTAAGTGCAATGTTTTGGGCTTTCCTCATGGCTCAGCTGGTAAAGAATCCCTGCGATGTGGGAGACCTGGGTTCAAACCCTAGGTTGGGAAGATCCCCTGGAGAAGGGAACAGCAACCCACTCCAGTATTCTGGCTTGGAGAATTCCATGGACTGTATAGTCCATGGGGTCGCAAAGAGTCGGATACGACTGAGCGACTTTCACTAAGCACTACATATATGTTTACTAAATACATACAAACAAATTCCGTTCCAAGAGTGCATTTGTAAGTCCAACAAACCTAGCCTAGTGAGTGAGTGAAAGTCACTCAGTCATGTCTGACTGTTTGCGACCCCATAGACTTGTCCATGAAATTCTCTCCAAGCCAGAATACTGGAGTGGGTAGCCTTTCCCTTCTCCAAAGGATCTTCCCAATCCAGGAATCGAACCCAGGTCTCCCACATTGCAGGTGGATTCTTTACCAGCTGAGCCACAAGGGAAGCCAAGAATATTGGAGTGGGTAGCCTATCCCTTCTCCAGGGGATCTTCCCGACCCAGGGATTGAACCTGGGTCTCCTGCATGGCAGGTGATTCTTTACCAGCTGAGCTATCAGGGAAGGCCACTGAATAGCACAGGGAACTATATTCAATATTCTGTAATAAACCATAATGGAAAAAGAATACGTTTAACTGAGTCATTTTGCTGTATAGTAGAAATTAACACAGCATCATAAATCAACTATACTTCAGTAAACTTTTAAAAGAGCCTCCGTGATAGGGAAAAGCATAACAATGGGGCCTGTGCCATCCTGACTTGGGAAAACAAACAGGTTATATCAGGCTTTGGGGGTTCCTTGAGGACACTGTTATGGATGAGCTATTCAGTGATGGTTGAAAGTCCTTGCTCATCTTCTTAGGTGTGACCCTGCTGTGAAGTCACGTGGAAAGACTGTCTGTTCATAGGAAATGCCTGCTGCAGTGCTTGGGGGACAAGCTCCATCGTGTCCACAACTACTGACCATCACCTCCACCAAAAAAAAAAAAAGAAAAATGTGTGAGAGAGACAGAGGGAAAGCAAACGGGGTAGATGTTAACCATGAATCGTTCAAGGTGGCTATTTTCCAAAATAAAAGGATCAGGGAGACAAAAAAAATCAGTCCATCTTTCCCTCTATGAATTCTGGGTTTCCTGTCTGGCTTAAGAGGATCCTCTCATCCCAAGATGAGACAACAGTCCTTTGATTTCCTCCTGTATTTTTCAGAGCTTTTATCTTTTCCATGGTGCAGCCGTGAGTGCTCAGAACCCAGCATTTGAGACCGGAATGTCCCAGGTCCAGATCCTGCCTTTGTCACTGGGAGACGAGGAATTCCTCTACGTCTCTGGGCCTTGGGTTCCTCATCTGCAAGGTGGGGGCACCAACACCCCAAAGCAGTCTCAGGAATCACAAGCAGGCACGGAGGGGTACTCGCAGCACAAACAGATCTGATGCGCCACCCCTTACTTCAGAACCTGCCGCTCCCCAGCACCAGAGCACTAGCTGTCATTCTTACGACGTCTGCCGCACAAACAAAGTGCCGGAGTGTGGGGTGGCACTTGTGAATAGTTTAAAAACACACGGCGCCAGCGATTTTCCTAATATGATCACGACTCCGGTAAAACAGTGTCTCCCAGCGCCTCTCACAGAAGCCAGGCACGCTGCAGGGTGGCCCCTCCCACCCGCCTCCCCTGGCACGTGGCATGTTCTTGAGAAATATGATTTATCTCTGGTACCCAACCATTCCTGCTCAGAAGCAGAGGGACCCCCCACGCACAGCCCACTGCTGGCTGAGCCGCTCTGGGACCTACAGCCCACTTGCTACAGAAATCAGCTGTACCCTTGATCAAGTTTAAGGGGCACCCTGGAAGGGCTCAGATGGTAAAGAATCCACCTGCAATGTGGGAGACCTGGGTTTGATCCCTGGGTTGGGAAGATCCCCTGGAGAAGGGAACGGCTACCCACTTTACATATTCATACAATACAATACAATATATTGTATTCTGGCCTGGAGAATGCCATGGACCGTATAGTCCATGGGGTCGCAAAGAGTTGGACACGACTGAGCGACTTTCACTCACTGGAAAGTCGCCCAGACAGTAAAGAATCTGCCGGCCATGCTGGAGATCCGGGTCGGACCCCTGGGTCAGGAAGACCCCCTGGAGAACGGAATGGCAGCCCATTCCAGTCTTCTCGCCTGAGCGACTCACAGCTTTCGCTTTTTCACTGGAACGGAAGGCCGTGAGAGTGCCCAAGGCGCCTGGTTCAGAATTCAGGAGGGCCTCCCCCTCCTGCCCCTCCGCCCCCCCGCACCATGCACACACACAGCTCCCGACCTGGACCACCCAGCCCCCTCACCCTCCCGGACGGATCTTCCCTTGCAGACAGAGGAAGGACTCTCTCCTGGGTCTCCTGGGCACCCTGCCCCCTCAGTGGGTCACTGTTAAGCTGTTGGGACCTGGGTCAGGGTCTCTGTATCGATGTCACCGGCCTGGACTCAACCAGATCGCCCCACAGAGGGCTCATCGGCCCCTCCTGCACCCACCCGAGACCCAGATGCTGGCTGGTGTCCCTCCCTTGGCCTCATGCCCGCTGGTGGTGGGCGAGGGTCACACAGTAGGCTAGAATGTGACCACCTTCCTGTCCCCACCGCCCCCCAGGGGCGGGGGGAAGGAAAGCCGCCCCCACACATCTGTAGGGTGTTTAAGGTCTGAGTTGGCTGACATGCTGGAAAGCAAGACACGGAGCTCTCCACTACCTGGCAGCTCTGACCGAGCTCTGAGCCCTGGAGGAGGAAGGAGACGACAGAGGACTCCACACGCCGCTGCCACCCTCCTCTGGGGATCACTGCAGGGCATCGCCGCTGGAGCCGGACACAGAGCACATGGCCCAGACTCGGCTGCGGGGAGGACAGGCCTAGGAGAGAGAAGCCAGGCCCAGCTACAGAAGGCTTCCTCCCAGCCCTGCTCTGCCTCAGGCCCCTGACAACCCCTCTCCCTGTCCTTGGCTGCTCCGGGCTACTGTAGGTGGTACCGGGCTCCCCAGGAGACCCCCAGGCCCCACAGGGCTCCTGGGCTCTGAACCAAGCAGGAAGGGTCCCGGTCTCCGGTCTCCGGTCTCTGCCAGGCTGGGAGCCCAAGACTGGCCGGCCACCGGCTCAGCATCCAGAAGGAAGACAGCAACTGAGGTGGACACCAACTCGGGGCCAGCAGGGGTGGGACACGCACGGCTCCAGGCCCATGAGGGACCAGGCCGGGGCAGTCTTGGCGGGGTGGGGGGCACAGACCAGGGCTGTGCAGTGGAAAGGTGAGCAATGGAGCTGGAGAGAGGCGGGTTTACAGCCCAGCTCTTCACATGGGAAAAGGGCAGTAGGTGCCCCTGGAGCCCACTGAGCAGAGTGCAGCCTCAGGGCCACAGCCAGCAGGCGACGGGGACTGGGGAGGAGGCGAGGGCCCGTAAGCACCGGCTCAGGATGGCGTGCCCCCTCCAACGGTGCCAGGCGGGGAGCAGAGAGCTATGCAGGGTGACGGCCTCTGTCTTCTCTAGGCCGGCTGGAGGGTACTCGGGAAGGCTTATCCAAGACGTCTTATCCAAGGGCCTCCTGAAGGCAGAAGGCCGCCTGGCCGGCCTGGCCCAGCCAGGCCAGGTGGCATGTTCCCTGTTGGCTCCCCTGACAAAGGTTAACAACAGGGAGTTGGTGAAAGGGAGGTGGCATTTATTGCTGCAATACAGCAGGATGCTCCTCCTGGTTGCACTAGCATCTCCTCTCCAAGCTGGAGGGGGAGGAGAGAAGGAGGGAGAGGGGAGGAGTAGAGAGGGGGAGAGGAGAGGCAGGGGGAGGGGATGGGAGGGGAGAGGGAGGGGGAGGCAGAGGAGAGAAGGAGGGGAGGGGGCGGTCTCCCTAATCTCAGGGCCCGTGGCCTGAGGGATTCAACCAGGGCTGCTGGCTGAGAGGGTCCTGGCTGCCCCACGTGTTTTTCTGAGCCTGCGTGTATGTTTACGAACTCTCTGCTGTTCTATATACATGTTACTCAGCACAAAGACAGAACACAGACCAAGGAAAAAGAAGCCTTACAAAAACAACTCCTGCCTGAGACGCCAGGATAGGGTGAGGGGTACGTTGTGGCTTTGCTGGTGACTCATCCTGGTACCACTGCCGGGGGTCACGGCTGAGGTCACGGCTGACGAGGCCATGGCTGGCAGGATCGCGCAGCCCACCTTTGCTCCATGAACTGGAAGGAGGCCCCCACCACAACAAGAAAAGACCTGGGGGCCTCACCCACCCTGCTTTCCTCAGTGACCTTGAATCCCCCGTCGGTGGCTTCCACCCTCTCTGGCCTGCAGAGCCAGGGCTAGGCTCACCCGTCTGCCCTACCGGGTACATAATCAGCACCCTATCCCCTAAGCAGATTCCCTGGGGGCTCAGATGGTAAAGAGTCAGCCTGCAATTCGGGAGACCCGGGAAATCCCCTGGAGAAGGAAACGGCAACCCACTCCAGTATTCTTGCCTGGAAAATCCCAAGGATGGAGGAGCCTGGCAGGCTATGGTCCATGAGGTCGCAAAGAGCCGGACACGACTGAGCGACTGAGCGACTTCACTCTCCCCTACAGGCCAGCACCTCCCAATCCAGCACTTTATTCCATCTAGCCCAAGGCAGGTAGCAGAGGTCAGTCAGTCCCTGACTGTGCCATTCACCCGAGCGCTGCCCATCCGACAGGCTTGTCGCCTGGCATGTCCACTTCCAGTCGGGCCCACCAGCGCTGGACCAGCGGCAGATAGGAGAGTCCCTCCCCGCCCCTTCTCTCCCCTCACTTGAGTTCAGGATTATCTGGCCGTGATGCGGAGGACGGGTGGGGATGTTAAGTAGGGCAGAGCAGCAGCAGCCACGTGGGACTAAACCACCAAACCCAAGTGACGTGAGCCACGCTGGGGCCCGTGGGCAAAGCCATCCGCAACCAAGATGCTGACTCAGAGGAGCCTGGATGTGATCTCTCCCCAGACACCCACCCTCTCCTCCAGCTTCTTGCCAAAGAGCGGGGCCTGAGCTCGCTCCCCACCTTCCACCTTAAGTAGAACTCTGTGAATCTCGGTTCTGAAATCTGAGAATTCCCTCGATGGGAACACGTTTCATGGCCCAGCCCCCGCAACACTAGTTACACTTTCAGGTCTTAAGATAATCTGCGCTTACAAAAACCCACTGCAAATTCACTAACACTTCTAAATGGATTTGTATGCCCCCCATCACTGTGGCCAGAGCAGGTACTCGGTAAAGGAGTGTTTGCTGAATGACTGAATGAAAATGGCAGGACATACGAGAAGGGCACATTACTTTAAAAAATTTTGACTATAATACTTTAGGAAGATGAATCCAAAAGGATATACTTTTATATTCAATTTTTCCAACAAAAAGGTATTCTTTCATTATCCAATAGGACAAAATTAGAGCCATTCTTCAAATACCAGAGCCACTGGTGGCTCCTGGGCATCTGAAATGCGGCTGGTCTCAATGGAGAGGCACTGAGGGGTCAAACAGGGTGCTTGAAGATTTCATTGAAAAAAGAATGTGAGATGGCTCGTTAAACGTTTTTATATTAATTGTACATTGAAATAATATTTCAGATACAATGGGTTAAATAAAACACATCATTAAAGTTGATGTCCTTTTTCCTTCCTTTTTTAAACTTTTTCTTTTGTATCGGGGTACAGCCGATGAGCAATGTTGTGAGTTTCAGGTGAGCAGCAAAGGGACTCAGTCATACGTACACGGGTATCCATTCTTGCCTATGTTTTTACTTGCTTAATACGGCTACCTGAAAATCTGAATTTATACGTGACTCACATATGTTATCGGTGCTGAATTAGAGGAAATACGCTAATGGACAGGCAAACAGTCAGAGGAAAGCAATGCTGGGTGCCTGTATGACACACTCCTTGTGACCAGCTGTGGTCCGGGGTCTGCGTCAATCAGCTGGAACCTCAGACAAGCTGGGACCAAGCACTCCTGCCCAGCATCTGCCAGGCTGGACCAACCTACCCCCAACTCTGCCCCCCAGGTTCTCTTGATTGCCCACTTGGGCTCAGGGAGCGTGACTGTGGAGCCACAGCGGCAGTGCCACAAGGCACACGCCATCCTGTGTCCTCACAGAGACATCGCCCCAGCCCTGCCGAGGCTGGAGCCGCTGTGAACCCCTGTGAGCGGCCGGGGCTGGTCTAAAAACTCTGCATGCATTAACACAGTTCATCCTCACAGCAATGGGATGATAGGTGTTAACCTCATTCTAGCTACAAGGAAGCCAAGGCACAGAAAGGTTATGGAATTCACCCAAGGTCACCCAGCTAGTAAGTGTTAGGAATCCAAATGTAGGCAGCAGCCTCCATTCTACTGCATCATCCGATGTTAAACGGTCTAGAAGAGTCTGGAAACAATAACCAAGATAAGTGGGGGCTTTGCAGGGACTGAAAGCCACCAAATCTTCATAGCATTTCTCACCAAAGTGTCTTCGTTTAGGGCCTGTTTAACCAGAGTCCAAGTGCATTGACCCCTCCCTGGTAAAGATCACACGCAGAGGAGGGGCTGGGGGCTCCCACCAGGAGCAGAGCAGGAGCCCCCCGAGGTCCCAGGCTCCCACCCCACCACACACACAGACACAGACACGCACAGAGAGGCCGTGCCTGGGCTCGAATCCCACTCTACCAGCTTGGGCTCCAGGTTCGCAAGCCATCAAAACATCAAATTAAAAGGCAAAAGAGAAACTGCTGTGGGCGGAAAGAGAAAGAAAATACACACTATAAACAGGCATGAAAACAGCACAGGCACGTCCCTCTGGGACCACGTGGTGTGGGCTCACTCATCTTGGTACCCAGGGCCCCAGGAGGGTCAGAGGGCCGCCGGAGAGACACAGACTGCAGCTCACCTCTGGTAGACAGCAATGGGTGCCTGCTCTGAACTCAGAGATTAAAACTGTCCCACAAGTATTAAAAGCAGAGACATCACTTTGCCAACAAAGGTCCATCTAGTTGAAGCTCTGGTTTCTCCAGTAGTCATGTATGGATGTGAGAGCTGGACCATAAAGAAGGCTGAGCACCAAAGAATTAATGTTTTTGAACTGTGGTGTTGGAGAAGACTCTTGAGAGTCCCTTGGACTGCAAGATCAAACCAGCCAATCCTAAAGATCAACCCTGACTATTCATTGGAAGGACTGATGCTGAAGCTCCAATCCTTTGGCCATCTGACGCGAAGAGTTGACTCATTGGAAAAGACCCTGATGCTGGGAAAGATTGAAGACAGGAGGAGAAGGGGGCAACAGAAGATGAGGTGGTTGGATGGCATCAACAACTCAATGGACATGAGTCTGAGCAAATCTGGAAAATAGTGAAGGACAGGGAAACCTGGCGAGCTGTAGTCCACGGGGTCGCAAAGAGTCAAAGACTAAACAACATGTGTTAAGCAGGAGAGTAACAAACCACGGGGAAGATGAATAAAGGCTATGGACAGAATTCAACAAAACACAGTGACCAAAAAACCAGTGTTGAATCTTAACTCTCACTAGTAATCAAATACACACAAAATAAAACAACAAGAAAAATCCTTTCATCCTTTCTCTTCACCTTTCAGGTGGACAGGATAGGGGCAGGGAACAGGCAGTCTCTGCCCCAGGAAACAAAGGGCTTCCTGTGGGGTACTGTGGCACGGGTAGCCAAAGTCCCCAGAAGGTCATGTGAGCCCAACAACCCTACCATTTTCTTCCTTCTGGGACTCTGTCCAAAGGGAATACACAGATCTAGGCATGCAAAGATCTCAGTGTGCAAAGATCTAGGCATCAGCAGACTTGGATCGATTGCACAGCCCTGTCCTGGGCACCATGCAGCCTCTTAGATCACCATGAGTCCGCACCGGGCACTCGCCTGTGCCAGGCAGCGTGTGTCATACGCAGCACACAGGTAGGCAAGCTCTGAACCTCACACTGAACGGAGTCTGTCCTCCATGGACCAGGAATCCAAGACTAAGATGGCCCCCAGGTTCGGAGTGAGCTGTGCAGATGCGGCCAGGACCAGACTCAGGAGAGCAGGCCGGGGGAGGGGCGGGGGGGCACGTAGGGGCGGAGGGAGGTGGGGAGCCAGTCAGCTGCAGAACAGGAAGGAGACCCCAGGTCTCCAGATTCCCCAACGGGGTGCTGCCAGACGGGGGCTTGAACACAGAGGCCGTTCATGCATTTGCGGCTCTGGTTTCCCTTCTTCCCAGTGGAGTATTTTCCAGAGTCCCACTTCTGCTATGAAACGGCAATAATATCATTGATTGTGGAGTAATTAGATATAGTAAATAGATACGGGAGAGGAGGCAGACCGGAGATACCCATCAGACAGACAGCAGGTGCCACGGGGAGGGGTGGGGTGTTTCTACTTCCTTTCACACTGGAATGTGCTCTAACAATCAGGCGTTATTTTCCTTCCTTTAAACATACATTTACATTTTTCAGACATTCAAATATTTTGGAGTGTTTCCTGACTGAGCATCTTTTCTACCGCTTGCAGGATCCATGCTGTTCCCAGAAGGGAGAGCCCCCCTCCAAGAGCCATCCTTCAGCAGGGCATACGAGATACCCAGAAGAAAAGTAATGGCAGGAAAGGAGAGCTCTGAATCGCCCTTAAGTTATACTCTAAAAGCTTCCAAAAGTGAAACTCCAGGTCGGAAGCTTGCGGGAGAAGCACCCAGCACGGCTGACTGCATGTCAGCCAGGCCCAGCAGAGCTCAATCAGTCCATCCATGTGAGGGGAAGAGCCCCGGGCCTGGAATTGGAAAACCAGGCAGAATCCCTGGGCGGTCTTGAAGACGTGACTCTGACTGTAGCCCACCAGGCTCCTCCGTCCATGGGGTTCTTCAGGCAAGAATATTGGAGTGGGTTGCCATTTCCTTCTCCAGGGGATCTTCTGGACCCAGGGATTGAACCCGGGTCTCCCGCATTGCAGGCAGACACTTTACCCTCTGGGCCACCAGGGAAGCCCTTCTAAGTCCTAGGCGATCTCATTTGCAAAATGGGGATGATGGATGCATACCCGAGAAGACCGCAAGGGTCGGCAGGGACCTCATGACAATCTCCAGCAGGCAGGCGAGGAATGTTCACTGGTGGGACACCACACAGCCCAAGGTCCGCGTCCTCAAAGCAGGTGATCTGGGTCACCTCCCCTTCCTGCTTCCATAACCCTAGAGCTTAGCTCCCTGAGCTAAACTAGCCGCCCTGTGCCCTTGGCCTGCATGGTGGAAGCCGGCTAGACGTCAGGAAGAAAGCAATCCATGCGCCGAAATCCCCTATTCTCTGTTTAATTGAGTTACCTGCAGAGAATGGGGGCAAGCCAGAGGGTCCTGGGTGGGTGTTCCGGTGATGCTGAACTGGCCCCTAGGCTCACAGGACCCTGGGTTGGCCCCCCTCAGCCTCAGCTCCCCCAGGCTAGGGTCTCCTCCCTCCCTCCACTCCTGAGGTTCTGCGATCAGAGGCCCGCTGACAGTACCTCCACAGGGCTCATGGTCAAATGCATGGCATGGACACTAAGAGCTCATTCATCCACTTCTCCTGCCTGGGTTCCCTGTGGTCCTGTGCCCTCTAGTCCAGCTGGCACCAAACAGAGAGTTCATTCTCAAATGCGAGTGAGAAGGGAAAGAGTTAATCATTCAGACATGCTCAGCTCTTTTTGTGGCCCCCTGGACTGTAGCCCACCAGGCTCCTCTGTCCATGGGGGTTCTCCAAGCAAGAATACTGGAGTGGGTGGCCATTTCCTTCTCCAGGCATCTTCCCGACCCAGGGATCGAACCCAGCTCTCCAGCATTGCAGGCAGATTCTTTACCATCTGAGGCACCAGGGGAGCCCCAGCCTGCTTTCAGATAACACCTGCCAGCCAGCTCCTGCTTCAACCCTCCAGTGACAGACCATCTCCTACAGGCTTAAGTGCCGCCTTGAGTGGTATCCTGGAACAAGGTGAGCTGTAAATGAATTAATAGAGGATAAAACATTAAAAACTCCTGCACCAGGGTCCTCCCCCTGTAGACTCAGTGCTCAGGCATGCAGACCAGCCTGTGGCTCCTTGAACCCCATCCCTTGCTGCCTTTGCACACCCGCTCCCTCTGCACGGAGCATCTCCCAGACTCCTGGCACACACACTCAATTAAAGAAGAAAATGGTAGGGACTTCCAGTGGTTAAGACTGTAGCTTCCACTACAGGGCGCAGGTTCGATCCCTGGTCAAAGAACTAAGGTCTCATGTGTTACTCGGTGCAGCCAAAAACAAATAAATGCATAAATAAATGGTAGAAGAAAGTTAATGGTACATGCCAGCCATGGGGGTGTTTAGGAACATGGACAGTCTTCCAAATCTGGCAGAGAGCTGGAACACAGTGAAGAAGGACTAAATGGTCGAGGGTGGGGGGCATCTCCAGGTGCCCCCGAGTTCCTACAGGCTTGGGGTCTCGATAAGCCTTTCCCAGCCTCTCATCTTCGTCCTACTTTTCTTAAAACTTTGGCTTTACTCCTACTGCTCCCAGTCCCTGCTCTGGGACCTCCTAGGGGCTGATCCATTCACCTTCATTGTCCAGAGTGCTGGCTCAGCCCCTGCCCTCCCCTCCTGCTCTCCGCAGTGCTAGATGCAACTGGGCCACATCGCAGGAGCTAATACACGTGTCTGGAACAAATGCAGCTTTCCCTGGCCCCTGGCACCCACACCGATATCCTCTTTTTGAGAATTCCTAGAACGCTTTTGTGCAAAGTCCTCAATAACCAGTCCCCCACAAGGCATGCCTTCCCCAAAGCAGCTAATTACCACAATGGCCCCGGGGACGTTACACACCCTGGGTCCCCATCCCAAACCCACCAAGTGAGATCTCTTGGACACAGCAAGCCCCGCGGGCACGTTTATCAGCAGGTTCGGGAATGCCCAGCCCCAGGAAAAAGGAATCAGCTCAGGACAGAGCTTTTCTGTCTCCAGAATGGACCCAATTCTTCTCTCCGCATCACAGGGCTGTTGCTGGGATCTGGTCACAGGACAGGACACAAAAAGGGACAAAATCTACAGCTCCGGGGAGACCTGCCACTGCAGAAGCTCTGATTGCCCGGCCCACAGTTCCAGGCCGCCTTATCCCCTTAGCCTGGATTTGAACCAGGAACACCCACACCTCTTTTTGAGTCCCGTTATAGTGTTACCAAGCCCAGAGCCCATGGAAAAAGGCAGAGAGTGCCTCCGTGAGTGAAGAGGGGAACAGGACAGCCATGAGCTAGCCCGACCAAGAAATTTCATTGCTTAAAAGCCCCTGGAGGAAGGCAGGCCCGGACCCATGGGATGCCAGGCTCCTCACTCCCTCCCTCTCCACGGTGGCCTCCCGGTTTGAGGACTAGGGCAATCCTGGGGGCCACTCCCCAAGCCAGGTCCCCAGCAGGACCACACTCCTGGGCCCCAGCTCACCAGCTGGAGGCTTCACACTTTCCTGAAGTTTTATTTTATAATAGGGGTTTCCCTAGGTGGCTCAGATGGTAAAGAATCTGCCTCCAACACAGGAGACCCGGGCTCCATCCCTGGGTCGGGAAGATCCCTTGGAGAAGGGAATGGCAACCCATTCCAGTATTCTGGCCTGGAGAATTCCATGGACAGAGGAGCCTGGCAGGCAACAGTCCATGGGGTCGCCAAGGGTCGGACGTGACTGAGCGATGAGCCCTTTATTTTACACTGTAGACAAGTTACATTGGTAAAACATGCTTTTAAACTAAGATAAATTAAAACATCTCAAGAACAAACAAACAAACAAAAAACCTGCAAGGAAACCAAGGGCCATAGAAACAAGTTACCCAGTTGACGAAGGGCTGCCCAGGACCACAGTCTGATTCTAGGCCGTGTGTCACCCTGGGCAGACCTCCCTGAGCTCAGAGCTACTCAGGGACGAGCTTGCCTTTCCAGGCCACCCACGGGGACCCCAAGGGTGCCTTCCCAACAGTGTATCTCAGCTCCCGGCTAACGTGGCCCAGCACTCCTCGGTCCCGCGCACCCAGGCTGTCCCCATCTGGACGGAGGTCTGGATCCTCTGCGGCCCTCTTTCTAGAACATGGGGCACACCATCAGGTCTCCCACTCCTCTGAGCCTTGGTGCCCCCACCAGGGCGGCGAGGGTGGCTCAGAAGCTCCGCAGGTGGTGAGGCGTCTTCCCCTCCATCCTGGCTCTTGATGATAACCTCATACATTCCTTAAGGCCTAACTGTGGACAGGTTCTCTCTTTCCTTGCCTTTGGAGGGAAGAGGAACTCCCTCCCTCCAGATCCTGTCCTGAAACACAGGAAAGCTCAGAGTTCCTCTGCTTTTTCCTGCCTTGGCCACGGGGTTCAGAGGGGCTGAGAGATGGCAGGAAGACAGGGTGCCACTGAGCCTTCTCAGTCCCAAAGGGACCTCTGACCACACCTCCCTGGTCACCTCCAGGGCTGGGATGAACACCCTTCACCACAGCACCACTGAGTGAGGCTTACTCCACATGAGGAAAATGTCATCCCTTCCCACTAAGAGGCTCATGTCTAGTAAACACAGGTTCGGCCTCCCTGGTGATGGACGTGTTTATGTAACAGCCTCTTGACCCAGGTCTGCGGGGCCCTGGCGGTGGGTTGGGGGGGTGCTCGGTCAAGCTCCCAAGGGGAGCAGGGAAACGCCCTGCCTGTGAAGCTGCCCTCACCCCACCCTCCTCTGGGGAGGCGGGGACGCTGTTTGCAGGACAGCGGCAATATGGTTTGGCAGATGGCGAGAGGAAGGATATAGGGCAGAAATCGGAGAAGGAGTTTTCTGGGCTTTTTTTTTTCTTTTTGATGCCTGCCTACAGTAGAAAAGCTAGGGCGACAGAAGTGGGAAAGCAGGGGTGAGGTGGAGAATCAAGATGGGTTTCAGGAGAGAGGTTGGCAAAAAAAAAAAAAGGTGGGGGATTATGGCAGAGGAGAAGGGGGAAAGAGGGAAGAGGCCTCACCAAGAAAGAGCAGGGAAGTAGGGACCAGGAGAGCTGGGAGCAGATGTGTGAGGAGCAGCTGAGCCTGGTGACAATGAGACACCAGGTCCCAGGATCCGGGATGGTGACACGGAGCTTCCAGGCATGGCAGACGGAACGCGGGGTACTTCCAAACCGCAGTGGGGAAGTTGGTCACGGGGGCGGGCTCTAGAGGGGGAAATTCTGCCTGTCGTGTTGGATTCAGGATGGGGGTGAACACCCAAGCGTGGCCCAGGAACACTGGCTTTCACATCACAGAAGATGCTCGGCCAGAGACCTCCTGAGCTGGGGAGGGGCGGTGGGGGCTTGCTGTTAAGGAATCGGAAGTTAGAGGAGGCATCCAGCAGACTCCTTCTTCTCCCTGCTCGGCCTGCCTTCCTCCACACCCCCCACCGCCGCTGTGGCTATCCCACCAAGCTTCTTCCCCCTCCTAAAGGGCCTGCGGGGGGGGGGGGGGGGGGGGGGGGGGGGGGGGGGGGGGG
>ML660786.1:1137745-1275693 GCA_007570785.1 Antilocapra americana
GGGGGGGGGGGGGGGGGGGGAGGGGGTGGGAGGGGGTGGTGAGGCAGGCATCTGGGCACTGATGGAACTTACTTCCTCCGAGGGAAAGCGCAAAGCCGCAGGGAATGGCGATTCTCCCCGCCCCACCTCTTCAGACCGAGGAGGAAAAATTGGTCGTCTCCTCTCTTTTGGGGGCCCCTGGCTCACACAGATGCCACCTCCTGGTCCCCAGCCATACCGATGATTCAGGCCATTTACTCAGATCCAAGCTAATGAGTTTTTTTTTTTTTCCTGTCACCTAATTAGTTCACAGTGAACTCAGCCTGGAGAGAGATGAGCGAGGGCTGGGAAAGGGACAAGAAGAAGTCAGAGGGGACCATGACAAGAACAGGGCGGGACTCCAGCTCTAAATGAGGTCCCCTACCCCCCAAAAGCCCAACGACTCCTTCCTCAGCCGTGGGGACCCCTGAAAGCAGACATGGGGTGTTCAAGGTAAGGACACCCCACCCCAGATCCTCACACAAAGAAAGACACCTCTTCTCCTGTGAGGCCCCAGCAGTGGACAGGCCCCTGCCCACCAATTCCAGGTCCTCAGCAAAAGGCCCTGCCCTCTCCCTGCATTTCTGAACCCACCACCTGCTGGGGAGATGTCCCCCTTCAAAGGAAGGAGCAGGAGGAGGAAGCAGATGGCCCAGGCCGAGGTCCATCTGCCCCACGGGAGCTCAAAGGTCACCAAGCCGCTGGAGGCGGGGAAGGGGGCTGCCGATGCCGCCTGTCCCCACCACACCAGGGGTCCTGGCACCTCTGCCAGCAGCATGTCCCCACTTCCTCTGCCCCTTGGCTGCCAAAGTCCAGGCCTGAAAGCCTAGAGAAAGGAGCGCTGGGCAACTCAGTGGCCTGGGGTTCCAGTTTCCGACCCCTGGCTCCCGTGTCCCTGGAGGTCGGTCAGCGCCCAGGAGCCCCCAGCTCTCCTCTGGACCCGCTCCCTGGAGAGCAGAACAGCGGCGGTGCCCGGCGCGCCTTGGACCCAGTGAAGGCGACACTGGCCCGTCCGGGGCCTCCCACGCGGCCCCGGCGCCCCAGCCCCGCGCCAGGCCTGCCCCGCTCCCGGCCGCCGCGGCGTGAGGGGTGTGCGTCGGCAAGAGCGCCTCGGCGAGCGCCACCCTCCGGGGCCCGCGGGCGCCGGGCCAGGGAACGCTGCCATCCACTAACGGCAGGCTCCGATTCACCGCTGCGAGGCGGGCAGGGCCGGGGCGGCAGCTGAGACGCCTCTCGGGCAGCGGCCCCACCTCCTGGCCGGCCGAGGCCCTCCGCCGCGCCCACCCTCCTCGGCCATGCCCGACCAGACCGGGCCCCAGGGCCCCGAAACCTCCGCGGCTCCGAGCGCACCCGTCCCTGCAGCAACGCCACCCTCACACCCTGGAGCACACAGATCAGAAAACGTGTCGCCCGGCACGGGACCTGCCCCCCAGCCCCGAAGTGTCGCCAGACGAGAAATGGCGAAACCTAGCCGCCGGCTCTGCAGCGCCAGCGATCGTCAAACCGCGTGGCCCCGACCTCAGGCGCGCGAGGACCCTTCGACGGGGAAAGTGTGGCCGGAACGGGCCCGCGAAGCCCCCGGCCGGGGCCGGAGAGGCCACCGCGTCCCGGCTCCCGCAGCCCCCGGCTCCGCTCACCCTCGATGGAGATGACGTGCTCCCGGATCTGATTCTGCAGCGCCAGGTCCTCGATGCGCTCGATCAGGTCGTAGATGGCGTAGATATTAGGATGCACGGACTCGAAGCGCTGGATCTCGGCCCGGATGGCCGCCGAGTTGGAGAGCGCGAACTGCTGGGGAGGCCCGCCGGCCAGCTGCTGCGAGGGGCCGCCGCCGCCCCCGGCCCCCGGCCCTGCGCCGCCGAACTGCCCGCCGCCCCCCGCGCCGCCGCCGCCGCCGCCTCCCGGCGCCGCCAGGCTCGGCTGCTGCTGCGGGCTCTGTCCCCCGCCCGCCTGGAAGTTCATGGCTCCGGAGCCGCGGGGCCCGAGGCGGGCCCGGCCGGGGCCCGGGGCGGCGCTGCGGCGGCGGCGGCGGGCAGGCGCGCGAGGCTGGCGGGGCCGGGACTACGGAGCGGGCGGCGCGGGGCTAGTGCATGGGGCCGAGGGCTGGGAGCCGAGGCCGGGAGGCGCCGCCGCGCACGCTGGGGCCGCTGCTGCCGGGCGCTCCCCGGCGCCGCGATCCCGCTCCCTGGAAGCCGCCTCCAGCGGCAACAACAACGGGACCGGGAGCGCGCGGCCCGGGCCCTCCCCCCCGCGTCATGCGCACGCACCACCGCCCCCGCCGGCTCCTGCACACGCAGCCCGAGCCCCCCTCCCCGCCGCCCCCGCCCCTCCTGCGCGCGGGCCCCAGCGCCCCCGCCCCTCGCTCGCTGGCTGGCGAAGCAGCCTCCACCCCCGAGCCGCGCGCTCGGCCCCGGCGGCCGGCCCCTCCCACCCAGCCTGGGCCCTTCCGCCTCCCTTCCAGCCCCCACCACACCCGCTGCGAGGGCCACTCGCTGGGAAGGGACAGCTGCCCTGCCAGCCTCGCGGCCCCAGCTGTCGCTTTCGCCCCCTGTGCTGGTCTGGGTGGAGTGTCTGTTCCCGGGCAGTGCCGGGATGCTGATGAACGCGGCTGGTGGGCCGAGGAGGGTCGCCGGCCCGGACCCAACTGCGCCTCGCGTACACTGCCGTGCCATCCGTGCGGCACAGGCTCCCCTGTCCCTGGGCCCCGAGGTCACCGCTAGAGACCACGCCAACTCAGGGTTCTTTCTCAGGCCCTCCCTGGACTTTCCATTGCCGGCTGCGGCACCGAGGCTGGGAATCTGGGTCCCAGGTTTCTATTTCCAGTTCTTCCTGAGACCTTCATCTGCAGGGCCCTTGAAAATGACACTTGAAACAACAACGTCCTCGCTCTTATCTTCCAGCCTCTCCTAAAAGATCCCCACTGCCGAACTGGTGGAGGATTTAGTGAACGCTGCTGGACCTCCCTGGAAAGGGGAAGGAAGAAAAGAATCAAATATTATGCCTTCTTCCCCCACTCACCCCATTTAAGACACTCACCAGGGTCCACATGGTGGCCTAAAATTTCCTTGTTTTCTCTCCTTTGTCCATCCTGTGTTCCTGTCCACTCCCGGGGGCCAGGAAGCCCCTCCAATGTCCTTGTTCCTCTGCATCCTCATTGCTAAAGCTGAATGCAGATTCACTAGCCACACCCTTCCCCCCAACTTTTCCTAAACCCCATAAGAGGTGGCTTGTGCAGAACCCTGGCCCCAGCCAATCAGCCCGCCAGGACTCTACCCCAGTGTCCTCTGGCACAGGTGACAGATACCATCCTTTTTACATACACTTCCACTTCCCAGGCCAAGCTGGGTATTTTACCAGCATAAAGTTGCCCACCATTTAAGCTACCCACACCACTCAGCCCCAGTACCAACTAAGTTGGTCACCTTTCTAAGTATCTTGGACCTTCCAAAGAACCTGGTGCAAGCTAATCAGAGCTTCAGGCCTCCCACGCTCCAGAGAGGTATGGGTCCTACCTACTTGCTTGATCTGAAGAATATCTTTCACCCTCTTTGGGTTTCATCTGAAAAAATATAATGGTTGAACAGATTACCTAGCCTGATGTTCTGTAAGTCTAAAAGCAGTACCCAACATATATTTTAGATGTGAAATTAGAATTGACAGCAAGAAGTTGCAGTAGGTACCTCCCAGGAGAGATGCTGAAGGTAAGTTCAGTTCCGTTCAGTTTAGTCGCTCAGTCGTGTCCGACTCTGTGTGACCCCGTGGACTGCAACCTACCAGGCTCCGCCATCCATGGGATTTTCCAGGCAAGAGTACTGGAGTGGGTCGCCAGTGCCTTCTCCAGCTGAAGGTAAAGAGCCCCTCAAAAATGTTGCCCCAGCAGTCGGCTCACACATGTTTTAGCACTAGTGGGCTAATTGTCTGTGTACTCTATTAGTACATTAGCTACATGAGGGCAGGGGTACAGCCTGATTCGCCATTGTATTACCAGAGTCTCACCCAGTGCCCAGCACATGGTATACATTTAATAAATACTTCTAGAATAAATGGATAAATAGGAAGGAACTAGAGAGAAGTTATTAATAGTTCTGTATGTTGTAAGTCTAAACTGACAGTTCCAAAGCAACATCTGGAGTGTTTGCTCCCATAAGTAGGCATAGGCTATCAGGGCACCAGGGTACATTACATTTAATCAAGACTGACCTATAATGTCTGTGGCTATAGGAGCCCAAAGCAAGGAGGGAAAACCCATAGAAATTAACTTGGCTCAGGCTACATGAGGCTCAACATCACCTGTACAGCAATACTCTAAGGATCCAATCTGTGAGCCCAAATTTGAGTGGAGGAAGCATTCTAAGTGAATAAATATCTACCGTGTGACAGATCTCCTATACAATTTTCACACTTCTTTAATAAAAAACCAAATTTCCCCCATTACAATTGTCTTCTGAGGTATGTTTTAAGAACGAAGAAATTTAGGTTCATATAGATTCAATAACGCACTCAAGGTTATATAGTCGATAAGCACAGGATAAGGGGTCAGAATTTTTGCCAGGTTCCAAAGTCCACGCTCCTCACACAGTCTTACAAGAGCCCAGTGGAGGAGGGGCCAGGTAACTAAGGCAGCCCCAAGCCCCCCAGAGGATGAGATGGCTGGATGGCATCACCGACTCAATGGACATGAGTTTGGGTAAATTCTGGGAGTTGGTGATGGACAGGGAGGCCTGGCGTGCTGCAGTCCATGGAGTCGCAAAGAGTCGGACACGACTGAGCGACAGATTTGAACTCAACTGAAGCTCCCCATGGCCAGCCCTGAAGACCCATCTCCTCAGCCAGCCTGCGGGGCGGGGCAGCCCGTGGATACTGGGCTCTGGTCTGCAGAGTCAATGTGGAGGGTCCACTCTGACTTAAGAGTAGGCTGGGGTAGAGTCCACTTGCGCTCCCCAAAGACTGCATCACCAGACACGGGGGTTGGGGGTGGATCTGACAGGCTCAGCCAGAAACCAGCTGACGTCGGTTTCTGATGTAATACACGTCCTGGCTGCCCGCGGGCGAGGGAGAGGATCCTGCTGCCCCCTCCTGGAACCTCTGCGGGGAGGTTCAAAGCCACCCCCGCCGGCCCCTCAGCGATCTGTGTGCGCTGGGGGCAGGCGGCCGAGCCCCGCACGTGGGTCCGCAGCGCCGAGCGCTGGACTGCGCATCCTTCCAGACTACAAGACCCACAATGCTCCGGGCGGCGGCGGCGGCGGCGGGGAAGGAGGGGGTGCCTCCAGGTGTCTGCGACCTCGCCACCTCCCGCCCGGAAGTGCCCGAGGGTCCGCTATGGAGCTGGCGGAGCCGGGCGGTGAGTCCCTGCGCCTTGGCCGCACCACCCCGCTGCCCCGGCAGCTGGCCCGGCTGGCCCCGCCCCTGGATCTCCCGCGCCCGCCAGCCACTCGGGGGGTGGGGGCGGGCGGCGGGAAGATGCGAAGGGTGGTGGAGGATGGACAGGGGAGGGCAAAGTCTCGGGTTCCCAGGCGAGCACAGGGGTCTTGCAGCAGGCTGGGTTTGGAGAGGCTTCCCAGGGGAGGTGCGGGGTCGGGACGCCTTGGGTGGGGTTCGAGTGGACCAAGGGGGAACGAGTTGGGGTGCGGGGGGTAGGGCTGGGGGGGTGGGAGCCCTCGGAGGTTCCAGTTTGACAAAGGGCAGCAGTTTGACATTTGGCGTGGGGAGGCCTGGGGAAGCCGTCCTGTGTTGCGGGTAGGGGGCTGGCTAAATGGTCAAGGGGCGGTGTGCATGTGTGTGGAGACCTTTTTTCTTCCCCCTTGGAGACACTTTAGCGATGGAGCAATATTAATAGATAGGCTTTGCTGTGAAATAGACAAAGGAGTAGATAAACTTTGAGATGACCTAGTTGGGAAGAATAGGTAAGCTTTGGGATGGCTTGGCGAGGGCTGAGTTTAGGGGGGAGGTTGCATAGAAGGTCAAAACTCTGACTTTGGAATAGGGTTTGGGTGAATTGGAGAACTGCTTAAAGACCTGAAATTTAGGTTACAGAAAATTAGGACTTGTGATTTGGTGTTGGGAAGGGGTACGTGGGGCAAGTTTGGGGTGACCAAGTGTCAGAGTAGTGTATGTCCCAGGGTAACTGGGATAACTCGACAGAATGAGGACTGTAGGAGAGTTGTGATGGGGTGGGTCGGGGACCCCTGAATTTCAGAGGGCTCTTGGTGAATGAGTCAGCCCCTCATGGGTTCTTTGTGCTTCTCCAGCTCGGTAGTGCGGTGGGCAAGGCGGGTGCCATGGCCCTGATTGAAGGGGTAGGTGATGAGGTGACCATCCTTTTCTCGGTGCTTGCCTGCCTTCTGGTGCTGGCTCTCGCCTGGGTCTCAACGCACACTGCCGAGGGCACCGATCCACTGCCCCAGCCGTCAGGGACCCCAACACCAACGCAGCCCAGCGAAGCCATGGCGGTCACGGACAGCATCAGAGGGGAGGCCCCGGGAGCTGAGACCCCTGGCCTGAGACACCGAGGTCAGGCGGCACCACCAGAACCCGGCGTGGGGCTCGCAGCAACGCCACCACCTCCGGACTCGCCCCAGGAGCCCCTGGTACTTCGGCTGAAATTCCTCAACGATTCCGAGCAGGTGGCCAGAGCCTGGCCCCACGACACCATCGGCTCCCTGAAAAGGTAAGCCAGGAGGACGATAGGAACACAGTGCTCAAGGGTGGGGCAGGGATGATCACAGTCCTCGAAGGGCCAGCAGAGATCCTGGAGGTCCTCTTACAGATGAGGAAACTGAGGCACCTAGTCACACACTGCGTTGCTCCCCTGAAGCAGGAGGGCCCCCCACACACATCGTGGCAGCCAGAGGTGAGGGTGGGAGAGTTGTTCCGGACCAGGGGCCAGGAGTGCCTGAGACCCGCTCTATTACCCAGGTCCCTCTCTCCTCAGGACCCAGTTTCCCGGCCGGGAACAGCACGTGCGACTCATCTACCAAGGGCAGCTACTAGGAGACGACACCCAGACCCTGGGCAGCCTTCACCTCCCTCCCAACTGTGTCCTCCATTGCCACGTGTCCACACGAGTGGCTCCCCCCCACCCGCCCTGCCCGCCGGGGTCCGAGCCAGGCCCCTCCGGGCTGGAAGTAGGCAGCCTGCTGCTGCCCCTGCTCCTTCTGCTGCTTCTCCTGCTCTGGTACTGCCAGATCCAGTACCGGCCCTTCTTTCCCCTGACCGCCACTCTGGGTCTGGCCGGCTTCACCCTGCTCCTCAGCCTCCTGGCCTTTGCCATGTACCGCCCGTAGTGCCTCCGCGGGCTCTTGGCCAAGCCGCCGGCCCCTCGGGACCTTGCTCGCCACGACAAGGTGGGAGCTGCTGTCTGCCCAGGCCCGCCTCTCCGACCTGCCTCTTCCCGTTACCCTGGAGCCCAGCGCTGCGTCGCAGAGCACTCCGGGGGTCGGCGGAGGCCCCTCCCTGTGACCTCCATAGCTCTGGGCCACCTCCTGGAGCAGCTGGCCCTCAGCGTCCCCTGACAGTGGCCTACCGCGGGTCAGACAGCTGCTGTCGCTGCCTCGGCCCTGGACAGAGCGGGGCCACGCCCCTGGGCCCTTAGGCTCAGCCTGAGGACTTGGGCACCTCTTGGTCCCTGGTAGCTCCTTGGCTGGTTTGGGGACCCGAGGACTGGGAGGGGCTGGAGAGGGGAGTCGGGATGGGTGGAGGGGTCTTTCTGGAACACGTGCAGATTAAATAACTGTGAGCTTTTCACTCTTGGCCTAGTGTCTGCGTGTGTGGGTCGTGGGGGACGGGGGCTGCGGGGAGCTCTCGTCTACTGGGAGAAAAGGAGTGGGCCGGACGCTTCGCCCTGCTCTGCCCGCCCAGGTCAACCGCTGCCATCTCCCCTCTGCACCCCAATCTCAGCCCCCAGCCCTTTGGCCCCGCCCCGGCCCCGCCCCAGTCCTTTGGCCCCACCCCGGCCCGGCGCCGCGCGTGCGCGCGCGCGCGCACAGCTTCCCGGAAGCAGGGGGCGGGACGCGCGGCGCCCTGGCGCGCGGGGCCTGCCGGGAGCCACGTCTTTGCCGGCCGAGGACTTACTTGGCGCGGCGATTGGCGTCCGGGCCGCGCGGTTCGGGGGCTGCCGGGAAGATGGAGGACTCGGTGGCCCCCTGATGAGGAGGCCGAGGGGGGAGCCCGGCTCCCGGGCCCCGAGACCGACTGAGGGAGCGACCTGCGCGGGGCCTGGGGAGTCATGTAGGGGTGGCGCCTGCGGGGCGGGCCGCGGGGAAGGGCGGCGGGAGTTGGTGTTGGCGACCGCGACCACGGTCTCCTGGCAGTCCCCCCGGGCCGCGGGTGGGGGTGTGCGTGTGGGGTGCCCCCGACACCGCCGACTCCGCGCCGTGGCGCAGGCCGCGCCCGCCGGCTCCACGGGCGCCCTCCGAGGTGGGCCCTGCGTTCTCGTTTCACAGGCGAGAAGGCTTGGGCAGGGAGACCGGAGCCACTTGTCCAAGGTCACGCAGCTGGTAAGTGGGAGCGCCCAGCATGGAACCCAGGACCGCGGAGCCCGCGCCCCACCCTCCGGTACCGCCGCCGCCTCCTGCGGGAGGGGGAGGTGGTCGGGGGTGGGGGGAGCGTATCTGTGGGGCGAACTGGGCTCCAGGCTGGGCGCGACCACTAACCACAGTCGGGGCCTCGGGGCTTGCCTTAACTCCCTCACCTCTCTGGGCTTTGGTCTCTCCACCTGTGAAATCGAGATAGTACCCGCCCCTGCCCACCTCCTCACGGGCGTGTCAGAGGAGGATCAGAGGAGATGATGCATGTGGAATTGCTCTGTAAAAATCCCTCCGTGAGAACTCAGAAGGATTCCGATTGCTCTCGCAAAGGTTGGAAGGATTCAGAGAGGGGCGGAAGGTTGGGGAAGAGGACCAGAGCAGTCACAAAGAAGGGCAAAGAGTCCAGGTTGCTCTGACCCCAGGCTCCTCTAGATGGGGAGTGAGGTGAGGAATAGAGAGTTGGTCTTTCTCCTCTTTGGAGAATACCTCACCCCTTTTTCTGGGCCACCCCTCAGGGTCTCCAGCACCCAGCTCCATGCTTCGAGTCCTGCTCTCTGCTCAGGCCTCCAGTGCTCGTCTGTCTGGCTTGCTGCTACTCCCACCAGTACAGCCCTGCTGTCTGGGACCCAACAAATGGGGAGACCACCGGCCTCCTGGAGGAGGCCCCCGTGCAGGCCCTGGGCAGGGGTTGCAGCGGCTTCTGGAACAGGCGAAGAGCCCCGGGGAGCTACTGCGCTGGCTGGGGCAGAACCCCAACAAGGTGCGCGCCCACCACTACCCCGTGGCGCTTCGTCGTCTGAGCCAGCTCTTGGGGTCTCCACCACGGCCCCCTTCTGTGGAGCAGGCCACGCTGCAGGACTTCAGTCAGCTCATCATCCGAAACTGCCCCTCCTTTGACATTCACACCATCCACGTGTGTCTGCACCTCGCAGCCTTATTGGGTGAGGACGGTGTCTAGGGGTGGGTGGGTGTTAAGGGAAGCATAGACTGTAGCAGACCCACCCGAGATCACTGACAAACCCACCTCAGGCTTTGCCAGGAAGGGCACACTTGCTGAGTGATGCCGCGGTTGGTGCTGCTCTGCGGTATCCATGACAGCCATCACGATCGACTTGCAGCTTAAGTTAGGGTGCCACCCATTTGGTGGTGTTTAGTCGCTCAGTCTCCTGACTAGCTCTTCTGCAATCCCATGAACCATAGCCCGCCAGGCTCCTCTGTCCATGGGATTCTCCAGGCAAGAATACTGGAGTGGGTTGCCATTTCCTTCTCCAGGGGATCTTCTGGACCCAGGGATCGAACCTGTGAATTGGCTGGCGGATTCTTTACCACCGAGCCACCAGGTCTCTCCTAATACAGTACCCTAGGGAGCCCCTGCAATTTATCACCATTGGCAGGAGATGAGATCTTACTGCCTTCTTTGTATAAGGCCTTCCCCACAGACAGTTGTGATACCTTTATTCACGTGGTAGTTCCCATTTCTCTGGTGTTTCCGCGTGCTTAGTAGCAGACCCTCCAGCCCAGAAAACAGATGAGAAGGACTGGGGATTCACTAACTAAAACTGCAGGATTGCAGCAGAGCAGAGCAGCTCCTTCCCTGCCTCCTTTGACCCTTTGCCTCTCAGGCTTCCCATCAGATGGGCCCCTGATGTGCGCCCTGGAGCAGGAGCGAAGGTTCCGCCTCCCTCCGAAGCCACCGCCCCCTCTGCCGCCTATCCTCCGTGGTGGGCAAAGGTTGGAAGCTGCTCTGAGCTGCCCCCGTTTCCAGCAGCGGCCTCAGCAGCACCTCATCCGCGGCCTGGCAGGTGCCAGAGGGGAGGACAGGTGATGGGGGGTGGGGGCAGGCGGTGTCTGCGGGTCTGGACTGCGGGTCCAGTGTGATAAGCTGTTCTTCACAGAGGCCAGGCCTGAGGACCTGACTCCCCACGTGATGGTGCTCCTGGCCCAGCACTTGGCCCGCCATCGGTTGAGGGAGCCCCAGCTTCTGGAAGCCATTGCCCACTTCCTGGTGGTCCAGGAAGCCCAACTCAACAGCAAGGTGGGATTGCCTCCCACCTTCCCAGGCTCCTCTCCTGGTGGTCCTCAGACACACGGGCAAGCCTAGTCCCCACCCCCACCCTGTCCACTTGGTTGGTTGCTGCCTAACCAGCAGACCACACACCTAGGCTTAGGCTCTCTGGCCTCTCCCCTGGGGTACCACCTTGGCTCACACCCCCACTGGCTTGTCCAGCTCCCCACCAGGCACACCTGGTTCTCTGCACTCCTCCAGACACCCGTGGCCACTGTCTGAGCTTGGTCAATCCCACTCCACCAAGTCTTCAGGGCCAGAACCCACAGCCATGCCTCTGCTTGTTTGGAGACCGACCACACGGGGCTCGAGCAGTGCTTATGCTGTGGGGCGTCTGTGCTGCAGAGGGACTGTCCTGCCTTTCCAGTGACTGATGTTATCAGCTTGCCGGCCAAGCCTCCCTGAGATTCAGCTTGTAAAGACCGGAGAACCTACCCCCCAGGTGACAGGCTGCTCTTTGCCCCACAGGTGGTACAGAAGTTGGTCCTGCCCTTTGGGCGGCTAAACTACGTGCCTCTGGAGCAGCAGTTTATGCCCTGCCTTGAGAGGATCCTGGCTCGGGAAGCAGGGGTGGCCCCCCTGGCAACCGTCAACATCTTGATGTCACTGTGTCAGCTGCGGTGCCTGCCCTTCCGAGCCCTGCACTTTGTCTTTTCCCCTGGCTTCATCAGCCACGTCAGTGGTGCGCAGACTGGAGGGGCTGGCTGTGTCCTGGGGGGCTGGGGGGCTGGGGAAAGCAGGAGTGAGGGTCTGCACCCCAGTAAGCCTTGTCCTGCTTTCCGCACAGGCACCCCTCATGCCCTGATTGTGCGGCGCTACCTCTCCCTGCTAGACACGGCCGTGGAGCTGGAGCTCCCAGGATATCGGGGCGCCCGCCTTCCCCGAAGGCAGCAAGTGCCCATCTTCCCCCAGCCACTCATCACTGACCGTGCCCGCTGCAAGTACAGGTGGGTGGGCAGCGGGGGGAGGGGAGGGCTCCCCCGGCAAGGAGCACCTGGGTACACAGGCCTGGGGGACCCTGAGCTGTCTATGCTGCTGCGCTCTGGGTCACCGGAAAGCTAAGCAGCTAAGGCCATTTCCCAGCCTGAGTGTGGAACTAGGTGGGCCCAAGCCAAAGAGTGCCCTGGGGGCCTTCTGACTTGGGCCCCTCTCTCAGTCACAAGGACATAGTGGCAGAGGGGCTGCGCCAGCTGCTGGGGGAGGAGAAATACCGGCAGGACCTGACCGTGCCTCCAGGCTACAGCACAGGTGAGCTCCGGGTGGGCCGGCGAGCCCCCGGGAAGCAGAGCCTCCTCCGGAAGCCAGTGGCTCTTTCTCTCCCGGCCCTGCAGACTTCCTGCTGTGTGTCAGCAGCTGCGGCTCAGTGCTGCCCGTGAGAGCCCAGGACCCCTTCCTGCCGTACCCGCCCAGGTCCTGTCCCCGCGCCACTCGGGACCCTGCCCAAAGGTAAGGCGGGAGCCTGGGAGAGCCTCCCTGGCCCCTGTGCCCAGCGCTTGAGCCGCAGTCCCTTCCTCTGCAGGGTGGTGCTGATGCTGCGGGAGCGCTGGCACTTCTGCCGGGACGGCCGGGTGCTGCTGGGCTCCCGAGCCCTGCGGGAGCGGCACCTGGGCCTGATGGGCTACCAGCTCCTGCCGGTGAGACCCAGCCCCCAGCCCCTACGCCCCACCCTCTGCCCTCACACCATGCCCCCATCAGCCCCGCCTGTGCCACGCCACGCCCCCACTCTGACCCAGAGGCCAGCTCCCAGAGATGATGAACTCTGTCCTCCGCCCCACAGCTACCCTTTGAAGAACTGGAGTCCCAGAGAGGCCTGCCCCAGCTCAAGAGCTACCTGAGGCAGAAGCTCCAAGCCCTGGGCCTCCGCTGGGGACCTGAAGGGGGGTGAGGGGTGCACATGGGCTCAGGATGGCCCCCTCGTGGGGCTGGACAATTTGCACTTTGCTTCCGTCTGCTTTGACTTGTCATTAAAGTCCCTTTCCTTCCCCGTCGTACGTTTTATTTATGGGACGGGTGGGCTGGGTTCCCCATGTGTTTCCTATTCACACCTGGCTGACACTGACACACACACACAGAGAAGACCAGGAATAGGTGGGAGCCAAAGCACTTTACTGCGGGGGGTGGGGGGGCTTAAATTATTCACTTAAATAAAAATGAGGAGGAAGGAGGATGAGGAAAGCACCCCCCCCAGCCCCGTTCCCTCTGTCCGTCCATCCCTTGGCTGTCCGTCCAGGCAGCAGTTACACAGGCATGGGCATCTCGTTGTACTCATCCACACCCTCCCGCTCATCGAACACCGGTTCTGCCTCGTTAGCATCCAGCTGTGGGTGAGGACAGAGTCAGGAAGGTGGGTGGCGTCCCAGCAACACCGTCAGGCGTGGGCAGGTCTGGGGAGCCGCGCAGGCCTTACTTACGTATTTCATCTCCCGCTCGGTGAAGATGCGGGTCAGCACCACCATGCGGAGCGGCACCGTGAGGATGAGGATGAAGGGGAAGGCCAGGGAGGCCGCGGTGGACATGACGGCCCAGAGCACGGCCAGGCAGAGCAGCTGCAGGGCCGTGAACAGGTGCATACGCAGGGTCCGGACCTGGGGGCGGAGTGGCGCAGGGCGAGACGGGTGAGCCCGGGCCCTGGAGGGCCCTCCGGGCCTGCCACGACCAGAGATGACGGCCCCTCTCCCCTCTGCAGGGGCAAGTGGAAGTGCCTGCCTGGGTGCTTACGGGAGCCAGGTCTGCACGGGCTGAATGGAGGCTGGTCAGAGTGGGTAGGTGGGGGGCCAGAGGGTGACCCACACAGACTAGGCGGGGGGAGAGGCGTGGGGCCCTTCCCAGCCGGGTCTCACCTTCTTGACGTAGGTGACGTCTGGGTGGTGTTTGGGCGGCATGAGCAGCAGGTGCAGCCGCTCATAGAACTGGATCCCGTTCAGGGAGGTCACGCCCATGTACAGGAAAATCCCGAAGAGCACAGCCAGGGGGATCTGCCGGAGCAGATCCCCGATGACCAAGGAGAGGCCTGCGGGGTGAGAGGGAGGAACAGCTGGCCCCGGGGCGCTCCAGCCCTCCACCTGCAGTGGCCAAGAGACCCCTCCAGGAAGTCCAGGGGGACGAGGTGGGACATACCCACGAGCAGGGCCACCAGCAGCCCTGTCACCCGCTGCTCCTTGACCTCCTGGATCTTGGGCTTGTCCCCGGGCGCCACCGCCTTGCTCATGACCGTGAGCGCGTTGGCGTGCGTGACGGAGCGGACAGTGGCGGCGGCCAACCAGGGCAAGCCGAAGAGGGCACAGATGCCGCCCATGGCCACGATAAGCAGCAGGTCCAGGTGGAAGCCGGAGCCCTTCTGAAGCATGCGCTCCTTCTTGGAGATGATCAGCCTGAGCGGGGACAGGCACGTGCCCTGAGCCCCAGGCCCCCCAGCCCAGCTCGGCAGACAACCGGGTCTTTCCAGAGTGCCCAGGCAGTCACCTCCTGTTTCTGGAACCTAGAGGTCCCCGCCCATCCCCTTCAGGACGAGGGTTCCATCATGGGGCCGAGCCCTATCCCAGTGCCCACCCCCCACCCCCTGGACAGAGCCCAGCGTGTGCTGTGTCCATGAGGGCACATTTCAGTGGGATTTTCTGTTGTCTACAAACTTCAACAGCCAGCCTGCCGAGGGCTCCAGCCCCTCCATGCAGCACATTGTCCCTATCTGCACAGCGACCCCTCTGCCAAGAACACTCACGTGGTGATCTGTGTCTCCATGAAGATAAGGATGAAGACCAAGATGGCGGGCAGCAGGCTGGCAACCATCATCCACACGGGGAAGGCGCTCTTCTCCCCCAGGGGGTTGATGACCCAGCCCCGCTTCTCTGGGGCTGTCACTGAGAAGCCACTGGGCACGCTCAGCTTCTGCAGGTCAGAGGGTGGGACCGGGGTGGGTGGACCTTGGAGGGGGCGGGGGCAGGGGGGGGTGCCCTGAGCTGCACTGGGGCAGGGGCGTGCTGAGCGTGTGCTGTAGGAGAGGCCTGGTGTGTGCCAGGTATAGAAGCAGCTCTGGTCCTGGGGGCCTGGAGTCCAGCACCCCCTCACCGCTACATGCACGCCCCGGTACCTGGGTGTAGGTGTCCTCAATACTGTAATCCACAAGCACCATGATGAGGATGGCGATGGGCACCCCGAAGTCCCCAATCACGCGCCGTACCTGTGGGCAAGCACCATACTCAGAGGCCCCACACCACGATCCAGCCCGGAGTTGGAGTCGCCCCCTTTCTGCCCCCCAGGGCTCTACACCTCCCTCCGGCCTGCCAGCCCACACACCCGGCCGGGGAAAAACCGGCTGTTCTTGAATTTGCGCAGGAAGAAGGCGATGAAGAAGGTGCCGGCCATGAGAACCAGTGACAGGAGGGCGGTGTTGGGCTGGCCCCGGGGCCTGCCCTGCCCAGGCGGCCTGGCTGAGCTCTCGTTCCTTGGCTCCAGCGTGGCTCCTGCCCCGGGCCATGTGGCGTTCTCACCACTGTCTGCCTCGGAGGCGTTGGAGACAGAACAGCCATGGAGGGGGTGCTCCTGGAAGATCTGGGGAGACAACAAAGGACTCCATACACTTAATTGGCCAGAGGTCTGTGACTAGGTATATTGAGTGGATCAGGTGGGCCCGGGGTGGTCGCCCTGCCCTCAAGGAGCTTGTCTTGATTAAGAAAATGACCGAGGTGAACAGATGGGAGCACAAGACCCCTGGGAGTTAAGAGAGCGGGCTGGTCTTGGGGAAGACAGCTGGGAACCAGGCTCCAGAGAGGCCTGGAGGAGCATCCAGGGGAGCATGGTGAGCCCTGGGGGCACATCTGATCCTGACACAGACAGACGTGATACCTGTCTGTCAACTTGGGGGCCTTTCTCTCTGACTTTCTTTGTCCTCTGCCACCTTATCAAAAGCACAAGTCTCCTTTGTTATTAAAATTATGTGAGTCTTTGAGGCTGATCTAAAGTCCTGGCGTGTGTGGGCAGTGGGGGAGGAAGGAGCAGCTGGGTTCTGTGGCTCTGTGAGGCAGCCCGGCCTCATGCATGGGGAACCCACGGGCAACAGGTCCCCAGCTCCCTTGCGGGCCAGGTCCTACGGGGGCCCTACCCACCTTCACCAGCTTGTAGAAGGTCTCGTAGATGAAGATGAGCGAGATGAGGAAGGCAAAGATCTCCTGGGTGAAGCGGGAGACGAAGCGCACCAGGAAGCTCCCCTCCAGGGCCACCATGAGCAGGGCCAGCAACACTAGCCAGAAGCCGATCCACACGCGGCCCACCAGGTACTCCAGGTTGTTGCTGCTGCAGAACTGGGGCGGGCAGGGAGAGGGGGTGGGCGGAGTCAGGCTCGGAGCCTGGAGGCTCCTGAGGAGTTGGGGCGTGTGGGGGTAGTGTTGGGGGAAGGGGAACCGGAGCTGAGCTGGGCAGGAGGAACCAGTGCCAACAGCCTGTGGCCACTCACCGAGAAGAAGGCCTCCTCGAAGACCAGCAGGGGCCCCGAGAAGCCGATCACTAGCAGCGGCTGGGCCCCCAACAGGCAGAAGAGCACGCCCTGGATCGCCGTGGACATGATGAGCTCCGACACCCCGATCAGGTCGTGCGTCTTCTCCCCTAGGGCAGCAGAAGCCCGCTCAGGGGCTGGCGGCAGGGGGCCGGGCCCTCCCAACTCTGCCCTGGCTAAGCCCCTCCTTACCCAGCAGCCCCCCAAAAGTGATGGCGGGAGACAGGGCCGCGAAGTAGATGAAGATGACAGCGGCCAGGCACTGGGGGTCCAGCGCGTCCCGGAAGTCGCTCAGGTAGTGGGGGTAGCGGCGCCGCACGTCTCGGATCAGCCCCCCGAAAGGCCGGCCCGTCCGCCGCAGGGGATCGTCTTCTACTGTACCAGCCACCTCTACCATCTGCAGGAGCGCTGCAGCCCGGGGCCTGCATCAGGGCGCCGGTCCCTGCCCTCGTCTGCCCGCCCTCCTCCTGACGCCCCAGCCCGACCTGGGCAGCCCCGATCCAGCCCCCTGGCTCACAGTGGCCCGTACCCTTATCCTGGGCCGACTTTGGCTCCAGCCCGGCCCCCGGGGGCAACAGCCGGCCCTGCTCTTCTCGCTTCTTGAGCATCTGGCGCTGGAAGTGAGCGACCGAACGCAGCAGCTCCTCGCCCTGCACCTCCGAGGGCGGCAGCACCACGCTGCAGTCCAGGAAGGCATTGATGGCCGTCAGCAGGTCCTCCCGCTCATCCGCCAGGTAGGCCGCCTCATGGAATTGCTGTCAGAGAGGGACACAGACGAGTGAGGACACAGGATGAGGCGCCAGGGCCCGGGAGCTAGGCTGGGCACCAGTGGTGGCGTTCTGCGGCGGCTGACCTTGTCGGACATGAGGGTGGAGATGGAGCGGCCGATCTCGTGGTAGTCCATGTTGGCGCTGCTCGGGCCCAGCAGCAGGAAGAGGAAGCGCACTGGGACAGGCACCTCCAGCACCGCATCCAGCTCCACTGCCTCCCGCAGCCGCACAAAGGCCATGGTGGGGCGGGCCAGGAACTCCACGCAGCCTGTGGGTGTGTGGCCATCGTTGGGGAGAGCCCAGCCTGGGTGGCCTCCCGGTGACCCCCCTGCCCTGTCCCCAGTCCTCGCCCCGCGTACCCACGAGGACCACCGTGGCTTCAGCGTTCTCGGGGATCTTCTCCAGCAGCTTCAGCTCGTGCTTAGACTTGGAGCGAGTGATGCCAGCCGGAGGAGCCGAAGGGGGCGGCTCGCGCTGGGGAGCGGGAGGCCAGGGCTCAGCTGGGCCGCCCCGCCCCGGCCCCACTCGCACAGGGTCCTGCAGCCGCTGGGGTGGCCAGACCTCACCCTGGTGGGGCCGCCTTTCCCCCCCTCACCTCTCGCTCCACCTCCAGCCGAGTCTCAGGAACGCCTCCGATGAGGGGCTCGGTGACGTGGGGGTCGCTCTCGGTGCCCTGGCCGTGGTGATGCCCCAGTAGGGAGCCCAGGGAACCAGCCGAGATGTTGCGGGGGAAGGAGAAGTCCTTCTCATCACTTGGGTGGCTGCGGGGCAGCAAGCAGGGAGCTGAGGCGGGCTGGCACCCGGGGCTGGGGATGCGTAGGCAGGGTGTGGCACACAGGGCCTCACCTGTGTTTCAGCAGCAGGGCCCGCAGCACGTTGGCTCTGTCCTCGGCCTTGATCTGGTCCGAAATGACCATCTGCTCCACCACTTGGTGGGCCACGCCAGGCAGGGTCTGCTGATCCAGGTCCAAGAGCACGGCCCCTGGAATGAGGACGACACAGAGGGGCCTCGTCCCCAGCCAAGAAACGGGGGACAGCCAGGGAGGCACCACCCAGCCCTGAAACCGGTGAGCAGGGTCCAGCCTGGCCTGAGGCCCAACCCCTCTCCCCCTGCAGGAATGTTGTGAGGCTCAGCAGAGGCCAGGAAACCCCAGCTCTCAGAGAGGCCACCTGGCTAGACCTTGCCTAGACACCCCTTCTGGGAAGCATGCAGCAGGAAGCATCCCAGGCCACCCACGTGGGCTGGACTGCCTTTCACTGCTGGGAAGTTCCTCCCGACTGAGCTGCCGCCTCTGCCGTCCACTTGAGGGCCCAGTTCTGTCCTCTGGAGCATGACTCAGCTGGTCGTGGCAGCCCTGAAGCCATCTGAAGAGTCCCCCTCCCCGCCCCCAAGACTCCTCAGCGTCCCCAAGTCCAGCAGCTGCTCAAGGATACCCAGCCTGTCCCTGCTCTGAGCTGCCATTTCCCAAAGAGATGAAGGTCCTTTCAAAAGTCACCAGGTCGTTTTCCCGTCAAGGTCAACTCACGGGGACACAGAACAAACAGAACCAAAGGCCCCCAGAGCGGCCAAAAGCCAGACGGCACAGCCTGGCGATCAAGCACTGCGCTCTGGCACCTCACCCAAAGCCCTCAAGCCTCACTCAGAGCCTAGTAGCTCCTAGCTGGGAAACAGTCCTGATAGCAGGTCTCTGAGTCCTCAGCCGCAGACAGCAGGTGGGAGCGGTTCCCCACCAGGAAGGAGGAAAAGAGCCAAGAGCAGAACATCAGACGCTGAGCACCATGCTCATGCAGCAGAGGCCACACCACCCTACAGGTTAGGTCACACTGCCCGGAGCCCACACTGCCCTGCAGGTTAGGTCACACTGCCCAGAACCTCTAGATATCAGAAAGCATTCCACCAAAACCGTTTAACAACACTGCAGCATCCAAAACATACCAGCTTCAGTTTATCTGAAAATATCACTTAGAGAAGCTGCTTGCTGAAGATGCCAGACCAGAGAAGAGGGTCAGTCCTGCCCTGCAGCCACCCAACGACAGAGCCCGAGGAACAGCAGGCCTCGTGAGAGGTGACGTCATGACAAGAGATGCCCCGTCCTGGGCTCTGGTGACATTACACACCCTGTTGCTCAAGACAAACGTGTGGGACCATTTGGTCCTCGGAGAACGGGCTCGGGCAAAGGCAATTCCCAGGGCGAGGATGGGAGGGCTGGGGAGGTGGAGGGGCGGGGGGCACACGTTACCGTGGGCCAGGGTCCGACGCAGCTCCAGGAGGCTCCGGAACGACAGGGAGGCCACATGGGGCTTCCCCCAGCGCTCCGTCTCCTCCTCCACGTCCTCCTCAAATTTGATCCAGCGGGCAGTCTCCCGCCACTGAGGCTCCTGGTTTTTGTCCAGCAGCAGCTCATTCAGCTCCACAAACACCTTGGGGCGACAGGAGAGGGCGTGGTGGGACAGAGGCTGTGACCCCGGGGGACATAGGGCGCAGGCCCGGAGCCCAGGCAAGTTACTAACGCACCTGTGGCTCTCCCTCGGCTGTGAAATAGGAGCAATGCCACCCACCTCATAGGGCTCTAGAGGGCCAAGAGGGACCCACCTACTGTATGGCACAGAGAGCTAAATACTCAATAGTCTGTAATAACCTATAAGGGAAAAGAATCTGAAAACCCAGGTATGTATATGTATGTATAGCTGAATCACTTTGCCATACATCTGAAACCAGCAAAACATTGTAAAACAACTATCTCCAGGCAAGAATACAGGAGTGGGTCGCCATTTCTTTCTCCAGGGGATCTTCCCAACCCAGGGATTGAACCCGGGTCTCCCGCATCGCAAGCAGATGCTTTATCCTCTGAGCCACCAGGGAAGCCCCTAAATCAACTATACTTTAAAGTGGGGGGCAGAGTGGGGGATAAAAGAAAAAGTACACAGAACACTTAGCATGGTATGTGACTCAGAGGAAGCATTTGATGAATGGTCACTAAACACACATAGGAACTTGGCAGGATGCATTTACACGCATTTCTAGAACTGGCAAAACTGAAGAGTGACATAGCGGTTACTTCTGAGGGTGCTGACTAGGCAGAGGCCTGAAGGAAGTTTCTGAGTGCGGGGATGTTCTGTATCGAGGTAGGCTTGGCTAAGGTTTACACATGCAAAGCATCATGGAGCTGTACTCTTAACCTGAGCCTGCTTTTATTGTGTCTGTTCGACCGCAATCAAAAAGTTACCCCAAAAAACCCACTGGCAGGGTTAGGGCTCAGGACCAGAGCACTGAGTCTTAGATGGGCAATGTCACTAAGTACCAGGTTCCCTGTGGCTCAGCTTGTAAAGGATCTGCCTATAATGCCGGAGATCTGGGTTCGATCCCTGGGAAGATCCCCTGGAGAAGCAAACGGCTCCTCACTCCAGTATTCTGGCCTGGAGAATTCCATGGACTGTATAGTTCATGGGGTCGCAAAGAGTCAGACACAACTGAGCAACTTTCACTAAGTACTTGAGTGGCCTTGGCCAGTCACTCTCCCTGTCACCCTCACAGGATGTGGGAGGACTCAAGCAGTGGGGAGGTGACTGGACTCTAAAGACATGAAGCGCGCTGCTGCACAAAGCCACCCTCAGACACCTCACTGCCAGCTGCCAGAAAACGGCCGTGAGAGAAGTCGATGGGTCTAAGATGTGGACCAGAACCATGACAGCCGCACCAGCTGTGGCAGCTCAGTAACATCGTACTAAGGGTTTGGGGACAGACGGCCACTAGACTTAATCGTAGTGAACATTCTGTAATGTTCTGTAAATGCTCATCGGCTAGGTGGGGCACCTGAGGCTGATAAAACATTGTGTCATCAACTACGTGTCGATTTAAAAAAGAAATCACCACTCTTGAGGACTGCACTTCTGTGCAGTGTGCAACCTTGAAAATCACACATGGCCACCCCGGGGCTCACGATCACCGCTGGCCTGAGAAGCGGTGGGGGCTGTGGATAGCAGACGGACAGGGAGACGATGGAAGACCGTGGAGTGGAGAACTCACCTCGTGGGGCTTGTGGGGGGCCCGGGGCCGGGCCCGAGGCGTGGGGCCAGGCTCTCGCCCTTCCCGGCCACTCTGCACAGACGCTTTGGCGTTCTTCCGCACCAGGTGTCGCCGTACGCCAGGAACGTCCTCAAACCGGTGACCTGCAGTGATGGGGGGGCAGGCTCAAAGGTCCCTTTCTCTTACCCCCCCCCCCCCACCCCACCAGCTCCGGGCTCGCCCAGGCTCGGCACGCACTCTTCATGAGGTCCAGGTCGGCCGTGGCCAGTGTCTGTGCCTCGCTCTCGTCCGTGGGGACCCGGGGCAGCAGCGCCTGCTCAGCCCCTGTCATGCTTCCGATGCGTCTCCGCTCCTGCAGGTTGTAGCTGCGGTGCCCGGGCTGCGCCTTGGTCAGGAGGCGCCCGGAGGCACCCCCGTCATCGCCTCCCGCCGTGCCGCTGGCCACGGCAGCCACCTCCTCCACCTGGGCCCTGCAGACAGGGTGGCTGTGAGCCCCTGCTCTGCCAGGGGCCACACAGGAGGCCCCCGGGAAAGGGGCCCCGCCGGCTCCAACCCTGCCCCCATCCCCACACGCCTCAGTAGGTGGGGATGTAGAAGCACAGCGAGGGTTCTGGCAGCAGAGGGCGGTGTCTAAACCCAGCTCCTTCCCTTCCCCAGCCGCCCAAGACAGAAACTCAAGCCACCAAAGAGAGGCTGAGGCCAGCTTTCTGATCAAATGGAGTAAAGGACGTGGAAATGGGCCTTTGGAGTTGGATATGCCTGCCCCAACCCCACAGCCGTGAGGAGGGTATAAGTGCCTGTCCCTTGGGATTCTGGCTTCTGCTCTTAGCTCCCAAGCTGCAGGGGGGTGGGGGGGTCCTTTCTCCCTACCACCCCCAGAGGGCCCTGTCCCCACCACACCTTTCTACACCGTTCCCCTGGGTTCCGGCACCCCACGGCTCCAAGCCTGTGTCTGGTGTCCGTGTCCAGCACCCCCTGAGCCAGGCTCTCTCTGCCTGCACCCACCTTCCGTGCCTGAGATTCTGTTCGCACTCCTGCCCCCAAATCTGACCCCCTTGTCCAATGCCACGCTCTCTCTCGGGCTCCCCCTCCTCCTGGCCGTCCAGAGGCCCACAGGCCCGCGCCCCCCGTGCAGATGGCCGAGGTGCACCGGGCTCCATTCACACGGCCTGTCTCCCCAGTGAGTCTGTGCTACCCAGAGGGGCAACTTGCCCTTCATTTCCCCCCGCCCCTTCACACTGCCTGGCACCTGGAAAACAACAGGGAGGCGATAGTAGTGACCTTGAGACCTAGTTCAAAGTGGTTCCTTCCAGGAAGCCTTCCCTGGCTGACGTCCCCAAACTCCACAATCACCCGTTGGTGCCGATGCGCCACCTGAACCCAGTCATCTGGCACAGTAACTTGTGCTGATTGCCACTTCACGAGACCACAGCCAGGGCAGACTGGCAGCTCCCCAAAAGCAAGAGGGTGGGCTTCCTATTTCTCTCACCCCCTTGGGGTCCCAGGGGGTGTGAGGAGGTCACCTGTCCGTCGCTGATCTGTGTTTGATGTTGCTTCCCTGAAGTCATGGGCGGGGGGCGGTGGGGGGAAGGCAGGCGCGGGAGGAGGTGGCTGAACCACATTTAAAACTTTCGTTCACACCACCCTTCAAACCTACTACCACCTTGTAGGAAAAGTCTTATTACTCTTGGTTTATAGACGGGCAAATGAACTCAGAAACATCGTTTCTTGTCCAGAGGCAAATCCTAGTGGCAGGACTGGGTTTGAACCCCAACCTGAGCCTCTCAAGGCTCCTGCTTTGTTTCCCCACCCCACCTGACCGATGCTGGAACGGGAGGTCTCTGTGTGGGGACCATTACCCAGTCTGGGCCGCTTTGGTGGCTTGGGGAGCTGCCTCCTGGTGGGGCTGGGGTGGAGGCGGAGAGGGACTGGTGATTTCTGCCTTCCGGTCTGCACCTTCATCCTCCTGGAGGAAGAACTAGAACAGGGACACTGTGTGAGCAGGGGAAGCTGGGCCAGAGATCCTGTAGGCGCCCCCCCACCCCCGGGGAGCCCTGCCCCATTCACCTGCACAGAAGAGGGTGTGGAGGCAGGCGACGGCTGGCTGAGGGCCCGGGCCCCCTCGGCCTCACTGGCCTCATCCTCTTCTTCCTCGCCCTCCTCAATGGTAGGGGTCTCCCCAGTCGGGGAGGCTCCAGGGCGCCTGCGGGGCTTCCGTCCTGGGCCCTGGGGTGTCTTTCGGCGCCGGGTGTCAGGAGGCAGGTGGGTGGACAGTGGGTGGTGGATATGATGGGAAGACTGGCGGTGGTCTGCAGGGACAGGAGGACCAGCTGCCAATGGGCCCGTGTCCCCCCTCTCCAGCTGGTCAGCCTCCAGCCTAGAGCAGCCTTCCATCAGCCCCCTACTCGCCTCCCCCGGCCCCCTCACATTCAAAGTCTTCCTCCCCGTAGCTGCGGCCGAGCTCCTCCCCTCCTCGGGACCCGGCCTCCTGAAGGATCTCCTCAAACCGCTCCACGCCCAGGGTGCGGTGGAGTTCATCCTCCTCCTGCTCAGCCGTGAAGCCAGGTGCCGTCACGGGATCCAGGCTCTCAGGCTCTGGCTGCGAGGAAGAGGGGCAGTGAGGACTCTCTCAGGGATGGGGGGGGCGGCGAGGTGTCCCTGCACACCCTCTGCCTGCCTAGTGGCAGAATCCAGTACCTGCCCCCCAGCTGCCCTGGCACCCCAAAAGCCGGGGACTCAACACCCTACCCCTGGCAGCCTGTCCCCCCTACCAGGGTCCTGGGCCATCAGCACCCTGGCTGGCCCCATTCCTGTCGGTTCTAGGGCAGGTGGGAAGCGTCAGCCCTAGAGGCCTCTGCAAAAGTCCTGTGTGTCCACCCAGGAGGTCAAGGTCGGGGGAGTAACCTGGGCCATTCACATGGCTGGCACTGATGGTCATGAAGACGACCTGGACCTGTCCCACTGAGCCTGAGAAGTAACTTCTCGGTGGGGGGGAGGTGACGACTGAGCTAACTGAACAGCCTCAGTCTGAGGCTCCTGGGGGCAGGGATGCAGCACGTCACCCTGTCAGGAGAGGCCCCCGCTGGGCAGCTCCCGAACAGAGCCAGCGCCCCGGGCTGCGGCCCCACCCTGCCCTGCCCTGCTCCCCCTGCACCTGAGTCATTCTGCGGAGCCCAGGACCGCGGTGGCGCTTTGGAGAGCTCAGCTGGGTGGCGCGGGCCGCAGCGGCTCTACAGGCTTGGTCCAGCGCCCCCCCCGCCCCGCCCACCCCCCCCACCACCCTCACCCCCACCCCACCACCACCCTCACCCCCACCCCTGCCAGCTGGTCTCGGCTCCAGGCACCACCAAATATTTGCTCAAGCAGGAGCTTCTGGACTTGAAGGGCATCGAGATCTCCAAGGGCAGGGGTACCGGAGCAAGAAAGAGCAGAGGGAGGTGGGCTGGGAAGGAGGGCGGGCCTTGCAGAGCCTGGGAGGTGGGGTCAGGAACTGCTGGGGCGGGGTGGGGAGACACTGGGCCAGGACCAGGAGCATGCCCCCCCTACCCTGGTCAGCCCACCTCTGCGGCTCTAGCCTGGCTTTCCCCCCCACTACCCCATGGGGCTCCACTCTCACCAGAAAGAGCACCGGGAGGAAGGCGGTGGAGCAGGGTGGCTGAAGCCAGCGAGCAGAAGAGGGCTAGCCCAGGGTGGGGGGAGGAGGGCGGAGAGCCCCTCGCACCTGAGGCCGCAGGAGGAAGTCCATGGCCGTGGGCTGGGCGAACTGGGGGAGGGGACTGGCCGGCACCTCGCCGGGTCACGTGCCCCAGTGGGCCAAGCAACCAATGCCGGGCTGATGATGCCGGCACTGGGGTTAATCATTGCCCTTCCCAGGAGCACTGGGGGGGACACGTGGGGCGGCGGCCACGTGGGGGCCGGGGTTGGGGGGCCGGGCCTGGGGGGCACGTGGGGCTGGGGGGCGGGGCGGCCTGCCCAGAAGCCCGAGCAGTAGACCAGGCAGGCGGGCGCAGCCTCCAAGACCCGGGGCGGGGGAGGGGGGCTGTCACCAGTTAGAGACCCAGGATTCCCAAAGTTCCTCTCCCGCTGAGGAGGATAAACAACCACCCGGGGCTTCAGGGAACAGAGCCGCGAGCCCCTCCCCAGGGCTGGAAGCGGTCTGACCGCCACCACCAGTACCTGTCCCAGACCCAGTGGCCCATGCCAGGCCGGGAGAGGCATGGCAGTGCCCTTCCCAAGTCCATCCCGGGCTCCCCTCTCGGCCCTTTTCTCACACACACACACACACACACACACCCTCACCCTTGCCCAGAGCCCCAGTGGTGGCCTCTTCACTCACTCACACACGCACACACCCTCAGCCACAGCTCCAGCGATGGTGGTGCGCAGGAGCACAGGGGCAGTGAGTGGGCAATACTCACCGTGCGGAAAGAATCCGCGCCCGACGTGGGGTGCCGGGGGCCACTGCTCATGGCCAAATCTTAGCCCTTCTCGCTGTAGCTGCGGCTTTCAGGGAGACAAGGTGGCGGCATAACCTGGGGAGGGCACCGATCACCGGGTGAGAGAGGTCTCAGGCCAGTGGGAGCACCCCAACATGGCACAGTTCACCCCCAATCCCAAACCACCCTGAGCCAGCCCAGGGGATGGCTGGGCCCCTCGGGGGCTTTGCAGAAGCCACGCGGGGTTGACGGGGGTCTCCTGGTTGCACAGGGTTGTCCTGGGCTCCCAAGGGCCTTGCCGTCTGACTCTGGGAGGGGGGAGGGGGGAGCAGAGAAAGTTTTAGGAAGGAAAGAGAGGAACAAAGAGACCTAAGCGAGGATGGAGGCCCAGGGACTGAGCAGAGTGAGGGGGAGAGAGCAGAGGCTAGGAGACCCCCCAGCAGGGGGGTGCGCAGGAAGGTGTCAGGCCCAGACCTGGAGAGACAGCAGCAGAGATCAGCGTGGGGAGATAGAGGAAAGAGGCAGGACAGGCCGAGCCAGAAGTGCAGTGGGAGCCGAGGGGGCTAGTCACTGCCGGCAGAGGGGGCCGAGACCAGAGAGGGGTGTACGGGGCGGGTGGCGGGGTGAGACAGAGCCGGGCGGGGGGCAGCGGGGGATGAAGGAAGGCAGACAGAGCTCTGGAGTGAACCCAGAGCAGCCTGCAAAGGGGGCTGCCGTCCTGTGCCCCCCTCCTCCGAAAAAAAAGCCCAGCCCTGAAGTGGGGGAGGAAGAGGCTCCCGGGGGAGGGGCTGGAGCCCAGCTCCACTCTGGCAGTGGGAGGGTGGCCGGGCAGGCGGCACTGGCAGGGCAGCGCTTTATACTGGGGGAGGGGCACGTGACGCCCAGGGAGGAGGGGGCACAGAAACCCTGAGGTTCTGCCCTCGGGGGCAGTCTCAGTGCTTCCCCTCCCCAAGCCTGCGGCCAGGAAAATCTGAGCGGCTGGGCTGACGCCCTCCTGACTGTGACTGTAGGGGCGTCTGGGGAGGACGCCGGGCGCGGAAGGAGGCCAACAGAAGGGCTGCGGTTAGGGAAGCTGACCAGTGCAAACTGGGGGGAACGCGTTCCTAGTGAGGGGGTGCTCGGTGATGGCAAGAGAACTGAGGTCCCTGGTGTGTCGCTGGGGTGGGTAGGTGGTGGTCAGGGTTACCGGATTTAGGGCCAACTCAGGGGTGACACAGGTCAGTGTAGGGTCAAACAATATAGGTCTGGGGGTCAATCCGGGGTGGGGAGCCTGGAGCGGCCCATGCCCCTAGCAGCGCATTCCAGCTCAGCTAAGCGCTCTCTTCAGCTCCCCCCTTAGCAGGCTCTGCGCCAGGGCAAGTCTGCTGTAGGGGCGCCGGCTCTGGAGGAGGCGACTCGGTCTGGGAGGGAGTGCCCAGCACCTGCCGGTGCCCTGCTCCCACCTCCAGGCTGGGCTCTCGGTGTGCTCCTCCGTCCTCCCCCGCCCTCCTCCCTCTACCTCCCCCCACCCCCACCGCGCCGTCCCCAGAACACAAAGCTGCCTCTGTCCAGAGCATCGGTGTCGATAATCCGGGGTGGGGGCACATTCCAGGGACCAGCCCTGACCGGCCCGGAGGATTAGCACTCCGGACCCCCACATGGACATTAATCACCACCGCCGCCCCCCCCCAAGTGGATTCGCACATTCCACCGCTCTCCTGACGCGGGGCTGGCGGGAATGGGGAGCTCAGGGAGGAGAAAGTGGGCCCTGGAGTGCAGGTCAGCAACGCGTCCCCCACAACCAGCACAGAGCTCCCCACCCGGGCCAGCCAGAGACCCCCCCTCACCCCCGCCAGGAGTTAGGTCGCACTCTCCCGGGCTCGTCTTTCCCATCCCCACCCAACTGCTCCCTCTCCGGTCTGACCCCTTGTCCCGACCTGACCCGCCACCCCCATTCTTGGCTCCGCCTTCCAAGCCCAAGATTGGGGGCAGAGGCGGAGGCTCGGGCAACTCTTAGGCAGGGGCGCCCTGGACGGGCCTTAAGGCTGAGTACGGGGTGGCACAAGAAAGGTGTCGTCTGGAGTACCGCCCGGGGGTCGGGAGGGCCGACGGCGCCTCCCAGAGAGTTCCCCCTCCCGGTGGCAGGGGGCGCGGCACCCTCGCTTTAGGGAACTCGGAGAAGCGGACTCCACACCCTGCTTCCAACCCGCAATCACTCCGCTCGCCTCCCCATCCTTCTCCCCAAGAGCTCGCGTCCCCGCGCCCCGGTCTCCGCCCTTTCCTGCACCTCCACTCCCTCCCCGCTCCGAGTGCCGAGTTCCCCCCTTTCCTTCCCCCTCCCTTCCTCTCTCCGCGGCCCCGGCCCTCCCCCGCCGCCACCTCCCCGCTTACCCGCTTCCTCTGGACCTGGCGCTCCAGGGGTCTCGGGGTCTCTCTCCCCGCCGGCTCTGGAGCCCTCGCGCGCTCCCGACGGCTTCCCCCGGGCCCACCTCGGGGCGCGCCCCCCGCCGCTCCCAACTTCTCCCAACTCAACTTTCCCCCGCGCCGCGGGCAGGCCAGCCCCCTACGTGCGCGCGCCCCGGCGCACCGTGCGCGGTCCCGGGGCGGCGAGCCTGGAGGCGGGGAGTGGGGCCGAGACCCGGGGGGCGGAGGCACGCGGCCAAGCACTGCTAGGCGCCGGGATCCCAAGCCAAGGTGGCCGCCCCGCGCTTCCCCGCAACGAGCTCGGGTGCCTGGAGACGCCGTCTCCTGGCTTCTTTTGGCCCCTCTGGGCGGAAAGGAAGCCCGCCCCATCCCAGGGATCCCAGGCAGGAAAAAAAAAAAAAAGAGGCACCAAGATATCTGGCAGTTCGGAGGAAATTGAAATATAAATGCATCGGAGGTCAAGAGTCTCTTTGCGCCCACAGGCAGCCCCAGCCTTCCACCCCAGGTTATCCCCAGTGCCTCCAAGAAAGCCCCTATCTTTGCCAGGAGGACGGTGGTGGGGGCGAAGAGCGGCGATGGCTGCGCGGGGTGGATACCCATTACTCTGTGCTAAGTCTTTCCGAACCGGGGGACTTCTGCCTCGGAGAGATTCCCTACCGTGCCCTCCCTTCCCGAACCCTATTCATAGTCGTCACCTGTCATTTAAAGATCTATTTCTTGTTTTCTCAAATTATAAATTCTTCCAGATAAGCTAATCTATGTTTCGCTTCTGATAGTCTGCCACCGAGGGAAGGACAGCATTGTGTACGAGGAAAACGTTCAGACATAAACGAGTTAATTAACAAACTGTTTAAGCCCCAACGTCGGTTCCACCGGCGCCGAGGAGTGCTGTTTGGGGGCAGTTTTCATCCAGTTCATAGCCCTCAAGAATGCAATCATGAGACAATTAGAGAGAAGCCACAAGATAAATCTATAATCAACTCCTTAAGGGATGAGGTCAAGGCCGCTTCAAGTGTAGCTTCTGTCTGTCTTTCTGTCTGTTGAGGGCGTTAACCAACCTGCCAGCCCTCGGGCCACACCCTGGCCGACTCCAGTGGGCCGGGGCTCTGTAGACTGGTGGAGGTGGGGTGGGGGTGGGAGAGGGTGGGTACACCTCCCCAGTGCGCCAGCTTGCCTCGGAATATCAGAGTGGAGCGAACTGCTGGAGTCGGGTGGGTTCTGGGACCACAAAAACGGAAGAGAGAGGAGTCTCTGGCGTATGGTGAATCCAGCCTCCAATGGGGCACACCTGTCTCTTTCCAACCTTGCGGGCAGCTGGCCCCTGTGAAGCCATCATCGGCAAGATATGGCTCAGAGCCATTCCCCAGGCAATCTTGAGCTCACCGGACGGCCATGGGAGAGGTTCGAACCGGTTATGGGAGTGTCAGGAGGTCGTTGGAAGCTCAACACCGGCAGAGCCAGAGGCCCAGACTCTGGAAAGCGCCCCCCACCCCACTCCACCCCACCGCCCCCACCCCTGCTGCATTCTGGAACGTGTAGTCCCGGAGAGGCTCTTTTCCGAAAGAAGCGTGTAATCACTGAAAGAGATACCCGAGCGGGGCACCCTGGGAGCTGCGCGCGACTGTGGGGAGCCGGGAAAGCGGACACGCAGTGCTCCCTGGAACTTGAAGTCCAGGGGTGGCCTCCGCGGTGGAGCCGGAGTCCCCGGGAGGCTAGAGCTGCAGCAAGCCCGAGCGCAGCCTGCTGGGGGTTGTAGTCTTCTTGTTGCCTACGGCCCCGGGCACTCCTGGGACACCTGGCGTTCTAGGACTACAAGCCCCAGAAGCCTGTGCGCAGGCGGGAGGGCGGGGCAGGGCCCGGAGGCTGGGGTACCGCCTCCTCTGCAACGCCGGGCCCGGAGTCTTAGAACCCAGGGCCCGCAAGGGTCCTCGCGCGGCTGCCGCG
This sequence comes from Antilocapra americana, assembly GCA_007570785.1. Lineage (NCBI taxonomy): Eukaryota > Metazoa > Chordata > Mammalia > Artiodactyla > Antilocapridae > Antilocapra > Antilocapra americana. Next base: position 1,167,422 of record ML660786.1, read on the forward strand.
ATGCAGAAATACGAGAAACTGGAGAAGATTGGGGAAGGTAATGGGACCGCGAGATGCTCCTGCAAAATCTTCTTCTGCAGACCTTTCAGCATTCCTTGCAGCCCTGGCTCCTCTACCGTCAGCAATACCCACAGATTCCGACCTCAGCACCGGCTGCAGCCCTGGCACCCGAGCTCAACACTCCGTGCAGACAGCAGTCTTCCCCTGCTAGCGTTTATGGACGCCCCGCCCCCACCTTAGCACTACCCATGACCCACCTCCCGACCTCTGCACGTCCTGCATTTCCCACCCCATCCTCAGCACCACTTGCACAACCTCTCCCAGCCCCAGCCTCAGTTCCCGCTGCAGACCTCCAACCTCTGCCTTCCTGCCGGCCCTCATTCCTCTGCCAGACCCCTGCTCTCTATTTCCAGACCCTCCAGAAGCTTGGCCTTTGTGATAGACCTCCTCACCGGCCCCTGCAGCCTCTGCCTGTTGCAGACACCCTTGAGCCATCTGCAGGCACCTCTCTGCCACATTCCCCCCCCCAACACAGCTCTGCCAGTGCCCAGCCTTTACCCTGGATCTCTTCCCTTGCTTCTCCAGCATTAGCAGTAACACCCTCTCACGCTGCTTGTTGTCCCAGCACGGGCTTCTTGGGTTGGGAAAGTGTGCCCCATCCTTTCCCTACCCCTCCCCTCCTTCCTCTAGGCACCTATGGAACAGTATTCAAGGCCAAAAACCGGGAGACTCATGAGATTGTGGCTCTGAAACGGGTGAGGCTGGACGACGATGATGAGGTAGGACTGGGGCGCCAGGGCCGGGGAGGGGCTGGGGGCCTGGGCTGGGTGGGATGTGACTGTGGCCATCTGGCCCCTCCGATGTGTAGGGCGTGCCGAGTTCCGCCCTTCGAGAGATCTGCCTACTCAAGGAGCTGAAGCACAAGAACATCGTCAGGTGTGTGGGTGGGCTGGGTCACAGGAGGTGGGGGCTTCAGAGGTGGGCTGGGCTGATATTGGGCTCTTAGGTGCGGGCTGTGGCCCTGCCTGCCCAAGCCCTTGCTTCTCCCCAGGCTCCATGACGTCCTACATAGTGACAAGAAGCTGACTTTGGTTTTTGAGTTCTGCGACCAGGTGAAAGAGGGGCTGGAGGGCCAGTAGCTTTGGGAGGGTACAGGGACCCCGGCTGAGGTTCACCTCTGCCCCCCCCACCCCCATCCCTTTGCAGGACCTTAAGAAGTATTTTGACAGCTGCAATGGTGACCTAGATCCTGAAACTGTGAAGGTGAGGAGACTGGTTTCCTGGGAGCTTGTTGAGGCTGGAGTTGGAGTCCATAATCAGCGAACATGCTCTTAAGCCCCTCACAGGGACAGTCACGGCACAAGGGGAGGAGAAGACCCTGTTTCTGCTTCCAGGAGCCTCCGTCTTCGTAATCATTTTCACGAGATCCCTTTAACCTGAAAGGAAGTCTACTGTCAGTGATAGGATTTACATTTGAGAGGTGGGAAAATAAGGTTCCAAGAGATTCGCTCATCCCACAGATTCTTATTGAATGCTGTGTGCCAGGGCACTGTTCTAGGCCCAGGTGCCCTGTCCAAGGTTCCAAGGGAAATAAGTGCTTGATGACTGTTGTTGTTCAGTCTCTCAGTCATGTCGGACTCTCTGCGACCCCATCAACTGCAGCACTCCAGGCTTCCCCGTCCTTCACTATCTCCCAGGGTTTGCTCAAACTCCTTCCATCGAGTCGGTGATGCCATCCAACCGTCTCATCCTCTGTTGTCCCCTTCTTCTCCTGCCCTCCATCTTTTCTAGCATCAGGGTCTTTTCCAATGAGTTGGCTCTTGGCATCAGGTGGCCAGAGTATTGGAACTTCAGCATCAGTCCTTCCAATGAATATTCAAGGTTGATTTCCTTTAGGATGGACTGGTTGGATCTCCTTGCAGTCTGAGGGATTCTCAAAAATAATGACTGATAACACAGCACAGTATATACACGGATGGTTATGATGTCTGCATTCAATTGAGGCCAGGTAGGGGAGAGAGCAAAGAAGTGTAGGATGGGAAGGTGGGAAGCCCCACCCAGCTACCAGTTCCAGAAATATGGGGACCAGGGCTCCCCCATTCGGCGTTCAGTCCCAGTACCCAGCAGCGTACAAAGGAGGTCCTCAGTAGTGAAGGGGTGAGTTGCCTTGAGCTGGGGCTTCATCCCGAGGGTCTGATGGCCTCCCCCCCGCCCCGCCCCCAGTCACTCCTCTTCCAGCTGCTGAAGGGCCTGGGTTTCTGCCACAGCCGCAACGTGCTGCACAGGGATCTGAAGCCTCAGAACCTGCTCATCAACAGGGTACCCCCGGGGGGGGGGGGCGGGCGTCTGGGGGGCTGGGCAAGAAGGTGGGGGCGGGGGCCCGCCCTCAGACTGTGAGGAGCCCCTCTCCATGCTGTCTTCCCCCCTCCGCCCAGAATGGAGAGCTGAAACTGGCTGATTTTGGTTTGGCTCGTGCCTTTGGGATCCCCGTTCGCTGTTACTCAGCTGAGGTGAGCTAGGTGAGGGGTGGGATGTTGGGAGCAAGGGAGGGGGTCCCCAATGAGCATCTCTCAGCTCCTCCTCCAGGACTGCTGTCTGGGCACCCTCGTCCACCTCTAACTGGGGGTTCCCGTGGGTGGGGTCATCTTCTCCAGGTCGTCACACTGTGGTACCGCCCACCCGATGTCCTCTTTGGGGCCAAGCTGTACTCCACGTCCATTGACATGTGGTCAGCCGGCTGCATCTTCGCAGGTGAGGTCTCCAGGTGGAGTGGAGGGTACCCTCCGGGGAAGGAAGTGGGGACCCTGTGGTGGGGGTGCGGGGTACGGGGGTGAGGGGCTCTTCTCATATTGCCCCCACCTATCTCCCAGAGCTGGCTAACGCTGGGCGACCCCTCTTTCCTGGCAACGACGTAGATGACCAGCTGAAGAGGATCTTCCGATATCCTTCCGTCTCCCTTCACCTCACGCCCCTTCCCCGGGAGGGTATCTGGAAGCCCCCACCCCAGTTCACAGTGCAGGCAGGGAGTGTGGCGAGGGGCGGGGCCAGGAGTGGGGGCACCTCTGGGCTTGTCCTGAGGGCAGAGGGTGGTGAGCACCCTGGAGGTCACTGGGCAGGTGCGTGCTGCTAGCTGGTGTCGGGGGTAGGCAGGGAGGGCTTGCTTCTCCCCAGCTGAGAGCTGAATCCTTAGGGCAAGGGAGCAGGAAGGTGATAGAGGGGGAGCCTGGGGCCACGGACCTCGGGGTTTCCGTCAAAGTAGTTAATCACGACTGTCAAGTACCTCGTCTGCCAAAACAGCACGCAGCTGAGACTGTGCGTGAGGGCGGGGGGGGGGGGGGGGGGGGGGGGGGCGTGTCATGAGCTGGGGGATGAAGTGAGGAGAGCGGCGGGTGGTATGAGGAAGCTCCCTTCCCTGGGGAGAGAGCCCCTCACCTGCCCCCTTCCTCCACTTGAGTGGTCCTTGACCCCGTGGACACACTCCTGGGAACGCCAACTGAGGACCAGTGGCCCGCCATGACCAAGCTGCCGGACTATAAGGTGTGGCGGGGAGAGGGGAATGGGGGTCATGCGTGACTCCTCGGCAGTGACCGCACCCCGAGGGTCTGGCCCTGGCCGCCTCCATGCCCTGCACCCCTTGTCCGACTCTCCCTCCCCCCCACAGCCCTACCCGATGTACCCAGCCACAACGTCCCTGGTGAACGTCGTGCCCAAGCTCAATGCCACAGGGAGGGACCTGCTGCAGGTGATGCAGGGCAGTGTGAGGGGAGGGACCAGCGCGCTTGGGGCTGGTCGGGGGGTCGGGTGTGGACTGGGGTAGTCCAGGGCCTCCAGGCCTGAACCTACCTCGCCTCCTTCTGTCATCCAGAACCTCCTCAAGTGTAACCCGGTTCAGCGCATCTCAGCAGAGGAGGCCCTCCAGCATCCCTACTTCTCCGACTTCTGCCCCCCCTAGGCTCCAAGGCTGAGGCCTGGCTCACTCAACACCCCCTCTGGGGAGGGGGCAAAAGGCAGGGATGTGCCATGTGCCGAGCTCCAGCTGTGCTGGGCCGGCCAGGGTAGAGGTGCCCTCACCCGTGGTCTTCACTCCTTCCGTGGACTTTATTTAATTTCATAAATTGGCTCCTTTCCCACTGTCTGGCTGATGTGGTGGTGACGCGGCTCTGGGATGGGGAGGGCAGTGCTGGATCCCCTCTGTCACCCTGCTTCCAGCTCCAGCGGCCCAACTGTCCCGCCCTTGCTCTGCTACTGTAAATGGCCAGAGGCCGGGGGCTGGAGGCTGTGACGCTCACCCCGTGTGTCTGTGCTCAGGGGGCAATGCTGCCCCTGCACGTGTGTGTGTGCAGCGGTTCATGTGCGCTCGTGCCCCCTTCTCCTCTGCCCAGGAGGGGCTGGTCCTGGGAAGTGAGGCTGCCACTGTCCCAGCGCAAGGATGGGCTTCCACCAGAAATGGGGAGCAGAGAGCAGGCCTTTCTTTATGGTACCCACCCATCCTCTTCCATCTTCATCCCCAACACCTAGGCCTGCAGGCTGGGCCAGGAGAGACCCATTGCTGTGGCTGGGAACACCCCCAGCCCTGCTCCCTAATTTGTCCTTTTCCGACACTTAAGGTGCAGAGAAGGTGCAGGGAAAGTGGGTCTGGGTGTGTGCTTCCTGGCAGGGGTGGGAAGGGAAGGCTGGGGCTCCCCCCCAAACCTGGGGCCTTCTGGCTCTTGCCAGGAGGCTGGGGAAGCAAAGAGAGGTTCCCATGGAGACGGAGGCCCCGCCGGCACTCAGTCCCTAACGTCAGAAAAAGTCATGACTGCCTCAAACAGGACAAGAGTCTGGTTCCTGGGAGCGGGCTGCCCCTCCTGCCTCCCGCCACCTGTTCCCCTGCTTCTCATGGGGCTCCAGATAAGGGCCTCCCACCCGCCCTTCCCTGACAGGACCCCAGGGGTTCATCCTACCGCTGCTTCGGGTCTGCCTCCACGCCTGCCTCTGAGATGGCGGTTTGACAAAACGCACTCACACGGTGACCCCTGCCCTCCCAGCGTACTTCTCTCCTAGAGAGATTTCTGGGGGGCTAACATTTCAGACACCGCATCTGCTGGGCAGGGGCCTTCTCGTGGCTGAGTAGGGCTGAGGGTGGCCTGGCCAGTCGGTCTGTAAGAAGAACGGCAGCAGAGGCTAATGCGCTTGAACTTTATTTGGGGCGAAGGCGGCAAAGACGCAGGCAGGTCGATCATGTCCAGCATGTCAGGGTGCAGCCTTGAAGACACAGACCACGCCCCCACCCCCAAGTCTAGAGGCGGGTGACAAGGTAGCAGGGGCGGTGGGAGGCAGAGAGAGTCTTGGCGACGGTGCAGCGGGGGGTGGGAGGCCTGGGGAGACAGACCACAGTGCTGGGTCCTGCCTGACCCCTGCCATCCCAGACCTAAGCGTTGCCCTCCTCCCTGACCTCAGGAAGCCATTTCTTGTTACCTGTGGCCTGGGCCGAGGTGGGGAACTTGGGTCTGATGGCCACCCGGCCCTTCCTGAAGCTGGGAGAGGCGGGAGAGGGTCTGAGGTGGAGGCGGGGATGGAGGGGTCCTCCCCATCCTCCCCAGGGACCAGCCAGGGTCACTGCCCCTCCCCCGTCTCCCAGCTGGCTAGGGATGGTGTTCTTCACTTAGAAGGGGGCTGAGCACCCACGGTGGCGATGGCAGGGCTGGGATTGGGGGGCTGTTACCAAATTGGCGCTGGAGGGCCTCTGGGGGCGCTTTCGGTTCCAGAAGTGACGACCCAGTATTCTGTCCCAAAACACCTGGGGACCAGCAGCACTGGAGATGGACCCCCCAACCCCGATGCTGTGGCTTGGCTCCTCCCCCTCCCCCAGCAGGGGCCCAGGCCCACCCACCTCACAGAGATAGTCCAGGATCTCCAGGATGGTGAGCAGGCTGGCCCCGATGAACAGTCCCATCTGGCCCCCGATGTCACCTGTGGAGACGGGGCCACCCCGTCAGCCCACAGCTGTCTGCCCTGCCCACGCCTCCCCCGGGCAGCAGGGCGCTCGCTGCATGCAGGCGCAGACACACCAAGCAACTCTGACATTTCGTAGGCCTTCTTCTGCTCCACCGTCTCATAGTTGAGGGCCTCAAAGAAGATGTCCAGCACCAGCACGTTCTCCCTGAAGGAGGAGAGCATTTGCTGGACACCGCTAGTGCCTGCTGCTGGCGGGAACGGGTGCCCCTTCCTCTGGTCTCTGGGTCCTTTCATGAGCCCTGGGGGGCGGCGGGTCACCCTCCAGTTTTTCAGAGGAGCCCAGGTCAGGAAGGTTGAGGCACTTGCCCAGAGCCTCGGAGCTGGGACGCGATGGGTAGCCGGGTTTCCCAGCCCTGGTTGTGCACGGAGGTTCCGCCCCGCCCCCGGGCCCCCGGCCCGGCTCACGCGATGTAGGCCTCGCTGCGGTTGTGTTTCCGGGCCAGGTAGCGGGCGGCGGCGCGGCTGGGCATCCGCACCATGGAGAGCTCCTTGGCGTAGCGCGTGCTGGCGCATGGGTTGGGGCAGCGGCACGCGTCCTTCCGCAGCAGGGCGTCTGCGGGCCACAGGCGCCCGGGTCAGGGCCGCCCGCCCCGCGGGGCCGGCGCCGGGGTCGGGGTCGTGGGCTGAGCCGGGTTGCCGGGTGCGGGGCGGGGGTGGGGCCGGGGTGCTGGGGAGGCTCGCCTCTTACCCAGCGCCGGGTGGGCACAGTCCTTGTACTGCTGGGGGCTGCACACTGGGGCACTGCCTGCACAGCGGGGGGTGGGGGACAGGAGACAGCTTCTGGAGCGGCCCCCCCAGGACCCTCGCTTCCCCGTAGGCCCTCCTCCGCAGCCCCCAGCCCCTTACCTGGCATGTGCATCATTCTGCAGCCGCATTTCCGGGCTACATAGCGGCTCTCACAGGCCAGGCGGCACCCCATTAGACTATAGGGAGGGCTGAGGCCCGGGCCAGGGGCACCCAGGGGACCAGACGCTTCTGGCTCAAAGTCAGGGTCCAGAGAAACAGAGCTGCAGTCACCCCAGGGCGGCGGCAGGAAGCTCAGCTGAAGAGGGGCGGGTTAAGGAGGCTCCCCCGGGAGCAGTGAGGTCCTTGGGGCAGGTGTGAGGAGCTGAGATGGGGGCAGAGGGGTGGTCTGGGCTGAGGGGGGCGTTGGGGGGCACCAGGGAGGATGCTTGCTGCTTCTGGCAGGACACGAAAGTCTGGTAGCCAGGGGCTGCCCCGAAGCCCAGCTGGTCTATGAGTGGCGGCTCTTCCTGGGTGTGGATCTGCACTCGGACCCCCACCTCAAACGGGGTCTCCTCTGCAGGAAGAGGGGGACCCTGAGTCCTGAGGCCCAGGTCCCCGGGGATCCCCTGCTGCAGACCCCTCTCCCCAGGACTGTGACCAGCCAACCCTGCCCCTTCCCACAGGAAAGGACAGGCCTGGCTCCACACAAACCCACTCCCCGGACTCCCCCCACACCCCCCTCCCCGTACCTGTGTCCCTCCACACAGGCAGGTACTCCTCCTGCTGCACGTCCAGCATAACCTCCAGCCCGTTGCCCATGCCGCCCTTGGGGGTGCTAAGAAGCTCAGCTCCGTCAGCGCCGGAGTTAAAGGTGTAGCACTGCCCCATCCGGGTGAAGATCTAGGGGGTGGGCAGAGGACAGACATCTCCAGGGGCCAGCTGGCCCTTTCCCGAGGCCAGTGTGAGGACCCTGCCACCTCTCTCCTTGGCCTCTACCTGGCTCTCTCTTTGAACACTGAAGCCCACATCTCCATGCCCTCAGCATGTGTGCTAAGTCGCTAAATTTGTGTCTGACTCTGCGACCCCATGGACTGTCTGTAGCCTGCCAGACCCCTCTGTCCATGGGATTCTCCAGGCCAGAATACTGGAGTGGGTTTCATGCTTCCCTCCAGGGGATCTTCCTGACCCAGGGATCGAACCCAGGTCTCCTGCACTGCAGGCAGATTCTTTACCTGGTAGCTGAGCCACCAGGGAAGCCTCATGCCTCCAGACCCTCCCTCAACCGGCACATGGACTCGGACCCTCAACAGCTCCCATCAGCCTCATGCCTCACCCTCACCGCAGGCCCCGGGCACAGCCCGCAAGACAAGTGTTTCTTTGGAGACTGGCAAAAAAGGAAGAGGGTCCCAGCTGCCCTCCTTTAGGTCTGGCAGAAGAGGCAGAGGGAAACCACGCCCCCTCCCTGCTGGCAGGGGGTGCCCTGCCCCAGCACATCAGATGCCCCCAACTTCCCAGGAGCAGGCTCTCCCCAGACCAGACCTGGGCCCAGAGCCAGCCTGGGTGAGGGCCCTCAGAACCCCCAGTGTGACCTTGCCCTTTGTGGTCCAGCTGAGGGCCAGGAGGGGGCTGAGAAGGATCGCTTCTTGGGCTAAACAGAAAGGCACTGGTGGGGCGAGGGAAGGGGAGCCCTGGCCCCTGGCATGGCATGGCTATCCAGGATCTCTGGCTTTGGGGGAGGCAGGGTGGGCCAGGCCCAGGCTGGTGCCGGACAGCTCACCGTGGTGAAGTTCTCGGGCCCACAAGGCCAGCCTTGGTAGCGGCAGTCCAGCAGCATGTCCTCGAGGGCGTGCCCGGCCCGGGCGTAGAGCCGGGCCACGTCGAAGGTGGGGCTGGGCATGAAGCCGGGTGGTGCGGGGGGCTGGCCCAGGGCGCGCAGGTAAGCAGCATGCTCGGCGGGCTCCAGGCCCAGCAGCGCGGGCCCGGCCCAATGCAGGTCGTTGGGCGTGAGGCGTGAGCGCCGCAGCGGGTTGACGTTGCACAGAGTGACAGCTGGGAAGGTAAGCCGGTGGCTCTCGTGCTCCTCCAGGGCTGTCTCATGGTGGAACTCCCCATAGTAGCACACCCGCCCCGCCACCTGGTACAGGAAGGTGGCCAGGGCCAGGAGCACGGCGGCGGCCCACAGCCCCCTGCGCGCCGGCGGGGCCCCTGGGCCGAAGATGTGGCCCAGACCGTGCATGGTGCAGCTGCTGGCGAAGGCACGGATGTCTGAGGCGGGCAGCCGGGCCTCCTCTGGGCCTGCGGGGGGCTTCATGGCTGCAGCCCCGGGACGGGGGTGCAGGGGGGCAGATGAGAGTGTCAGTCAAAGGTTGGGAAGGGTCATGCAGGGGTGAGTCAAGGAAGGGAGAGCGGGGTGGTGGGGGAGAGGCACTGGCCTGGGGAGACGGGCTGTCCTGTCCGTCGGAGGGTCCCCTCGGCCTCCTCCGGCCCCGGGCGGTGGCCCCGCTGGGCACAGTGATGGGTCCCAGGGTATGGGGGGGGGCGCTCCGTGGCAGAGACCAGGTATGATGCGGCCGACGTGGCAAGCAGGGCGGCTCTGCTGGAGGCTGCTTGGCTGAGCCGGAGCTGCCGCAAAGGATTGGGTTTCAGCGGTGAGGGGGCAAGGGGGATGGCAGAGCAGTCTGGGGGGGGCGGGGGAAGGTCCCTGGGGCCCCAGGCTGAGCCATTAGTGCAGCGTTGGGGGGTGGTAAGGGAGGGGGTGGCAGTGGAGACTACCAGAGGCGCCGGCAGGAAACCACAGCATTCCTGGATCAGGCTTGAGAAGGGGGAGCCCCGAGGTAAGTTGGGGCTCGGAGTGCTCGGGTGGACCCCAGGTCCCCAGCTGCAGACCCTGAGTGTCGGGCCCGAGGGGCAGCCGCTGACCCTTGGCCCAGCCCTCGCTCCCCCACACCCCCCAACCTCACCCCGGTTTGTCTGCTCTTTCGCAAACAGCGGAGCTGGCTCTCGACCAGGCTGGAAAGTGATGGGCAGCTGGTATCAGCAAGCTCTTCCTTCCGGGCCCCCAGTGTCCCAGCCAACTCTGGGTGCCCGGGGGCTCCTCTGGCCCCATGTCCAGAGGTCCAGAGACAGTCCATCTCCGGCGATCCTCTCTCCCACCTCCCCACGTGCAGACCCTCCTGTCTGGGCGGGGGGCTGGCCTCTGCCGCAGTGACAGTGGGCTCACTCGTCACCCTTCAGGTGGGACATAGGTGGCCATGGGCCGCCCTCCAGGTAGTATGGATGCTTTGTGAACTTCACATCTCTTTTCCCTTAACGACACATCCTGGAGGCCGTGTGGTCTCCAGTACCCGGAAAACTTCCATGTTTTTTAAACGGCTACATATCATTTATGCGGATGCACCATCGTTCGTATTAATACAGCCACACCCCTGTTGATGAACACTGGGGGTTTCCAGTCTTTCGTGGCAAACAATGCACTCTCAGTAATGCTGCACAGATGGAAACTCCCAGAAATACAGCCGCCGGGTCAAGAAGAGGTAACTGCCCGGGGAGCCTGATCGACACCGTGAAATTCCCCACGGTGGGCACTCCCATCAGGAACAGGGGCGTGTCTGTCTTCCCTGGGTGGGCGGGTGCTTTTCTAAAGGAGGAACTATGTGGCCCTGGGCCAGCGAGGGTGTTCTGGGCCACAGTGCCCAGCACGGGGTGGTAACGCTGGCCGTGTCAGGGCAGTCAGGGCCCTTGAATGATGCTTCAGATGTTCCAGAGGTGGGTTGAGCAGAGGAAAGTTCCCAGCGGCTGGAAAACAGCAGAGCTGCAGGCTCGCTGGCCTTGTGGGGTTCCAGAGTCTTGCTGACCCGAAGTACAGGGGACAGGAAGGAGGCAGCTGCTGAGGGGCCTAGCTGCCAGACCCTGAATTTGGTTAGCCGCTGGTCGTGTGGCTGCGGGAGGCGCTGCAGGCCTGAGACGTGCTGTGGGTTGATCTCCGCTAGTGTGTTGACTGCATTCACTTATACTCCATGTCCTTCCACAGAGCCTCTGCGGCGAGGCTCCACGAGGCATGGGCTCTTGGCAGCGAGGGGAACTGTGCCAACTGAACATGGCCATGCTGCGCCGCGATCCCCTGGTCTCCCGCCCATCCTGCCAGCGAGACTGCGGTGGGCAGGGGCCTCCCCGTCCCCCCTCATGGGCTTGGCGTCCCGCAGCAGGCGCTTAATGAACACACATCTTGAAGGAGTAATAACACCGTTTACTGCACAGATGTAACCAGCTTCTGAGGCTGCAGCCACAAGTACGTTCCCACAGATCATTCTAATTAAACTCTTAAAAACAAGCTCTCAAAATGAAGTACAGCTGGGTTTATGACCCACGCGGAGTGGCTGCAGGAGCCAAGGTCGGGGCTAAGGCTACGAGTGGGCAGCTGACCGCGGGGTCTTCTGTGGTCTCACTACTTCCCTAAAGGGCTGGAGGTGGGGGGGGGCAGGATTCGGAGAGGCCACCCTGCAGAGGTAAGGAAAGACATAGGATCTGGTGTTGAGAGATGTCTGGAGGCTGCTGGTGGAACAGGAGCTGGCTGGGGCTGGGAGGGGGGAGTGGACTGGCGGGGGAGCTGAGACCTGCCCTTGGCTGCCCTCCCTAGGGAGGGGTTAGTGGCAGAGCAACCTGGAGCCAGGCCAGGCCTGCCCAGGGAGCCGACCTCTCATCAGCAAGAAAGCAGGGCATCCAAGCAGGCTGGCCTTGGCCCGATGGTAGCATCTGCTCCTGGACCACATCCACATCCACGGAGGCTGCGGGGGACCGAGTCCTGGCTGCCGCATGCACACCGGGGCTGTGCAGCCTGCCCCAGGCTGGCCTCCAGGCACAGCTGCCCGCTGCTGCCACCCCCGGTCACCCTTCCATGCGGTGGGATAAATCCAAAAGGTCTGGCAGGGGCAACCCTCTTCCTCACCCCAGGGCGAGACTCAGTGGGGTCGTCAGCCCCGATGGGGCTGTGAAGGGGGAAGGCTTCCCGGAGGGAAGTGCAGTGAGCAGAACTCAGGGAGGACGGGTGACCAGGGATGGAGGAAAACCCTGGCTGCTCCGAGGTCCCTGGAAGCTGACACCCCGCCCCACTACAGTTTTGGGGTCACAGTCCCGTGCACTGGGCAGCTGGCCTGTCCTCTCTCAAGAGGAGGCTCTGGTCAGACTGCACCTGGGACCCTCTGACCACCCCAGGGAGGCTGGCCTGGCCCCTCGTCAGCCTGGTTTTATGTCTCGTCAGCCCCCGGAGCTTAGAGCATCAGCTGCCCCTTAGTGGGTTCCGGTGAGCGTTAGCACTGACTGTCCCCCGTGGTTGGGGGCTGGGGCACGTGTCCCCCCTTCTGTCACTTTCAGAGGTAGGTATCCCCACCTCTAGGGCAGGGGTCCACAGTCTCGCCAGGTGACAAGACTTGAGGTGCACGGGAACGGGGCAGTGGGGAGACGGGCTGGCTCCTGGCAACCTCTTGTGGAACAGACCACAGCCACCCCTGGCCCCGGGCCAGGGGCCCGCCAGAGACCTGTCCCATTCAGACGGTGGTGGGGGGGGGGGCGTGGGGGGGCCGACATTGAAAGGACTGTGTCATGGGGCAGGGAGAAGGGAAGCTGTGCCCAGGATGGGGCTGTGGGTTAAAGCGTTGGCTCAGAGAGTGGTCTGCTTCTCCCAGGGTCTGAGAGATGCGTTAAGAGTCCGTGGAGGAACTTGAAGTCATGGCTTGGGTATGGGAGGAACCCAGGGGTGAGTCCCTACCGCCCTCCCTCAATGCTGACTTGTGAAGAGTCCTTGCAGCTGCGGCCTGGACACCGAGGTTAGGCTGTCAGGTAGAAGGGAGGCGCAGCAGGGTGGGGAGATGGGTCAAGAGGGCTGGGCAAAGGGAGGGGACCCACGTGGGGCCTGGGAGCCCACCCCCTCCCCTGTGCTGCCGGCCCAAGGACTCTCAGCTCCAGCAGGAGGCGGGCAGCCTTGGGGCAGGAGGATGGCTGGTCCCAGCCTCCTCCCAGCCCAGTGCCTGGCCTGGGGTTTTATTCTGAGCAGGAGAAGCCGCCCCACCCAGCTTGCTGGCTCTCCTCCTGGGGGCTGGGTCTGTTGGAGCCCCCCTGAGCTGAGCCCCGGCCTCAGCCACGGACGCCTGGCAGTGACCAGACCTTTCAGGACTTGGAGTGCCAATGCCCAAGGACCCGGGGCGCCTCTGGAGGCGGGGTGTCCAGGGCCTGTCTCCGGATGAGCTCAGCGTAGAGCCCGCCCTTCTTCAGGAGCTCCTCATGGGTCCCCACCTGCAGAGAGGAACGGGGTAGGGGGCAGACGGTCAACCCCCGCCTGGCCCAGAGCTCACAGCCCTCAGAGGACCAGCTTCTTGGGCTGGCCTCCACCTAAGCCAGAGCCCCTCCTGAGGACACAGCACCGGCGGTCATAGGTCGCGGCTGGCGCATCTGTACTTATTAGCAGATCTGGATCATGGAAGAGCCTCTGGGTCCCCCTGTCCTCCTTACAGGGCCAGGTGCCCCTCACCCAGTGCAGGCTGCTAGGTGGGTGTGAGCCGGGGCCCATATAGCCTCTGAGTCCTGCTGCAGACCCAGTCTCGAGGGCTGCTGGGCCTCCTCCAGCACCGTACGCTTCTGAGAACTCTCCCCCGTGACCCTGGGGGTCTCACTGCAGCTCTGCTCACTGCTCCCCTACCCCCAGGGGAAAAAACGGGGGCCCAGAGCGGCCAGGGCTTACTGAAGAGCAAGAACTCCTGAATCCATACGGGTGCTACTTCCAGACTGTAACCCCCAGCCCCCAGGGCCAGGCCAGACCCTTCCACAGCTCAGCTGAACAACCCATCTCTCTGTGTCCACCCCAGCCCACCGACCTGCGCCCCGGGGCCCTGGCCAACCTCGCAGACCCGGCCATGGGCCATGACGACGATCTGGTGGGCCCCGCGCACGGTGCTGAGCCGGTGGGCGATGACCAGCACGGTGCGCCCAGCGCTGGCGCGGTCCAGGGCTTCCTGCACGACCCTCTCAGACTCCGAGTCCAGTGCGCTGGTTGCCTCGTCCAGGATCAGCACGGCGGGCTGCTTGATGAGTGCTCGGGCGATGGCCAGGCGCTGCTTCTGGCCGCCAGACAGGGTTGCACCCCGCTCACCTGGGCGGTAGATGGGGAGAGGGCAGGGGTGACGCCTGGCAGCACCCTGATCCCCCACTGCTGTGTGGGGCACAGTGACACGCGAGGAGGCCAGGCTCCACCCCGCACTAAGGCACGGCTCAGAGCTGGGAGGGGCCCAGGCCCACCCGCCCTGGCCCTGTAGCTCCAGCTGCCTTCTCCTGGCCTCCTGGGTCTCTGCTGGACACAGATGTGGCTCCTGGAGTGGGGGTGGCTGAATGGCGGGAGTTCACCCTACCCCTGGACATTCTGGAAAGACAACATGAGGGGTCCAAAATGCCCACAGAGAACAGCAAAGGTGGCAGGCTGAGAGCCAAGAAGAGCCTCCAGGTAACAGAGCAGGGTGCCGGAGGGATAGGGAAAGCACCAAGAGAGGGGTGGGCCAGCTCCTCCAGGCAGGGCAGGGTCCACGGGAGTCTCAGCAGCCAGAAACACGGACTTCAAAGGATGGCTGCACAATGCGGCAGGCTAAGCTCAGCAGACTGAGGCCTAACTGTCAGTCGCTCAGTCCTGCCCAACTCTGCGACCCTGTGGACTGGAGCCCGCCAGGCTCCTCTGGCCATGGCATTCTCCAGGCAAGAATACTGGAGCGGGTAGCCATTCCCTTCTCCAGGGGATCTTCCCGACCCAGGAATCAAACCAAGTCTCCTGCATTGCAGGAGAATTCTTTACCATCTAAAAGAACGGTAAAGAATCTGAAAGGGCTTCCCTCACCAGGGAAGCCCTGACTGAGGCCTAAGTGTCAAGAGGGACGTCTCCAGCGGCCCAGGGGTTAAGACTCTGTGCTTCCACTGCAGGGCACGCTGGCTGGATCCCTGGTCAAGGAACTAAAATCCTGTATGAAGTAAGGCGTGACCAAAAAAGTAAAAAAAACAGAGGTGAGAACTTTGGATACACCTGCACTATGAGAGGATTTCCCCGTGGTAAAGAATCCACCTGCCAACTGAGGAGATGAAGGAGACCTGGGTTTAATCTCTGGGTGGAGAAGATCCCCTGGAGGGGGAAATGGCAACCCACTCCAGTATTCTTGCCTGGAGAATCCCATGGACAGAGGAGCCTAGCGGGCTACAGTCCATGCGGTCACAAAGAGTCAGACACGTCCAGCACGGTGAGACATGCTGGAATATTCTGCAACAGAGCCAAGACACTCTGGATAATGGACACAAGCCCAAAGGTTGAAGAAAGGAGCTCTGAGAAGTACACACCAAGCTTCAAGCGTCCATATGAAGATTCTGGTGTGATGCTACAACATCCCAGTGTTCTAGAACCGCCAGAGCCCTCTTCACGCTAAGTCACAACAGAGACTTCCTCAACCAAACCCATCCCTATATACCAAGAGTGGAAACACCTTTCGTTAAAGGATAAAAGCCAGAGAGAGAGATTAATACCCTGTGCTTCTGGTCAGGTCTTGGGAGCTGACGTGGTGAACTCTGAAGGGTCCCATGTCACAGATCAGGTGTGTCCCCATCACGCTCCTGTCCCTGCAGCCAGTGTGTGCCTGAACCACCCGGGCATGGTCTCTCTCATCCCCCGAGAGCCGCCTCTGTCCCCCTCAACCACAGTCCCGGTCTGGTCTCCCCCGACGCCATAACCGCATTCCTGCCCCCTGCCCCCCAGCCCACGTGGGCCCCCAGGCCTGTGTGGGACACCATCCCTGAACTCACCCACAATGGTGTTGTAGCCCTCGGGGAAGCTGGTGATGAACTCGTGTGCGTTGGCTTCCCGGGCAGCTGTATAAACCTCTTCATCGGAGGCGTCCACCTTCCCGAAACGAATGTTCTCCATGATTGTGGTTCCAAACAGGACGGGCTCCTGGGGGCAGGAGGTGGGGGAACCACAAGAAACATCCCGACTGTACCCTGAACCCAAGGGGTGCAATCAGGAGAGTTCTGGCCACAACAGGACCCCATGGAGGGCGGGTGGGGAGGTTCAGAGTTACAGGTCAGAGAGAGACCCATCAGAGTGGGGAGAGGCTGAGCTCGCTGCAGGACATGGGGCCCCTCGGGAAGGTGGCTAGGAGAGCAAGACCAGCTGGCCGGGCAGGACACCCTGCTCTGGGGAGATGGGCAAGGAGGATTTTATTATTACAATTTGACCTTCTGGATGCCATGGGCTCTCAGGGATCCTAAAAGGGCCACCCCATGGGATCTCTTAAACTGAGGAACAGAGTCCAAAGGCAGAGCTGCAGTGGCTGGGACCCCGGTGAATGAACACAGGGACTAATGAAGACAGCCCGCCCGCCCCTACCCCGAGGGCCGCGGAATGGTGCTGGGCAAAGCTGGGCCATGGGACCGAGAAGCAAGCTTCACCTGGCTGATGAAGCCGATGACCTGGCCCCGGAGCCAGGAGGGGTCGAGGGTGCGCAGGTCATGCCCGTCCAGTGTTACCATGCCCGCTGTGGGGTCGTAGAAGCGTTCGAGCAGGGAGGCCACGGTGGTCTTTCCTGGTGGTCATGGAGGGCAGCGGGGCGTGGGTTTCCAGAGTGTGTTCCCGGAGAGTGGGGCCCCTCCTGCCACACTGAGTGGTTCCCATGGGGTGGAGTCATGGTAGGGCAGGGGGTGGTGGGCCCCTCTTACCTCCCCCGGACTGGCCCACCAGGGCCACGATCTTGCCTGGGGGCAGCGTGAGGCTGAAGTCTCTGAGCACGGGGAAGCCGGGGCGGCAGGGGTAGCTGGCAGGAGGCGAGAGACCCTCAGGTTGCACCTGGTTCTTGGACCCTTGTTGCCCTGGTCCCTCCTGAACTCTTAAGTCTCCCTGAGCCCCAGAGAGGGGCTTATTCAGAGGGAGACACCACCCCACGGGTCCCCAGACAGGCCCCCTGGCCTGCCCTCAGCCGGGAGAGGAGGCAGCTGATACCGACCTGAAGGAGACATTGTGAAAGGTGATGGAGCCACGCAGGCGCTCCCGGGGCAGG
The DNA here is from genome assembly GCA_007570785.1 of Antilocapra americana. NCBI lineage: Eukaryota > Metazoa > Chordata > Mammalia > Artiodactyla > Antilocapridae > Antilocapra > Antilocapra americana. Next base: position 1,184,218 of record ML660786.1, read on the forward strand.
CTGCAGCCCCCACTGAGCGCGATGCCGGGGCTCAGGGTCATGTACTCGAAGACCCGGGCGCCCGCGCTGAGTCCCCGTACCACCTGGGGAGAGGTTGGAGTCTGGGGTGAGGGAGGCCTGGGTCTGAGGGAAGGGGCAGCATCTCCTGGACTCCCCCCCCAGGGGGGAAGGGCTCACGGTATCCCCTTCGCCAGCATACAAGTCACATGGGTGGCTGTGGGACTCCAGGCCAGATTCCGGGCCCACACTGCCAGACCTGACTCTGCAGCTCACCTGACCGAACAGGATGGAGAGGTTGGCCATGGACCTGCAAGGATAAGACGTGGGTTGGAAGAGGGGAACAGGGAGAGGCTGAGAAGGTGGCCCAGAGGCAGAGGGGCAGGTCTGGGGGCGGGGGCGGGCGTGCTGAGTGAGGCAGGGAACTTGGCGGCCTGAGGCCACCCTGCGGCCAAACGCAGAGGTTTCTCCTGAAACCTGGGGCCCCTGGGGCCCTGGGACCTGGCGACCCTGGGTAGACCACCCAGTCCTGGGACACATCACTCCTTCCTTCAGAGCCGTGTTCTCTCCTGGCCTGGAGGGGGCTGACTCCCCGAGTCAGCTTCGGGGACTCCCTGAGGGCCGGGCTCCAGGGAGGACACGGCAGGGAAGGGCGGGGGGTGGGCAGGGGGCTTGGACCCCAGGCTGCCCGCAGCCTGCATGGCGCAGGGTGAGGCCCACCCAGGCGGCCGGATCTAGGGCCATCCACGCCTGGGGAAGCAAGATCTAATGAAGTAGAAATAAAGGATGTTACTCCTTCCACAGGAAGAAGGTAACAGAAGACACTGGACCGCAGCAGGGGCGGGGGGGCTGAGGGGACCCCAAGAGAAAATTCCCTGAAGACGTTATCTCACCGTGGCTGCGCCCAGACGCGGGCAGCTGCCTCTGTCACACGGGCTGGAGGGGGGTGAGTCACCACTCCTTAGTCACCGTGCCCGGCCAGCCTGGCCAACCGTGACCGTGCCTCTGCGGCTGTGCGTGCGGGTTTTCCTAGAAGTGAGACTGACTCCCCAGGGTCTCACTTGTCCCAGCACCCAGGTGGGGGCTGGAAGGGCGGGGCACGGGGCTCAGAGCGCTTGCTGGAAGGAGCGGGAGGCATGGAGAGAAGCCTGGACGGGGCATTCTCTGCCAGTGTCGGGAGAGCACCATCCGCCAGAGACCCGGATGCCGTCAGGGCCCGAGGGGGTGCCCCGCGGCCACTGAAGACCAGCTGCACGTGATCCCGCTCTCCAGGATGGGGTGGGAGGCAGGCCTCACCCTCCCTGGAGGCCCTGCGGGGCGGGGTGGGGGCTGGGCCCATTCCCAGGGGGACCCAGACCCGGATGCCTGGCCGTGACCCTGGTTTGTTTGGGCACCTCCCCGTCCCTTCCAGGACACCAGGGTCACCACTGAGAAGCCCTTGGGTGGGGCCCAAAGGTTGAGGCTGAAGTTGGGGTAGGCCTGCCTCCCTGCCTCCCCCTGCCGGACCCCAGGAGGAAACAGCAGCTTCTTTACTGACACTAGTTCCTCCAAGGTGGGTGGTAAAGGCTCTCCATGTGGGCGGTGTGTGTGTGTGTGAGTCACACAGTCGTGTCTGACCCTGTGACCCACGGAGTACAGCCCACCAGGCTCCTCTGTCCATGGGATTTTCCAGGCAAGAGTACTGGAGTGGGTTGCCATTTCCTTCTCCAAGGGAGATCTTCCCCACCCAGGGATCGAACCTGGGTCTCCCACTTTGTGGGCAGATGCTTTACCATCTGAGCCACCAGGGAAGCCCCCTGACCATGGTGAGGGGCCCCCAAATGGCTGGGCCCAGGGCTTCTGTGTATGCAAGCGACCCCACCTAGCAGCCTGCGAGAGGCTTTCCGGAATCTGTAATGGCACTCTGCTAGCCTGCCAGGCCGTGCAGTGGGGAGGGAAGGAGCCGGTCTGTGCCCAGGCCACAAGGGGGAGGGGGCCCAGCGGAAGGCGAGCCCGAGGGAGGAGGGCCAACCCCATGCAGGGAGCCAGGGGTGTCCATGCAGGTCAGCACCGGGGGAGAGGCAGCCGGGGTGGCCCAAGTTCCGTCTCTGGAAGCCTCAGACCTCTGTGTCCCAAGGCCATGGGGGAGGAGCGGGGTGTCCAGGACCAGAGAGGGTGTGAAGCAGCCTGGCTAGGCAGCACTGAGCAGAAACGGGGGGACCCTGGGGTAGGACAGGGGGGCTCTTTTCTACCTGCCCTGGCTCGGGGTGAGTGCCACTCTTCCCCGGACGATAGCAAGGCCGACGGTGAAGGCCTCTGGGAGAGACGCCCGCCACACTTGCAGAGGGTGAGACCCAGAGCAGAGCAGGACACGAGGGGCGGGGGAATCGAGGTGAGGAGGGGGACCCCAGGGGGGCGTCGGGGCTGATGCCATTTTCTCCAATGGTTGGTGGTAACATGGGTCTTCACACTTCAGTTACTTGTTATTTCATATTTACTCTATTTATCTAGCATCTATTTACATTTTACGTTTTCTGGTGTATGTGGTACACGGCGGGAAGACAAAGCAAGGAGAAACGGAATCAGCCGAAGGAGCTGCCGGGAACTCGGCTTGGAAGGGACAGGGGAGAGAAGGAGGCCACCTGCCCTGGGTCCTCTCGTGGCAGAGCTGGTGGGCACACGGGGCCAGCGGAGCCGTGAAAACGGTGAGCCAGCTGGGTGGGATGTGCAGGAGAAGGTCAGGCAGACGGCGGGAGGCCAGCTCTTAGAGAGCGTGTCAAAGACGGCCTACCATACATGGAGTCTTAAAGTAAGTGAAAGAAAGTCCTGTTCGGCTCTTTGCAACCCCACGACTGTGCCTGCCAGGCTCCTCTGTCCATGTTAATTTCCCAAGCAAGAATATTGGAGGGGGTTGCCATTTCCTTCTCCAGGGGTTCTTCCCCACCCAGGGATCAAACCCAGGTCTCCCGCACTGCAGGCAGACTCTCTACCATCTGAGCCACCAGGGAAGCCCACATGGAGTCTTACTCAGCCTTAAAAGGGAAGGCAATTCTGACACCAGCCCCGATGTGGACGAACCTGGGAGAAGTCACCCTCAGAGAAAGACGCCCTCAGCAGGGGACAGACACCATATGAGCCCACCTAGATGAGGACCTGAGGTGGACAGATTCACAGAGACAGAAAGCAGGACAGGGCTGCTGGGGGCTGGGGGAGGTGTCATCTAGGTACAGAATTTCAGTCTCTCAAAGTGAAGACATTCTGAAGATGGATGCTGTTGACGGCCACACAACAATCTGAGCGTTATGTGATCTAATAAACTGTACTTAAATACATCAAGACGGTAAATTTTGTTATGGGTGTTTTATCAAAATTGAACAAAAAAGGCTTATCAAGGAAACTTTTGAATTGTTGGGAAGTTGAAGCTGACAGCTGCATTTCTGAGGTATAGTCAGTGAATGAGGTTGCAGGGAGCCCTGAGTGGACACTGCTGGAAGGCAGGGGGCCCCCTCCCCAGCCCTGCACTTCACTGGGGGAGCTGGTCACCGTACCCACAGCAGACTGGCGCCCCCTGGCCCAGCTGGGCCCCTCGGGAAGAGAACGGCCCACACTCACCTCTGCACAGTCTGGGAGGCCACTAGGAAGGACATGAGGTCTCCCCCCGTCAGCTGCTGCCCGGCCACGAGGGAGCCCCCAATAAACAGGGTGCCCAAGACCATGCCTGTGAAGGCCAAGGACAGGGGGTCAGGGAGGAGGCCGGGGGACAGAGCCTGGCCCCTGTGCTCGTCCCTGCCACGCTCCTCATTGACTGGCATTTTGGCAAGTCACTCGAACGGTCTCTGCCTTTGTTCCTCCTTTGGCAACAAGGGGGCTGGAGGCATCTCACTGCTTCCTCCCTGGCAGGTCTGCCCATGGCTTGAATGTGACACTGGGCCTGCGTGCCCACTGCCTGCCCGAGTTGGCAGCCTCCTCCTCTACTTAGCAGACCAGCTGCCTGGCACTGGGAGACGTCGGCCACCATGCAGGTGGAGAGCTGCCCTGGCTCTTCCGAGCTCACCCTGAGCCGCGTCCATACTGCCCCCCGGGGTCCCTGCTCACGCACAGTTGAAGGCGATGTTGGAGAGCCCCTGGAACAAGGCGATGCCTCTGCCCAGCTCCTCTGCCTTACAGCGGGACCCCTCCAGCTCCGCTCCGTAGCGTCTGGGGACAGAGGCCGAATCCGGCCCTCAGGAAGCTGGAAAGGTGGGGCCCGGGGCCGATGGAGGGGCCTTTGGGGAGCACCCACCAGCTCCGTGCTCCACCCCTGCTCAGGACTCACTCCTCCTCCCGCTGCTCCATGGCGAAGGCTCGCACGGTCCGAACATTGCCCAGGGCTTCATCTGCCACACCCGTTGCCCTGGCGACCTGCCAGGAACCCAGGAGTTAGGAAGCGGGGATGCAGACGGGGAGGGTGACTGAAGAGCACAGGGTGCAGAAGGAGCTGAGCACAACGGGGATGGGTGGGAATTCCGATACCTGCTCCTGACACTGGCGAGACAGTTTTCTGAGAGCTGAGCCCATCAGGGTGCCAACTCCCATCAGGGCAGGCGTGGCCACCATCAGCAGCAGCGTGAGGCGTGTGGAGAGCATGGACAGGGACACCAGGCAGCCGGCCACCTGCGTGCAGCTCCGCAGCCCCTGGGCAGTGGACAGGAAGCCTGTGAGGCATCAGCACCAGGACGTGGGGATTCTCCAAGTGTCAGATGGCTAGAGCCAGTTCCCCACTCCACTAACAAGGCAAGAACACAGGTCTGACCCCAGGAGGCCTCCAGTCACAGAATGTAACCCTTTCCTGACCAGCAGGGGTGAGAAACTACAGACCAAGACCTCCTCCTCCTCCTGATAATGCCATTGCCCTCTTCTGCTCCAGAAACTGAATCAAAAAAAGAACCGCCTGGCAATGCCACCCAGGGCCTGCTGGGGGGGCAGTCAGTGACAACGTCAGGGGGTAGGGGATGAAGAGAGGACATCAGGAATACAGCAGAGCCGTCGCTCACTCTCCTGTCAGTGGGCCAGGCACTCTGGGGCCAGGCCGGGACGATGCTCTTGGCAGGCAGGGCCGGCAAAGGCTCTTAGGTCTGAGTTCTCAGGAAGGGTTTTCTGGGGAGGTCGGATTTCACCGCGGGAGAGAAACAGTCTGTCCTGACCTTGGACACACTGCCGTGGCACCTCCCGCCTGTAAACGTCCCTGTACTCTCACCCACACCCTCAGAGGGCAGGCTTCTAGCTTTGGTGTGAGTGGAGGGGTGAGGGGGCCCAAGAGTGGGTCGGGGCTGGCCTGCGAGTGTGTGCAAATGTTTGCGTGTTAGACAGCGGAGGAGCACCCGGGGCACTGACCTGGGAGATGACCAGTTTGAAGGAGGATTTAAACTCCTGCACGTCCGTGGTCAGTCGGCTCACCAGCTGCCCTGTCTTCTTAGCGTCGAAAAACTCGATGTCTTGGCTGGCCGCAGGTGGAAGCATGGAGGGAGACACGCCCTCAGGACGAGGCCCCGCCCCAGACACGCCCAGACCCCAGGGCCCTGACCCCTACCGGAGCAGGTTGCAGAAAAGCGCCCTCCGCAAGTCCACGGCCATGCGCTCGCCAATGCGGGACAGCAGCACCAGGTACCCAAAGGTCAGCAGGCCCTGGGAGAGAGGCCCAGCTTTCAGGGGTGCCCGGGGTTCCTCAGGGGAGGCGGGGGGCCCCCCAGCCCTCCCTCCGGCAGTACCTGGAGGCCGTAGAGGAGGAGCAGGTGGGTGCTGAGGCTCCGGGACTCCGTCAGGAAGCTGCCCGCATGCTCCCTCGTGTACTTAGCCACAATCTCCACCAGCTGCCCCAGGAGCAGGGGGATCTGTACGTTCACCAGGGCCGCACCCAGTGCGAGCTTGGGGTTGGGGGTGGCCAGTCAGAGGGGGACCACCTCTACCCCATCCCTGAGCCTTCCTCTCTCACTGCTGCCCATGCTTTGAGGTTCCTGTGTCTCTCAGAGAGGAAAACCCAGCCACCAGCCCCTTGGGACCCTCGGACCCTGTCCCCCATTCACCCTGTGCAGGTCCTCTGAGGCACCCTCAGCCGTGTCCCCAAGCCAGTGGCCCTGGGTCTCCTCTGAGACTCAGCCGGGCAAGAAAGCTGTCCCTGTGTGCCCTGGCGGGGGCTTTTGCAAATGAGGGCTGTATCCTTCCCTTCCCTGGTGTGTGTGTGGGGGGGGGCGGGAGAAGACCTCACCACGACGGCTGCCCCCAGGACCAGCAGGTGGGGGCGCAGAAACTGCCAGAAGAGCGTCCAGTTAAAGCGGGGCTCCAGGACACAGGGTCTGGAGTGGGCCGGGGGGGCCTCTTCTGCCTCACACAGTGCCACAAGGCCGAGGCGGGGGCACTTACTCAGAACCAGGGGGCCCAGGAGGACTCCCCCGACCCAGCGCCAGGCAGAGGGGCTCCGGATGGGAGCCGGGGGTGCTCGAGGGAGGCGGGCCCGGAGCTGGGAGCGCAGCTGGGCCACGGCCCCGAGGAGGCAGGCGCTGGGGCGGCCATCGGAGGACCTGCAGGGAGAGAACGCCATTGGCGGCTCACGGGCCTGGCTGGCCCGCAGCTAGCAGCTCAGCGCCTGGCTCTCGGCCCTCGGCTCAGCCCTCTGGGGGACAGAGGCTTCTCTGGTGACAGCTCCCCCTGCCCAGCTCAGGGCGGCTCTTAAGCAACCTCCATTTCTGAGATGGACACACCCAGGGGAAAGTCAATGAGTCTTAAAGGTGTTTGTCCCCGGCTCATCTCTGGGGCAGCTGGCCCTAATCAGCGATCATCTCAAACCCCTGCTCTTCCAGAAAAATGACGGGTCATCAGAGCTGGACGGTGCTCCCCTTACAGATGAGCAGCAGACCTGGGAAAAGGTGGGAACCCTGCTGTCTGACTCCAGAATCTAGGCTCTGGATTGGGTGTGATGAGCTCACTGTTACATGTGGTGAGGCCAGGAGTGACCCCAAGACTCTGCCCATGGGTCGGAAGCTTATTACGTCCTATCGCCCTGTTCCCTCTGGGGCCTTGAGTGCTAACGAGGCAGACAAGGCATGGAAGACATGGGTGACAGACTCCTTCTCTGTCAGCTGGAGGAAGAAAAAGAAATAAAATCCAAGTAACTTGTATCTCGTCATCTCACATAGGCCAAGATCCACCATTTCCTGCAGTTCTGGTACCTGTAGATGGCAATGCAGGGTGGCCGGCCTACTGTGCGCCGCACTCTGCTCCGAGGTCCAGGGAACAAGAGGCGAACAGGACAGACCAAGTAATCACCCTCATGATGGTTAAGCTTTAGCGTGGGTGTATGTATATACCATGATGCTGGGAAAGACTGAAGGCAGAAGGAGAAGAGGGTGGCAGAGGATGAGATGGTTAGATAGCATCACTGACTCAAAGGACATGAACTTGAACAAGCTCCAGGAGATGGTGAAACAGGAGAGCCTGGCGTGCTGCCGTCCACGGGGTGGCAAAGAGCTGGACAGGACTTAGTGATCGAACAACAAAAATGTATAGGGCGGTGGGGGGGAGGACACAAAAGCTTGCTGAGGGTGGGGGGTGGCGGCAGGGGACCCATTACTGTCCCTTTAAATCATGTGAACTTGAGAGGGCAAGGAAGACCATAATCATAATTGCATTTTAAAGATCCCAGCAGAGAGGAGTGAGCTGGAGAAGGACAGGAGCAGCTATAGGGAGGCCCATTAGAAGTATCCGTTACCTGGCCAAGAGTAGAGGTAAGGATGTCCTCACCTCAACTATCTATCTACTACAGGTAGGACGACCAGAGACACAAATGAGATTACTGATGGGGAGGCTTTTAAAAAACAAATGGGTGACAGGGTTTTCCTTTACAGTGGTTTTTCCTATTTCCAGACCCTCCTAACTACACATCCCATCTCATCCTTCCCTGTTTCAATGAGGCCTGTGCTTCTTGCCACCTCTATTGTGACACCTTCCCCCACCCCATCCACCTGCCTGTTTTCCACTGTGTACTTCATATCTATCCAAAATATAAATGGAAAAAATATATAAATGGAAAAGCTCACTGTCCTGCTCTCTGTAAATGCCCCACTTCCCCACCAGACTATATATATTCCTTGATGGCAGGAAGTCTGATCTTATTCACCATTGTATCCCCAGAACACTTAGCAAAGCTCTAGTACAAAACAGAGTTCAGCAAATGGTTATATTTGTTGACTGCATGCCCTCATTAGAAATGCAGAACAACCTGACAAAATTAACCCTGAATATTCATTGGAAGGACTGATGCTGAAGCTGAAGCTCCAATACTTTGGCCACTTGATGCAAACAGCCAACTCACTGGAAAAGACCCTGATGCTAGGAAAGATTGAAGGCAGGAGGAGAAGGGGACACCAGAGGATGAGATGGTTGGACAGCATTATTGACTCAATGGACAGGAGTTTGAGCAAACCCTAGGAGATGGTGAAGAACTGGCAAGCCTGGCATGCCAGTCCATGGGGTCACAAACAGTTGGACATGACTTAGTGAGACTGAACAACAAGTAACCCGATTCGATGCTGCAATGTTTGTAAAGATTTAGAATTACTGTAGACAATAGTAAGAAATATATTTTACTTTGTGACAAAGCACAATGAACATATGTATGTTGCAGAAAATTGAAATGCTTCACAAAACAACACTTTCCTTATTTATTTATCTTTTTGGCCTCAAGGTTTGCAGGATCTTAGTTCCTCCACGAGGGATCAAACCTGAGTCCTGGCAGTGAAAGGCCCAAATCCTAACCACTGGATCGCTGGGCAAGTCCCTCCCTAATTTGTTTTTAAAACATGTATACTGTTATATTCACTTTTTAAAAAACTCAATTCATTTATGGCTGTGCTGGGTCTTCACTGCTGCACTTGGGCTCTCCTTAGTTGTGGTGAGCAGGGGCTACCCTGTGTTCCTGCACGGGCGTCTCACTGTGGTGGCTTCTCTTCCTGCGAAGCACAGGCTCTAGGTGTCTGGGCTTCAGGACTTTCAGCATGTGGGCTCAGAAGCTGTGGCATGCTGGCCAGGCCCTAGAGTGCAGACTTAGCAGTTGAGGTTCACGGGCATACTTGCTCTGAGGCACATGGAATCCTCCCGGACAAGGGATCGAACCCGTGTCTCTCCTGCATCGGCAGAGGGATTCCCATCCTCTGTACCACCAGGGAAGTCCTATATCCCTTCTAAAGGGTCCAGACTCACTAAATTCACTTTCTGATCTATTGTGTTGTGACCTGCAGGTTTGAGAAACACTGCACTGTGAACACACAAATTCCAGCACACTATTTGAAGTCTTTCCTGGGGTTGTGATCTTGTTTAAATAACAGCGACACCCTTATTCTTTTCCTAAGACTGTATTCAAGCCTTTTAATAATTTACCATGGCCACTTTCCAGCTTTTCTCATCTTCTCCAAACTAAGGTGTAAGCAGTGCTTGGTCAATGCCAAGAACTGGTGATTACTTCCCAGCACAGTACCATTACTTCCTAGCTGCAGCTCCGCCCATCTTGCCCTCCATCAGTCAAATGTGCTTCCCGAAGGACACAAGTCCACAGCCACCCTCCCCTGTGATCTGCTGCCTGCCTGGCTCTCGGGTTTTCACTCTAGGATTAGAAAGGAATCAGTCGCTTCTCATAAAGCATTTACAACGGAGTCACAGTCTCTGTGTCCTTTTCGTTCCCCATCTGTGTTTTTCTCTCTTGGGACCAACGTGTACAGAGTGATCGTACACCAACACATACATACTCTTTTATCTCTGCTGATAAAGTATACGGATTTAGGAACCATTTTTGTTCAGTTCACACTGAATCTCTGGAACAACTGCTATGCTGAAGGTCTCTGGACCCTTAATTTTTGTCTGCATCTCCAGACCAATTCCAAGAATGAGGACTGAGGCCAGAAACGGGGGGCCTGATGAAAGTGAAAGAGAAGAGTGAAAAAGTTGGCTTAAAACTCAACATTCAGAAAACTAAGATCATGGCATCCAGTATCATCACTTCATGTCAAATAGATGGGGAAACAGTGACAGAATTTATTTTGGGGGGCTCCAAAACCACTGCAGATGATGACTGCAGCCATGAAATTAAGACGCTTGCTCCTTGGAAGAAAAGTTATGACCAACCTAGACAGCATATTAAAAAGCAGAGACATTACTTTGCCAACAAAGGTCCGTCTAGTCAAGGCTATGGTTTGTTCAGTGGTCATGTATGGATGAGAGAGTTGGACTATAAAGAAAGTTGAGTGCCAAAGAATTGATGCTTTTGAACTGTGGTGTTGGAGAAGACTCTTGAGAGTCCCTTGTACTGCAAGGAGATCCAACCTGTCAATCCTAAAGGGGATCAGTCCTGAATATTCATTGGAAGGACTGATGCTGAAGCTGAAACTCCAATGCTCTGGCCACCTGATGTGAAGAGTTGACTCATTGGAAAAGACCGTGAGGCCGGGAAGGACTGAAGGTGAGAGGAGAAGGGGATGACAGAGGATGAGATAGTTGGATGGCATTACCAACTCGATGGACATGAGTTTGAGTAAGCTCCGGGAGTTGGTGATGGACAGGGAGGCCTGGCTTGCTGCAGTGGGGTCGCAAAGAGCTGAACAAGACAGCAACTGAGCTGAACTGAACTGAACTGACACCTGTGCAGCACGGCGCCCCCTGGTGGGGAGAGCAGACCCAGCGTGGTCCCCGACCCAGAGCGCCCCCTTCCGTCCAGCCTTAGCGCCGACACAGACGCGCCAAGCCTCCCGCCGGCGCCAGGCTGATAATTGAGGCTGATGTCCCGTGGAACGACAGTCGACCCCCTGGCCAGGCTGGCCTACAGCTCCCAGCAGACCTTGCGAGGGCCCGGGACTCCAGCTCCCGGCGGGCCCCACGCCCTTCAGGCGGGTCAATATCCCACGCTCCCAGTTAGGTTTCGTCCCTTTTTACCTGACAGCCGAGAATGTCTGGAAGCGGAGGGGTAGCAATGGCTTGCCTGGGAAGGGGCCACCCCGAATCCCGACTCGAAACAAGTGCACCAACATGTTGTGGGGCGAACCGGACCAGCCGGCAACGGCGGCTTCACCCTGATCCCATTGAGGGCTCCATGTTGGCTCCGTCCCTCATCCCGATAACCCCCGCGCGATGCGGCGCTGATTGGCGGAAAGAAGCATCAATTTCGTTGCAAGCTGTGATTGGAGGAAACCTTGTTCGCGCCTCAACGATGACTGGAGAGAGCCGCCTGTGGCCCGCCCCCTCCCATCCAGTTCTGGGCGGGGCCGAGCCGGAAGCGGCAATGTTTTCTGCCCGCCTCCGGGGTCGGCTCTGAGGTGACGTCTTGAGGGTGTGCCGAGTGCGCTCCCCGCCCCCCCGGGTATCCATAGCAACGCGTCAGCGGCTGACCGCCGGGTCAGTCTCTTAGGCGTACTCTCAGCGCATTCCAGGTGACCTGGAGTCTCCGGGGAGTGTAGAACGTTGGTTCTGGGAGACCCAGGAACAAAAATCGTTTGGAGTTTTTTTTTTTCCCCCCCAAATATGTGCACGTGCCTTTCCACCCCTCCCGCTCCTCTAGGCGAGTCAAAGCTCCGGGGACAGCGTGCGTGCTTGCTTGGTCGCTTCAGGCGCGTCCGACTCTTTGCGACTCTGCGGACTGCAGCCTGCCAGGCTCCTCTGTCCATGGGATTCTCCAGGCAAGAACATTGAAGTGGATCGCCGTGCCCTCCTCCGGGGGATCTTCCCGACCCAGGGATCGAACCTGCGTCTGTCTCCTGCATTGGCAGGCAGATTCTTGACCACTAGCTCGCCACCCAGTGTGGCAGCCACATATATTTGGGGAAAAACTCCCCTGGTGATTCTGACAAACTCGCCTTACACAATGATTTAGAACCACTGGCGCGACCCCGGATCCATCTCCCCGATAGATGCTTTTCTACCGCCGTCAGGCTGACTTGCTTGTAGCTGCCACCTCACAGCTCTTACACCCGCAATTTCTCGTATTTATTTCTTCCATGTAATTATTTGTTCGCATAGCCACCTCCCTTCCAGGCTGTGACTTCCTCTTGGGTAGTGGCTCTGTCTCCGTCATCTGTCCCCTCATTCCCCTCTCCACACCTGGCAAGGAAAAGTGTCCTTTATAATAACTTGAATTGGGCTGGTGGTAGGGAGGCTGTCCATTGATGAATGTGGAGTGAAACTGGGGGAGAAAATGTGTCAGGATTAGTTTGAAGTTGGGCTGGGTGCAGAGGGTGTATGAGAGGACCCTAAAGTGAGTATGGTGAAAAACTGGGGTGAGTGAGGTTGGGGAGAGACCAGAACCCCACAGAACCCATCTGGGCAGACGGCTCAGAGAGATCGTGGGAATTTCCTAGCCCCTCTGCAGTGTGAGATTCCATCTGGGGACACCAGGAGTCTTGTTTTCATAGCTCTGCCTCCTGCTCTGGGATGAAACTCTGCAAGTCCTGAGCTATTGTGACACTTCCCCTCCCAGGAAAGAAGCACAGGTTCCTCCTCAGGGTTCCTCCAGAAGGCAGTCTGGAATGCACTGTTTCTCTCTCTCTCTCCATTTCCTGGACTGGTCTCCACATCAACCCTTGGGCCTAAGCCCTGAGGGCCCTAACACCTGGGTGGTTGAGTCGGCACCCCAGGAATGGACTTCAGTAGGAAACCTAATGATTCAGGGCCTCAAGAATGGCGTTGGACAAGCCACCAAACCAGCTGTTTGAGCCTCCACGCCCTCTTGAGGTGGCAACAAGGAACTCAGCTCAGTCACGGGGCACCCAAATTACCTGCCCTTGCAAATTACAGACCTTCAGCTGCCCTCTGCTGGGTCAACCCTGACGCTTCTCAGGGGGGGCCCCCAAAACTGGATCAGAACTTGGTAGAGAGGGTTTCAAGAGGATGAATCAGTAAACATAATGGAGCTTCAAGGAACCCTGCTTTCCTACTGTAAAAGCTCCAAGAATCATCTCATATCCAAAATAATTCCCTCTCCTCTCTTCAGCTCTTTCCTTTCCTCAGTTTCCCCTGACCTGACTGCCAAGTCAGTCTCCCCTTTTCCCTTCTTCAGTGTTGTCATAACAACAAAACATGCACATTTTTCTTTTTTGTTTTTGGTATCAAAGCGTTTCTCTGTTGATCACTCTGTGTGTGTGTATGTAGGGAGGAGAGACAAGATCTGTTTTGAGATGAGGTTTTAAGAAATCAAAGATGTACAGTCTTGTCTCGGCCCCGGAGCGCTAGCATCTTTAATAGGCTTCTTTTTGCCTTCGCTTTGGCTGCTGCTCTCTGGCCTCGCCTTTAAATCCCCTGGAGGTCTGAAGGCGGGACTGTGGGGGTCTCCTCTGCAGCTCTTGCCCTGCCAGGTGTGGAGGTGGAGCCCTAAGAGGTTTGGCCACAGGTTGCCCTGGAAGGAGTGTGAGTGGTCAGACTGGTGACTTCAAGTTAGGATGCCTGAGGCCTGCCCCCACTGAGTCACGGAGCTGTTGTTGTCACCCGGCCTAGTTGTCAAAGTCCCTGCTCAGCAACACAGCCTTCTGCGGAAACGGCAGCAGCTCCCATCCTTCCGAGGTTTCAGGAGAAGCCACTGGCCTGATGGTGAGGCGAATGGGCTGGGGGGGGACCGGGGGGCGGTTGGGGCGGTGGGGAGACCTGGGGCCTGGATCTGTGCCCCTCCTCCCCACGCCACTGCCTCCTCTTCCTCCTCCTCCCTGTCGGGGACCTGGGGCAGGGAGGGTCTCCTTCTTTTCTCTGTCCCCTGTCCCTCCCACAAGAAGGGCCCCTTCCTCAGCTCCTCCTTCAGCCTCGGGGCTCCCCTGCCCAGCGGTGCAGGCCCCAGGGACTTCTCAGCCTTGCCACAGTGCCCTCCCCACCCCAGCCCCCCCCCCAGCGCAGCCCCAGCCCTTGATGACACCCATCTCTGCCCCTCCTCTCTGGGGTTCCCACTCTGCCCCTCCCCCGGCCCCGGGGACTCCCCCTCCCCCACGCCGATGCTCCCAGGACTCTCCTGGGCTGCGGATAGGCCCTCTGATCCCAGAGCAGGATTATGAGCGGCTGGAGGACGGTGACCCCGAGGGGTCCCAAGATTCACCCCTGCATGGGGAGGAGCAGCAGCCCCTGCTTCATGTGCCGGAAGGGCTCCGAGGTGAGCGGGTGGGTGTGGGGCTGGGGAGGCCCTGGAGGCTCTAGGGTTGCTCCCCCAACCACCCCGTCCCAGGCTGGGCCTCTGGCAGCAGCTGGAGGGCATGGAGTCTGTGAACGCCACACCCCAGCGCTCTCCCTTCTGTGCCCAGGCTCCTGGCACCACATCCGGAACCTGGACAGCTTCTTCACCAAGATATCCTTTGTGCACCAGCCTGGCAGAAGGGGCATGGCAGGCAGGGGGATGGGTGCCATGGGCCAGAGACTTGGGGGGATCGGGAGGCGTCCTCAGGAAAAGCCTATCATGCTTCAGGCTGACTTCTTGACTTGCGGCCACATCTACAGCTACCACCAGAGGAGTGGCTTTACCTGTATCCTGCTGGAGGACATCTTCCAGCTGGGGTGAGATGTGCCCAGGGGCCCAGCAGGAAGGGGCTAACCAACCCGGCGGGCCTGGGGGCTGGGGTACAAGCCCACTCAGCCCTCAGGCTTGATCACTGCTCTTCCTCTCATCCCAGACAATTCATTTTCATCATCACCTTCACAACCTTTCTTCTGCGTTGCGTGGATTACAGTGTTCTCTTTGCCAACCAACCAAGTAACCGAACACGACCTGGGCCACTCCACAGCAAGGTGACCTTGTCGGATGCCGTCCTACCCTCCTCCCAGTGTGCCCAGCGGTGAGTGGAAGCTGGTGGGGGAGGTGTTGGGAGAGACCAACACAAAAGGCTCCCCTCCTTCTGTTCCTTGGTCTAGATCGGCCATTCTCCGAGGTTTTGGTTTGAGGACACCTTTAATCCACTTAATGCTGGTGGAGAATACACCTTTAATACACTTAATATTTGTTGAGAACCAACCCCTAGGGGTTTTCGTTTTGAGCATCCGATCTGCATTTACCCTGTTAGACGTTAAAGCCGAGAACAGGCTTTAAAGCCTATGGATGTGCGAACATACATCCCAGCTGTGAACATGATGTCACACAGACTCTGGAAAAGTCCACTGGAGACTCTTGGGAGAATGAGAATGCAGAAAGCCTGGATATTAGCTGAAAAGTTTTGACCTTGCAGACACAAGGGTCAGGGGACCTCTAGGACCCACACTCTGAGAATTACTGGTCTGGCAGAGCCCCCTCTCTATGACCTCCATTGCTCCCCAAGACCGGTCTCCCTTGCTATGGGGCCCCTACTTTGTCTCTGCTGTCTGTCTCGCCTCACACAGGATCTGCTCCAGCCCCCTCTTGGTCTTCCTGCTGATCCTGGCTGCTGCCTTCTGGCTGTTCCAGCTGCTTCGCTCGGTCTGCAACCTCTTCAGCTACTGGGACATCCAGCTGTTTTACAGGGAGGCCCTGCACATCCTCCCGGTGAGTTGGATGAGCGTGTCTGTGGAGGGGTGCCATGTCGGGGGCTGGGGGGCGGAGGATGGGGAGGAGTGGCGGCCTTTGCAGACAGGAGGAGCCACTGGAAAGAGGGCAGAAGACCTTTGTGACACACCTACCTAGGCTTAGCCCCAAATAATGCTAGGAAGTGGAGTACCACCCCTTAGAACCTGAGGTCCTTACTGTTGCGGAGCTTAGCTGATGCAGATGGTTATGGAAGATATGTACAGCCACATACTTGTGGTCCAGACGATGGGGATTTAGAGGGGCAGTCCTCTGGTTTTGTGGAGCAGGAGGAACTGAGACCAGGCTGGGAAGGATAGGAGGCGAGGAGGCATTCGAGGCCCCATGAAGGATAGGGGTGGGGTGGAGCAGTGAGCATCTCGGGCATCGATGAGGAGACTGACCTACCAGCTTGCCACTGAGTGTTCAGGGGGAGCCCGCCCCTCTTTCTGGCTTCTCTTTGCAGGAGGCTACTTCGTGGGCCCCTTCACTATCCCTGGCCACACTTTGCTCTCTCCTCCTCCTCTTGGTCTCACCCCATCTTGCTCTGTACCTAATTATTTCTCTAAGGCATGGCACAAAGGCTACTTTCGGCAGTCAACTTCCCTTGCTCCCCTCAGAAGTCCAGAACCTTCTACCGCCCTCCAGTGCAGCAAAGAGGAGAGGTCCTCGGAAAGTCCCCTTGAGCAGGGGAGCCTGAGCCAGCAGAGGGCTGGGGACGGATGCAGGAAGGTCGGGAGCTGGACTGCTGCTCCTCCAGGAAGGCAGCTGACCCCTTCTCTTTCTCCTTCCTTCTTTCCCCTCTTCCCCACTTCCTTTCAGAGGTAGGGGAGACCCTGGGGTGGACTGGAGAGGCTGGCCTGGAGGGCCTTGACTAAGCTGGACTGAGGAAGCTGAGTGAAACTGGGCTAAAATGAGTTTTGCAGCTGAGGAGCAAGTGAGGTCTGCTGGCGCGCCCCCACCCCAGATGGGGACGTGGCCACTGTCTTAGAAAGGTTAATCTGATGGAGGGGGTGGGGGTGGGGGTGGGGTCTCCAAGCATGCCGAGGTGAAAGCTTGTAGGGCTTCTGTGCCGGGCTGGCTGGCACCCTAGGAAGGAGAGAGTGATTGCCCTGTTACCTGCAGCTGTGGTGTGCCTCCTACCTGTAGGGCTGCCAGGATGGGGAGGGGGCATGTCTGGAAGATCTGCTTGGAACTGGCCGAGCTCACCTACCTGTGGAGTTTTTAGCTTATTGGGGGGGGCTCCCGGGGAGCATGTGACTCCTGGCCCAGGAGGGGCAGGGGCCTGGGGAGGGCGGTTCAGACCGAGGATGAGATGCCCCTGGCCGGTGGCAAAGAGAGGAGGGCAAAGGGGCAGCCGTGAAAGGCGGCGGGTTTCCAGCAGGAGGACCCCAGGTGAGGCCGGGGGGATGGTACGCTGGGATGCTGCTCTGGCCACTGGGAAGGTGGGCATCGTCGGGGGCGCTGGCCTCAGTCGTCGGCTCTCCATAGGAGGAGCTCAGCTCAGTGCCCTGGGCAGAGGTGCAGTCCCGCCTGTTGGCGCTGCAGAGGAGCGGGGGGTTGTGCGTGCAGCCGAGGCCGCTGACGGAGCTGGACGTCCACCACCGCATCCTGCGCTACACCAACTACCAGGTGGCGCTGGCCAACAAGGGACTGCTGCCCGCCCGCGCCGCGCTACCCTGGGGAGGCGGCGCGGCCTTCCTCAGCCGCGGCCTGGCACTCAACGTCGACCTGCTCCTCTTTCGCGGGCCCTTCTCGCTCTTCCGCGGCGGCTGGGAGCTGCCCGACGCCTACAAGCGCGGCGACCGGCGGGCCGCCCTGGCCGCGCGCTGGCGGCGCACGGTGCTGCTGCTGGCGGCCGCGAACCTGGCGCTGAGCCCGCTGGTGCTGGCCTGGCAGGTGCTGCACGCCTTTTACAGCCACGCCGAGCTGCTGCGGCGCGAGCCCGGCGCGCTGGGGACGCGCCGCTGGTCCCGCCTGGCCCGCCTGCAGCTGCGCCACTTCAACGAGCTGCCGCACGAGCTGCGCGCGCGCCTGGCCCGAGCCTACCGCCCGGCCGCCGCCTTCCTGCGCGCCGCCGCGCCCCCCGCGCCCCTGCTGGCGCTGCTGGCCCGCCAGCTCGTCTTCTTCGCCGGCGCGCCCTTGGCCGCGCTGCTTGTGCTCACCGTGTACGACGAGGACGTGCTCGCCGTGGAGCACGTGCTCACCGCCATGACCGCGCTCGGGATCGCGGCCACTGTGGCCAGGTGCGATGGCAGAGGGCCAGGGAGGCCTCTACCCCACCCCCCCCCCGCCCCCCCCCCCCCGCACCCCCTCTGAACCGCAGTCCCCTTCTTTCCCCACCCCGATCCCGCCCTCTAGGTCTTTCATTCCGGATGAGCAAGGCCAGGGTCGTTCGCCGCAGCTCCTGCTGCAGGCGGCCTTGGCCCACATGCACTACCTCCCCGAGGAGACCGGCCCTGCCGGCAGGACCAGCTCTTACAGGCAGATGGCGCGGCTGTTGCAATACCGAGCGGTGAGGGTCACGCCGGCAGAGGGCTGCGGAGGCTTTTGGCTGCCCGCGGGGGTCTGGGGGAGGGCCCCGGGAATGACGGGGCTGGAGGTTGCCTGCCAGGCGTGTCTTGTCGCCCTCAGCAAGCCCTTTTCAGCCTCGGGCCTGTTTTCTCCAGGTCTCCCTGGTGGAGGAGCTCCTGTCCCCTCTCCTCACCCCCTTGTTTCTGCTCTTCTGGTTTCGGCCTCGGGCCTTGGAGATTATTGACTTCTTCCGGCACTTTACTGTGGACGTGGCCGGGGTCGGTGACATCTGCTCCTTCGCCCTCATGGACGTGAAGCGGCACGGCCACCCTCAGGTGGGAGCCTGTCCCCGGCGGGGCGGGGTAGGTAGGTGGGGTAGGCGTGCGCTTGCCTCCCTGGAAGCAGAACTGGGTTCCACCCCCACCTTCACTGCTTGGCACCTGCGACCTCGAGCTCCCCACTTCACTGTCCCAAGCTCTCATGTCTCAGATGCGGGCAGTGACTAGCCAGTGCGCGGGGCTCTGAGGAGGATCATGTGCGATGACAGGTGGAGAGCCCTAAGAGGGTGCCCGGTGCCACCACGCACCAGAAATGGGAGTGCAGACCACCGGAGAGAGACGGCTCCGTCGGGATAGGGCTGGGGTACAGACGGGTTTCCTGACCGAGGCCGTCGGGCCCGTCGTGGTAGCCAGTGCGCACAGGCCGGCAAAACACTGAGCCCACGTCGTTTGCTAGTGCTGGGTCTGGACCCGGGTCCTGCTCTCCGGCTGTGTTTTTTTTTTGGCTGATATTGAACTCGTCCCCTTGTGGCCTCCATCTTTTCACCCTGGGGCTAGTGCTTCCCATCCTGCCTACCCCATGAAGCCTCTACCACAGCTGTCCGAGTGGAGTTGGCTGGAGTTCCCTGGGGGCCTAGTGGTCGGGCTTTAGCGCTTTCACTGCCAGGGCCCCGGGTTCAGCCTCTGGTCAGGGGTCTGAGATCCCACAAACTGTGCTGCCTGACCCTGGCCGCACGTGAAGGGCCGTCGTTCCTTTCAGTGGCTCTCTGAGGGACAGACCGAGGCCTCACTGTCTCAGCGTGCCGAGGACGGGAAGACGGAACTCTCCTTGATGAGGTTTTCCCTGGTTCACCCACAATGGCGCCCCCCAGGCCACAGCTCCAAGTTCCTGGGGCACCTGCGAGGCCGGGTACAGCAAGACGCAGCCGCCTGGGGCGCCAGCTCGGTGCGCAGCCCCCCAGCCCCCGGGATCCTCAGCAACTCTCCCTCCCCTCTGGTGAGTCAGAGCCTAGCCTGCCCATCTGCCCTCGCCAGCCCCGCCTTCCCATCCCCACCATCCTCTGCCTTACCCCTTTACTAACCTGCTCACTGGTGCAGTCTGCTCTCCTGCCTTCCTAGATCTCCTCCCTCCCCTCTGTCCTCTCTTCTGACCCACTCTCCTCTCGCTCCCAGCCGGAGGCCTTCCTGGCCAACCTCTTGGTGCAGCCCCTCCCGCCTCAAGACCTCAGCCCCACAGCCCCCTGCCCAGCCGCAGCCACTGCCAGCCTTCTGGCCTCCCTTTCCCGAATTACCCAGGACTCAAGGTGAGGGGTAGGGGCCTGAGATGCCGGGAGTAAGGAGTGGGGCTGATCCTCCAGGAGAAGGGGCACTGGCATGGGGGGGTGATGTGGAAGGGGAGTTGAAGCCAGGCTCTCCCTGAGGGAATGTGCATGTCTTCATGATCAACCACGCCCTCTGTTCTAGCTGTGTGTCCCCGGGAGGCCCTGGGGGCCAGAAGCTGGCCCAGCTCCCAGAGGTTGCATCTGCTGAGATGAGTCTCCATGCCATCTACCTGCACCAGGTGAGCAGAGGGGTGCCAAAAAGAGAAGCAGGAGGGGGGAGGAGGCAGCTGAACAAAGTGGGGAGTGTGGAGGGGGCTGGCCTGTAAGGAATTACCCAAGAGGAGCTGGGGGAGGAGGTGTGGAGAGCCTCTGCACCTGGCGTGGGGCTGGGCCTCACCCCGGGACAGGAAAGGAAATCTCTCATCTTTCCCTGCCATTTAGCTCCACCAGCAGCAGCAGCAGCAGGAACTGTGGGGTGAGGCCTCAGCGTCCCTGCTGTCTCGGCCCTGGCCCAGCCCCCCACAGACCCTCTCTCCAGATGAGGAGAAACCGTGCTGGTCCAGTGACGGTGAGGTGGTCAGGGTGTGCAGGGAATAGATGCCGGGGAGCCACAGGTGTCCTGGCACTGCCCAGCTGATGGCCTTTCTCACCAGGCTCCAGTCCCGCCTCCAGCCCCAGACAGCAGTGGAGAGCCCAGAGGACCCAGAGTTTGTTCCCTGGAGGGTTCCAGGAGCCCACAGACACCCAGAAGGAGCCTGGCCAGGCTATTAGCACTGACTGAGAGGGCTCCTCGCGGTCAGTATTGTCTCATGGGGGTGGGGGAATGGGTAGGACATTGGGTGGTGTCAGACTTGGAGGGGTGGGAACAGTGGTGGGAATTTGGGGAGACAGGGGTGGTCATCTCTGGAACCTGAACCCCTGGGCTGCCTGCCAAGAGCTTTTCCTCTCCCAGGCTCCCTGGCTTCTCCAGTCACAGGAGATCAGGTGAGGCGAAGTGGAAGGGCATGCCAAGCCCTCTTTCAAGACCCCCATGGATGCTTTAGTTGGGCAGGACTTGGGAGTCATTGACGAACTCGCCCAGAGAACCAAGAAACGGCAGGAGAGGAGCTGCCCAAGGCATCAGGAAACACGTCTTGGAGACAGTCCCCACGTGAAGGGGCTAAGGGACAACTGTCGGTCCTGGAGTGGTGGCCTGGGGAGAAGTTACCAAGTGACCTCATGCCGGTGGGCAGGGCCAAGGTAGAGGCCAAGCTACACATCAGGGAGGGATGAGGGACGGGACCTGAAAGGCAGTAGGTTCTCAGATTCGTCTGGCCCTTAGGTTCCCATGGGACTGGTGGAAGGGCATGGGACTGTGAGTGGAAAAGACTAGAGAGGCCTGATGTGTTTGGAGTTCATGGCGGTGTGACGTCTGAGAAAGTGGCCGTGGCTCCTCATGCTGTGGGGAACCAGCAGTGCCGCTCATCTTTGTGACCTTAGTCCTGGACTCCCGATGCCTGGCAGCCAGGGCTGTCCTTGCTTCTTGTCAAGATTAGGGAAGCCACACTGGAGAACTGCCTGCACTTGGCTGGAAACCAGGCTTCTCCAGGGCAGGGGTCAGAGAGGAGTGTGTGGACAGGACTCCTCCTCCGAGAGTTACCACCACCACACCGTGGGTACAAGTTAAAAGACAAAGCTTGTCATTATTCTGTAACTGTAATTGACAGTGCTGGCTTAGGCATCTTAGTAACTCTCCTAACTTCGGGTCCAGTCTCTTATGGTAAATCTTCAATAATAAATATTTGAATGATTTAGAGATCAGATTTCAAGATAAGATACATGAGAGGAAGGGGAATCTAAAATTCACCTAAACACCAAAGGGCTGACTGTAGGCTCTGGAATACCGCTGCTGGGAGGGCTCTTCCAGATAGACTTAAGACTTAGGGTGGGGAAACAGACCTAGACATGAGAGGATGAGATAGTAGAGGGAATCCGAACAGTCTCCATAGACTCTGGACAGACGGTGGGAAGTCACCTTGGGAGGGGAGGGAGAGGCGGCCGGTCCCAGTAAGGCCGACAGGACAGCGGTAGAGCCAGAGTGGAATGACAGCCCCTCTCTCCGGGAACTGCAGTGGGAAGCAAGAGGGGTCTCAGGGGCCGGGGGTGTCTGGGCCGGGCGGGTCGAAGGCCCAGGGCACCGCGCCCCGCAAATGCCGCTCCTGCAGGGAAAAGCTCTGGGTGCGAATGCGGCTTGTCACCTCCTGGGTGCGCAGCGTGAGGCCGAAAATGTCCTCGTGATAGCGTTGCTGATCCTGGGAGGGAAAGAGGGCGGAGGCTCGAGACACCGGTTGACGCGTGGAGCGGAGGTCGGCCCCGCCCCGTCTGGCCCCGCCCCCACCCGGCGCCGGCCCCGCCCCTCCGCACCCGCAGCACGCCGATGACGTCGCCGGCCTCGTCCAGCTCCATGTCGCCCTCTGTCGCCAAGATGCGCTGCACCGTCTGCAGGACGCTGGTTGCCATAGTGACGTCGCCGCAGACAAACATGTGGCCCCTCTCGAGGCATAGCACGCGATGCACCTCGGCAGCCAGCTCGGTCCTCAGGACGTCCTGTACGTAGGTCTGAAGGGGAGGCGGGGTTAGGGGCGGACCCCGGCGGGGCCCGCGGAGCGAAGGGGAGGGCCGGCGGTCCTGGGCGCGTAGAGGTGCCCTGGGCGCCAGGTGGGGCCCGGGTGCGCGGGGCTGGGGTCTGGAGAGACGGAGCGGAGCGAGGGGCGGGGCTTGGGCGAGGGCGAGCGGGACCCAAAGGGGGCCCAAGGAGCCGACCCGGGTGTGTCTCAGAGCCCAGCTGGAGCGCACGGCGGGTCTTCCTCCGTCCCTAGCTTCGGGTTACTCCAGCACCCTCAGGGTCCCCCACCTTGGGGCTGTCAGGTTCCCGGGAGAAGGCGGTGAGGACGCGGCCAAACACTCCGCGCTGCTGGGCATCCTGCACCTCGTCGCGGTAGAGATGGTCGAGCTGGGAGCACCGGCAGCCGAACACCAGGGTCATGGGGGCGGGCTGCAGCCCTGTGGGCATCACTGTGGCTTGAGAGCGCCCCCAACCCCTCCTGGGGGACCCAGCCCCAGGAACACCTCCCACTGCCTTCCCTCACTCAGGCCGACCGCCCACCCTTTCCTGCAGAAACCACTCTCCACTCTTTGGCCTCTAGGAGAGAGCTAGATGTTTTCACAGAGAAGCCCAAGGTCACAGGAGCGGGTGACTTCCCTCTGGCAGGATGGCCAGTGGTGACCCTGTGCTACAGCTGGGCCTTCTGGCTCAGAATCCGTGCCCTTGGGACCATGTAACCCTGAGGCCTGAGACAACCAGCCCCTACTGCTCTGACCCCACATTTTCCACACCTTCAGCTTCTGCACTCTGCACGTTCCTCTTAGTCACAAACCCCCTTTCTTTCGATTAGCCAGCTCCCCTGGGCACCCCATGCCCAATCTGAACACCCTTCAGCTTCCTGGGATCTCAGACACACTTTGTTGACCTCTGACACAGTCTAGAGTCCACCTGGGGCATTTCCATCTTCAGAGTCCCAGCCCCGTCTTCTCCAGGCTTCCAGGTTCCCTTTGTCCTTAATTCAATCTGGTGCTACTTTGTGCTAGGCACCAGGAAGCCAGACCAACAGGGCACTGCTCTTGTCTCTAGGGGGTTCCCCCCACACCCCGGTCTGATAAACTTCCCCTTTGTAGTCCTGTTCCTTGCCCTGTTTCCTGCCTTTCAGCGCCCTGCCCCTTGGTCCCCCTAAATTGTGTGGCTCCCTCCTGCCTTCCGGTCATTCCTCATTCCCTTGGGCCCCGGCCTTACCTTTGCTCTCAATGTCGTGCAGCCGCTCCTGCCAAAATCCCCGGAAGGGGGCGATGCCAGTGCCGGGGCCCACAAGGATGCAGGGCACGTAGGGGTCAGGCGGCAGCCGGAAGGAGGGAGCCCTAGCCAAGACACCCTCCATCAGGCCCCCTTTGTCCCCCCAGGCCCCCCATTCTTACCAACCTCAGCAGGGTGGAGAGGAGAATTTAATCTGCTGCTTGTGTCTAGCTTATAGTGAGCGTGATGTGTTTAGTAAAAGAACTCTGTATTGGCAGAAACTCCCTGGACCTGTGGTTTCTGGAGGTTTCGTCAAAGGAAATAAAGCTCAAGTTTGAACTGAAGAATGTTTTGATGTCTCAGTTTAGGAGATATAGAAAGTATGGGGAGGGGAAGGGCAGACGGCCTTTTGGTTCATAATGGGTTCACTGGGTGTATTTGAAACCACAGCCTCGATATTGGCGTTTGGGTTGTGCTCACTAGATGTGCAGTTTATTTGTAGTTTGGCCTGTGGGATGGGTTCGGGTCACTGGGCCTGGCCAGTGCATCCTGGGAACTCTCCCTTGTGCCACCTTAGGCCTCCAGCTCCTGGGTGCTGGATGGGGCAAGACTTCTGAACAGAGCAGGGAGGGAAGGGTGTCCTGAGATCCTTCACTTCCCTTGAGTCCTCAGTGACACTGTGGTGACTTAACTCGTTCTCCCTGGACTAAAGGTGGGTGGAGCAGTTCCCAGGTGCCTGCCTGCCAACATCCAATGGACCCCAGGGATGTAGGGAGGGACGTGGTATACCTTCTAAAAGGGACCCAGGGCCTGCTGGGGTGGGATCCCAACCTGTTTCTGGGAGCTGCAGTTTCAAGGTACGACCTGAAGTCCAAATCCGTGAGAGGCCCAAAGCTCAGCCAGAGTTGTGAAGTGGCTTAACTGGATGCCCCGTCCTGTTTGGGTTAGGTGGGGCCTGCCTGCTCTCACTCACGCACTCCACCAAGGCTTCCCCCCTCCCCGCTGCGCAGCCAGCCTGTCCATCCGCCCATCTGTCCTCGGCCATCCGTGTGGCGCTCTGCCCACCCTGCTCGGACAGATGCTCTTCACCTCCCTGTGCCCTCCTACGTGCTCCCCGCCCTCCCCGCCCCCGCGGTGCTCACTCACCCCCTGATGAAGCAGGGCACGGGGTCCCCAGTCTTGAGCTGGCTCAGCCATGTGGAGCAGACCCCGTAGCGTAGGGGGCCCAGCCCGTCTGGGGGCGGGGAGGGGAGGGGCGGCTGGTGAGGCGTCCACACTGCCCCGCGGGCCGTCGCGGGCCCCGCCCCCCGCCCCGCCCCGCCTCACCTTGGGCCCTGTACGCCAGCACGGCCACCGTGAGGTGGACCTCCCCGGGGCGGGCGCTGGGGGCCGAGCTGACCGAGTAGTACCGGGGTTGCAGCAGAGGCAGCTGGGTGAGGAGCAGCGGGGCAGGCAGCGCCACGGATGGGAACTGCTCCAGCACCTCCGGCAGTGTGGGGCAGCGGAACCACTTCCACTCCTCGTAGCGCCGGGGGTCCTGGCGGGGTGGGGGGCAGCAGTGAGCTCAGCACTTGCCCCTGTCGACCCCCTTCCTGACCCCTCCTGAGCCAAGCCTTTTTCTCGCTCCTTCGTCGGGGCCACGGACATTCCCCAGCACCTTCCGCATGCCTCTTTAAGGCCAGGGAACTCAGCTGGGGGGGGGGGTCTTGGACTTCCAGGGCGTTTGCCAGGGGCCCCCCTCCCTGCAGCTCATCCCGTCTCACAGGCTCCTGCTGCCCTGCCGGGGGCGGGGCAGGGGGTGAGGGGCTCCCAACCTGACTGAGGGTCTCGAGCTCCTGCTGCTCGCTGGGCTCTTCCGCCAGGGTGCTGAGCAGCCGGAGAAGCCGGGGGCTGGGCGGGGAGGTGATGTCCAGGAAGAAGGTGAGAGCCTGGCGCAGCGTGCATGGGGGCAGCCGCGGGTCCCGCGCCCAGCTGGGAGGAGGGCCGCCTGGGGGCGGGGTGGGGGGCATGAGGAGGCGCTCAGAGGGCGGGGCCAGGATGGGACCGCCTTGGCCGGGGCGATGGCTGCTTCTCTGGGGAGGACGTGGGGACTGACCACACCTTATGGTGTCATAGGAGGGGCCCTTGGACAGCGGGGTGTGTGTGCGTGCGCGCGTGTGTGTGTGTGTGTGTGTGTGTGTGTGTGTGTGTGTTCGAGGGCCCCTGCCTCTCCCCGACTCATCGTAACTCCAGGCCTGGGGGCAGTGGAAGGCAGACCTGGTGCCAGCTACAGAGCAGGCTAGACTGCTGAGGATGGGGTTGGGCCCAGAGGGAGGGGTGGCCTTTTGTGGGGGCTCTGGGGGTGGGCTCTGAGAAAGGAGCCGCGATCCATGCAGGTAGCACGGTGGCTGCTAGTGGGGGCCCAAGCAGCCTTCCGTCGGGTCCTGAGCCTGTGGGGACTCTGGGGCCAGAAGGATGGAGCAGCCCTCGTTGGCCACCACCGCCCCCCACCCCAGACGGCCCCTCACCTGGGCTGCCCTTCTCCAGCTGCTCCACAGCCACAGGCTCAGTGGGTGGCGGTGGGTCCTCCACACGGCTCAGCAGCGCCTCCACGAGGCCCGGCCGGTTGGGTGGGCAGATGCCTATGTGGTCGCCTGGCTGGTACTGCAGCCCCTCCTGGCCTGCAGTGTCCAGGCGCACCAGGATGGTGGCCCGGCTGGGGGGGGGGGGGGGGAAGTTACAGGGGGGGGGGGGGGGGGGGGGGGGGGGGGGGGGGAAGCAGGGGTGGGCGGGTAGGGGTAGGGAGAGGCCCTCCTCACGTGGACTTGCTGCTTTGCAGGTTTTCCACCGAGAGGACTGTGGCCTGAAACATCTTCCGTCTGTGCACGTGGATCAGGCCTGAGGGGCAGGGGTCGGAGGGGAGGAGATGAGATTGAACCCGAACCAGCGACCCAGGCCTGGCCCCCGAGTCAGTGGGTCCTGGGCCCCTCGGAGCCCAGAGGGCCAGCAGGGTCAGGGTGACGTTGGGCCCTACCTGGCAGCAGCTGGAGACCCTCGGCCTGGGCGCTCAGCCGGTACCTCTGGCGTTTCCAGCTCCGTTTGGGGCTGAAGATGTCCTGGGCAGCGGCCTTGGCCTCCTCCCCGACACAGAACGTCTCGCAGGAGGCCTGGGGGTGAGGAGGTAAGGGTTGAGGACCCCGGCTGCCAGGGATGCCCGAGCAGCTGGGAGCTCAGAGGGGCTGAGGGAGAGCCCGTTGGGTCCTCCTCGCCACCTCCCCGAAACAGAGGTGGAGGCTGACGGCACCTCGTCCTTCAGCCCGCTTGGTGCTGCTGTGCTGGCTACGCTTTTTCACACATTTGTGTCATACCCACCCAGTAACCTGGTGAGTGCTAATCTCATGGCGCAAGGGGCACAGAACTCCTTGCACACAGTAAGTAGCCCTCAGCGAGGGCATCTGTGCTTTCAGACCCCAGATCACAGTCTGATTCCTAGACTGAAAGGGAAAGAAAGTGAAGTCACTCAGTTGTCTCCGACTCTTTGCGACCCCATGGACTGTAGCCTGCCAGGCTCCTCCCAGGCTCCTCCATCCATGGTATTTTCCAGGCAAGGATACTGGAGTGGGTTGCCATTTCCTTCTCCAGGGGATCTTCCTGACCCAGGGATTGAACCCAGGTCAGACGCTTTACCGTCTGAGCCACCTGGGAATCCCAGGGATTCCTAGACTTAACAGCTTGCAAGCCTCCATTTCCTAGTCTTTACAAGATTGCTGGGAGAAATATCAATAACCTCAGATAGGCAGATGACACCACCCTTATGGCAGAAAGTGAAGAGGAACTAAAAAGCCTCTTGATGAGAGTGAAAGAGGAGAGTGAAAAAATTGGCTTAAAGCTCAACATTCAGAAAACTAAGATCATGGCATCTGGTCCCATCACTTCATGGGAAATAGATGAAGAAACAGTGGAAACAGTGTCAGACTTTATTTTTTTGGACTCCAAAATCACTATAGATGGTGATTGCAGCCATGAAATTAAAAGACGCTTACTCCTTGGAAGGAAAGTTATGACCAACCTAGATAGCATATTTAAAAGCAGAGAGAGACATTGCTTTACCAACAAAGGTCCATCTAGTCAAGGCTATGGTTTTTCTAGTGGTCATGTATGGATGAAAGAAAGCTGAGCGCCAAAGAATTGATGCTTTTGAACTGTGGTGTTGGAGAATACTCTTGAGAGTCCCTTGGACTGCAAGGAGATCCAACCAGTCCATCCTAAAGGAGATCAGTACTGGGTGTTCATTGGAAGGACTGATATTGAAGCTGAAACTCCAATACTTTGGCTACCTGATGCGAAGAGTTGACTCACTGGAAAAGACCCTAATGCTGGGAAGGATTGGGGGAAGGAGGAGAAGGGGACGACAGAAGATGAGGTGGCTGAATGGCATCACCGACTCAATGGACATGGGTTTGGGTAGACTCCGGGAGTTGGTGATGGACAGGGAGGCCTGGTGTGCTGCGATTCATGGGGTCGCAAAGAGTTGGACACGACTAAGCGACTGAACTGAACTGAACTGACACACCTCCTTAGAGTCTGCTGAAGATGAAATGAGAAGCTTATGTAAAGCCCTTACATGCTCCTGGAGTGGGCGCAGAATGGGAGGGGTCTCCGGCTGGTCTGCACCACACATCAGGGGCTGCAGGGGGTGGGGCACCTGGGGCAGGACCCCTGGGAGGGGTCCTGGGAGGGGTCCTGGGAGGGTGTATATCCTATTTGTTTCTGCTCAGGCGCAAGCCTGGCAAACCGCTTCAGTTCAGTTCAGTCACTCAGTCTTAGTCTTAAGATGCCATGATCTTAGTTTTCTGAATGTTGAGCTTTAAGCCAATTTTTTCACTCTCCTCTTTCACTTTCATCAAGAGGCTTTTTAGTTCCTCTTCATTTACTGCCATAAGGGTGGTGTCGTTTGCATGTATGAGGTTATTGAGATTTCACCCAGCAATCTTGATTCCAGCTTGTGCTTCTTCCAGCCCAGCGTTTCTCATGATGGGAGATAAGTTAAATAAGCAGGGTGACAACATACAGCCTTGACGTGCTCCTTTTCCTATTTGGAACCAGTCTGTTGTTCCATGTCCAGTTCTAACTGTTGCTTCCTGACCTGCATACAGGTTTCTCAAGAGACAGGTCAGATGGTCTGGTATTCCCATCTTTTTAAGAATTTTCCACAGTTTATTGTGATCCACACAGTCAAAGGCTTTGGCATAGTCAATAAAGCAGAAGTAGATGTTTTTCTGGAACTTTCTTGCTTTTTCGAGGCAAACGGCTTAGCCTGTGCCTTAGTGTGAAACCTACGGCTCATCCGGGATTGGCTCCTCCCACCCATATCGCCAGTCCTGTTAATCTTTCTTTTGTGTGTGTAAAGTCTTATATCTCTTCCTTCCTTCCTTGGCCCCCTCCCTTCCTTCCTACCCCCGTCTGCTCCCACCCTGGTCAGCTCAGAGCCTTCCTGCTTCTGTCTGGATGCTCCTCCCGTCAGTCCTGCTGTCCGCCAGCCTCACTCGCTCCCCTCTTCTCTCCTCACACTCCCAGCTTCCTGCCGCTTCCCTTGTCTGGATTCTTTACTCCTGTTCTCCATTCCCTCTTCTATTCCTCAGCGAGGGCTTCCCTGGTGACTCAAATGGTCAAGAATCTGCCTGCAATGCAGGAGACCCGGGTTCCACCTCTGGGTTGAGAAGATTCCCTTTTAGAAGGGAATGGCAAC
This sequence comes from Antilocapra americana, assembly GCA_007570785.1. Taxonomy (NCBI): domain Eukaryota; kingdom Metazoa; phylum Chordata; class Mammalia; order Artiodactyla; family Antilocapridae; genus Antilocapra; species Antilocapra americana. The sequence goes on from ML660786.1 coordinate 1,213,382, forward strand.
TCACCCCAGTATTCTTGCCTGGAGAATCCCATGAACAGAGGAACCTGGCGGGCTGCAGTCCACGGGGTCACGAAGAGTCAGACATGACTGAGTGACTAACAGTCTCCTCCCCAGCAAAGCCTCCATCTGTGCTGGCCGGCCCTCCCCACCCCTCCTCCTGGGGGGCCCTCCTCCTTGGCCACTAGTCCAGGCCTGCTGAGCTCAACCTTGGGAACCCTGGTGGGCCCAGCACTGCCCTGAGCCGTATCAGGACTGGGAGAAGGAGCCCCGCTCAGCTCCACATGTAGACCCCAGACCAGGCAGGGCTGCTCTGGAGGAAGCCCAGGCTGAGAAAGTCCCGCTTTATCCTCCCCTAGCCCAGGAACACCTCCGGCCCAGGCACCACCCCAAGCCTGTCTGGCCTCTGATTTCCTGTAGTTTCTCAGCTTCAGCCCTTGCGTCTGTCTTCCCTTTTCCCTTCATCCTGCCCTGCGCGCCCTCCCCTGCACCCACCCGGGTGGGGAGCAACCTGTGCCTCTGTGCCTGCCTGAGGTGCCCGCCTGCCTGCTGGGGCCCTGGCTGCTGCTTCCGGTGCCATCGGGGGGCATGTCATCCGTCCATCACTACTATTCAGCCAGAAGGGCTGGCTGGGCGGTGGGGCAAAATATGAAGGTGGATTTTGGAGGAGCCGGAAGGGGCCGGAGTTCCCAAAGAGTCAGGGCACCAGTGAGGCCCCGGCCTCCTCCGTGTGGCTGGTCTGGGGGCTGATGGAAGGAGTCAGCATTGGAGTTGGAGGAGTGGTGGGGAGGGCTCACCTGGAAGGCTGCCTTTGCCCAGCCACGGAAGGCCTCCTCCTGGCCGCAGAGCTCGTCGCCCTGGCCCAGCTGCAGCAGCCGCTCCCCTCCCAGCTCTTCCAGCCGGGTGTCCACTGCTCGCGCGAAGGCGCAGAAGTGGGGGTACGCCCGAGAGCCCAGTCCGAACACACAGAACCTGGGGTAGCAGAGCCGTCAGGGCAGGCCCCCTCGTCCTCGCCCCTGGTGCCCAGGCAGCTCGCCGCCCCCCTACCCAGCAGAGCTCCCCTTGCCAAGGCCCCCCCCCCCCGCACCTGAGGGTCCCCAGCGCCCCTGCGCTGTCTGTGTTGCTGGACTCCTTTCTCTTCCGCCGCCAGGAGGACACCAGCGGGTCTGAGCAGGAGACGCTGTTGAAGCGGATCTTGTAGCTCCTGCAGGAGACGAGGGGACACGGGTGTCACAGAGGAGGAGACCTGTCAGGGCCTGAACACCGCCCGGGGGGCAGCTTCAGGGGCTCTGCCTCCGTGGTGCTGGGGCAGGGGGGTGGCTTGGCTTTGTGGCTGAGGGTCCATGTCCAGGGGTCCCTGAGCTCTAGGCCCTGCCTCCCCCCCTCTCTCTGCAGGAGACGGCCCCCTCAGGGTCCCTGGGACTGAAAGTGGGCGCATCACAAGGAAGAGGTGTCCTGAGGCTGCGGGGGGGGGGGGGCCCAGGCCGGCACTCAGCTGCCCTCCAGCTTGTTGAGAGGCTGACCTATGGCCCAGAGAGGGGACTCTGTAGACCCCCTTTCCTTTTGAGTCTCCCAAATGCCCGGCGGCCCCCCCCCCCTCCCCTCCCCTCCCCTCCCCCTCCACCCTCCCCTCCCCCCCTCTCCTCCTCCTCCCTCCCTTCCCCCCACCCGCCCCCACTCACTTGTGCTGTTCAGGCCTTGGGGAGCTGTTGTAGGGCCCAGACATCTCCATCAGGGCAGCTGCGAAATTCTGGGCAGGGCAAGTGTTGGCATCGTGATTAGTTTTATTTCAGACTGTACAGAAGCTCATACTGCACTGGAGTGGTCCCTGTTATTATTAGTTATGATTTTAATTTTTAATTTGTTTTGAACATTTCAAAAAAGAGGTATGGGCTTTTGGAAAACATGACAGAAGCGTGTCAAGTAATAAAATAGAAACCCTACCCTTCCCTTCCCTCCAGTCTCATCCGTCAGGGCAGGTATACCATGGACAGCTGTTACGTTTTCTACGTTTCCTAGCCCCTTTTTCATTGTGCTTAATACATGTCTCTGTATTTATAGTTTATTTGGCCATGCCTTTCAGCTTGCGGGATCCTATTTCCTTGACCAGGGGTTGAACCCAGACCCCCCGAGGTGAAAGCACGGAGTCCTAACCACTGGACTGCCAGGGAAGTCCCTAGTTTTCTTTTTAAGTGAAAATGGGACCATATTCTACTCACCTGCCTTTTGTCAATAATCTATCGTGGGTGTCCTTCATGTCCACATGCCAACACTGACCTCAGTCTTTTAAATGATGACACAGCATCCCATCATTTGTGGGTACCGTCATGTATGAGACCTCCCTCTGACAGGGACATCTGGATGGTCTACAAACAATGCTCAAACACTCAGATATGCCTGTTTCCTCCTTTGCGTGTTTCAGGAGGGGGGTCCTTGGACCTGGCCTTTCTGAGCCAGGGTTTGAAAACTCAATGGGTCATCAAATCATCCTCCAGGATCCTGTCCATGCTGGAGGTGACCGCTCCGTAACGTTTCAGCCAATTTGATAGGTGGAAAACAGCTCTCAGTCTCCCTGCGTTGTCCTGGTCACTAGCGGCTCTAACACATTCTAGAAAGCTGAGCCGTTATCATGTGCTGCCACGGAAACAGCTTAGAACTACACGTGCCAACCTTTGCACAGGAAAAAACAAACCGCAGCAAGGCCATAGCATCCAGGGATCCACTGCAGGTGCATTTAGGCGTGGGTCTACAAGGTCACCGCAATTAACACGTGCTACTTTAACTTTGTTTTCTGAACATTTTCTATCCATTGAAGTATAACATAGCCACAGAAAAGCACCCGCATTATAAAATGCCCAGCTTTATAGCTTTTCACAAACTGAACCTACTTGTGTAGTCAGCATCCCATGAAAAACATCACCAGCATCCTAGAAGTCACCTTTGGGTGACCCGACCCCCTCCCCACCTCCCGCCCTGGGGTCACCACCTGCTCTCCTGATTAAAACACCAGAGATGTGTTTTCCCTGTTCCTAAACTTGGTACAAAGTGAGTCTGCTGGTGTGATTCTTTCGTGTCTGGCTTCTTTCCCACTATGTGATGTTTGAGATTTGTCTGCTTTGTTGTGTGTGGTTGTAATTTGTTCGCCCTCATTGATGCATCGCGTTTGAATAGACCACGATGTATTTTTCCCATCTATGGTTGAGAGTCATTTGAGTTGTTTCCAGTGTGGGGATACCATGAGGAGTGCTGCTATTAATATTCTTGTTCATGTCATTAGTAAATATATGCCATTTCCTGTGGGGGCAAATTCATAGGTTTTCTCCATTAAAAAAAGAATTTGAGGTAAATTGTACATACATTGAAATGCACAGAATTTAAGGGTGCAGTTCAAATCAGTTTGGCCATTGGGCAGTTTCAAGGTTAAATATATGTCTACCCAGTGACCCAACAGTTCCAGTCCTAGGTATTTATCCAAGAGAAATGAAAACATAAGGCCACAAAAGCCTTGTACAAAACTGTTCATAACAGCTTTATTCACAATAGCCAAGTGCTGGAAAACAGCCCAGGGGTCTGTCAGCAGGGGAGCAGAGAAATAAACTGTTCATGCCCCTGACGCAGACAGGAATGAACCGCTGAATCGTCCAACAGTGAGCTGAGCCTCCAAAGTAGGGTGGGTGAAAGAAGCCAGACACCATGCCCCTTTCCGTGACCTCCTAACGCAGGCGGCAGGAATCGGGACGCGGGTCGCCTTGGTGGGGAAACTAGGAAGCGGATTGACTTGGGTAGTTGACTAGGGGCCTTTCTAAGTGCTGGGAATGTTCTCTGTGGTCACACGGATGCAAACATGACTCTCATCCTAGAAACAGCTGGTGAGTGTGTTTTTCTTTAGAAGGGAGGTCGGATGCAGGACTGAAGGGGCAGCGTGGTGGGGGAGAAGCCCTCGGTGGGCATCCTGCTCTAGGGGACTTGAGGTGTAAGTGCGAAGAAGACATCTAAAAGCAGAAGCAGACAAGAGCTCCGAAAAGGAATGCAGTTGGGGGCGGCCAGCCCCCGGGAAGCAGGGAAGGTAAGGGTCAACGGTCAGGTAAGCGGCCAGTGGGTGGGACACTGGCTGGTTTCTTTCAGGGTTTGATCAGAAAGTGAGGTTACCTAATTTCTGTTAGCATCTGAGAGCAGTGGTCTTGTCTTTTGTTAAGAAAGGAAGACAAGACAAAAAGCTGAGATCTCACTTTAGTTGCCTTTCCCATCAATGCCTGACCAGTCAGGAAGTGCCTTCCAGGTGTGAAACGCTTGTTCTGATAGCGTAAGTGACTCAGACTCAGGGTCCTGCCCAGCCACCCTCAGTTTTGAGTCTCCCTTATTCCCAGGTGCCCCCTTCCCTGGCAGGCCTCACCTCTCCATTCTCTGGGGGGTCGCCATTCCCAAAGGTGCTGGTGACCACCAGCACCAGTGTCTCGTGCTCCAGGGACACCACGTCATACTCATCCATGCACAGGACCTGGGGGCAGGGAGCAGACAGACGTCCTGGGGGCCTGGGCCTGCTGCCCTGGTCTGTTTTACTCTATTTTTCCTGGCAGGGTGAGACTCAGGCCCTCACTTGATCCCTGAGTCCCTGAGGGTCCCGGGGTCCTCGTGGGCCCTGGCTGTGACCCTCTCCCGTCCTGCAGCGTGTGAATGAGGATAGGGCCAGGACCCCACACCCCAACCCACCACTTCTTCTTGCCTGCTGGGCTCAGCCCTACCCGGGGGTCGAAGGCCTTCCGGAAGAGCCTCCCCAGCTGCTGAGCGTAGCTCTGGGCCCGGCCGGTCTCGGAGGCATACAGGATGGTCGCCTTCACTCGCTTGGCCATCAGGGTGCCCATGAGTGAGGCAGAGATCTTCACCGCACTGTGGGCGAGGAGCGGGTGAGGGGGGTCCCAGGCGCAGAGCCAGGGGCCTCCCTGTGCGAGCAGGGTCTTGGTGGGTTTGCAGGGGCAGTGTGCCCAGACCACTGACGGGGGGCGGGGGGGCGGTCCCCTGGGGTGTGGGGGAAGGGCAGCCCTCCACCTGGCAAGGGGGTGGTGCACCTACTTGGCCACTTCCTTAAAGGTCTTCTTCCTGGTGATGCCAGCGCCCTTGGCTGCGCTCCCCTTCCAGGGGTCTGGCTGCAGGGGTATGAGGATGGGGGCAGGAGTGACGGGGGAGAGGAGAGAAGAAAGGGAGGTTGGAGGCTCTTGGTGGCTGCTCCGTCAGAACTGGTGGAGTGGGCAGGAGCCAGTGGAGGGGGTGGGGTGGGCACCTGGTAGCGGAAGGCAGGGGACAGGACATAGTTGACCATCTCTTGATGGAAGACGGGCGTGAGGCTTCCTGAGATGGGGGGCACGATCCAGGCCCAGTCGGCGGGGCAGCCTCCCCTGGCCTTCTGCTCATTCTCCAGGTGCTTCATGAAGGACACCGTGGCGGCGTGGTGGTCCACGATGGTCACCTTGGCGAGCTGGGGCAAGGGAGGGAAGCGGTGGGGCCGGGCTGAGACCCGGCCCACAGACCCGCACTTCCGTCACTCACCCCAAACCTAACACGCATGGTCTTCCCCAAGCCAGCGTTGCCTCCTGCCTGGGGCACACGTGGTCCTGCTACCAAGTCAGCAGCAGAAGCAGCAGCTCTGATCTGTGATATCTGTGTGCCCACCTTGTCCCCTCCACACACATCAAGATAGCTGAAGCTCTTAAGACCCCACAGAAGTACTCAGCAAGCCCTAGTTTCCTCAAATTATAATGTTCAGCATGCAATCAATCCTAGAATTAGAGTTTCCAGAATCCAGTGAGTCCTCTAAAGTGCAAAGTCCGGAGTGCCCCCGGGGACCACAATTACTGGGCAGACGCCAATCGGCTGGGTTCCCATACTGGGCCCACTGGCCTAGGCACTCAGAGCCTGTAACTCCGACCCCTGCCCGCTTTCTAAGTGCCTCCCTCTCTTCCAGCCCCGATCCCTTGCACTCCTGGCCCACTGGGGCCCTTGTACCTGATAACTGTGCAGCACAGCCAGATTGATTTCCACGGCCGCCTTGTCCTTCCACAGGGACGAGGTGGTCCGGGTGTCCAGGTCCATGCAGACGGCCACATCCTGGGAGCAGGGGTGCATGGCATCGGTCAGGATGGGGGTGGGGGAGGGCGGGCAGAGAACATCTGTGTCTCTAACTCATGAGGGGAGGAAGTGGGGGTGGGTGGGTGGTCATCCGGAGGCCCATCTGCTTCATCAGGGGCTGATTCACATGCCTGCCTGCAAAGTCACCTCAAGGCAGAAAGGGACCCTGGTGCCAGCCACTTGTCAGCCCCATGGATTTCTCATTTCTAAAATGGGTTTTAACATGTTTTGAGTCAAAATATCCTTCGAGAGAGCCTCTCAGGTGGCACTAGTGGTAAAGAACATGCTTGTCAAGGCAGGAGATGTAGAGATGTGGGATCCTTCCTTGGATCGGGAAGATCTCCTGGAGAAGGGAATGGCTACCCACTCCAATATTCTTGCCTGGAGAATCCCACGGACAGAGGAGCATGGCGGGCTACAGTCTATGGGGTTGCAAGAATCAGACACGACTGAGCGCCTTAGGACATGCATGCACACACGTTTTGAAAAACCGATGAAAGTTCCAGCCCCCATTCCCAGAAAAATAACTGCATCTTCACACGCAGGCACCCCCTTTGCCTCGACCTTTGGTTCTAGTTCAGGAGGCAGGCTGGACCTGGCTTGTTCAGATTGCTCCCTGTTGCTGACATTCTGTACATGCCCCCCCGCCCCCAGCCCCGCTGCACCGGTCCTCACCTCCAGGATGTTGTAGCGGTGAGGGTCACAGAGGTTCCGCGTGCCGATCTCCGTGCTCATGTACCAGCCGCTGAAGGGGGCCGCGGGGAACTCCAGACCCCCAATTTCCAGCAGCATGTTGGACACAGCCGGGAGGGCATACCAACGCAGGCCCAGGGCTGCAAACCACTCCAGTCTGGGGGCGTCAGGGAGTGGGATCAGCCTCTGTGGAGCCTTATCTGCCCGGCCAGCCCCCCTCCACCTGCCCCAGCCCTGTCCGTGCTCACGTGGGGTGCTCCAGGGGCACTTCAAGGACCAACTCCGGAGGCAGAACAAAGAGCTCCGGAGCCTCGTCTGGGGCCTGGAGCAGTAGGGGCAGCACGTCGAAGCGGCCGTTTCCAGGGGTCCAGCCATGCTGGATGCAGAGCTGCGGGGAGCAGGGCGGGAGCGGGGTCTCAGGGGCCCAGCCTCGTGCTCTCCTCAGGGGTCCCCTTCCTCCTTCGTCTCAGTGAGGTTCCCTCCCCCTGCTACGCTGACCGCTCTTCCAGTGGACCCTTCTGCCTCCTTCCAGAGTCCTCAAGGCTGGCTTTCCCTTTTCTGCCTCCCAGTGCCCACCTCCACGATCTCCACATTGGCCAAGTCCCCCTTTTTCCACCTCCCGTGTCCACCTCCATGATCTCCATGTTGGCTGGGTCCCCCATTCTCCAGGTTCCCCCTTCTCTGCCTCCCATGTCTACCTCTGTGATCTCTATGTTGGCCAGGTCCCCCCTTCTCCGCCTCCCCATGCCCACCTCCGTGATCTCCACGTTGGCTGGGTCCCCAAGCACGGAGCCGTCCTGTTGTCTGTACCCCGCGTAGCGCACCAGCTGGCTGTTCCAGATCCGGAAGTCTCCGCGGCCCGGGGTGCGCTGCGGGAACACTGTGATGGCTGAGCTGCCACAAGGATGAGAGCTGGTCAGGGCCCAGGTCCGCGGCCCTCACTGGGGCAGGGCGGATCCCGAGCTGAGGGGGGGGCACTCACCGCAGGTTGCCGCGGTTGGTGGCGTACTTGATGTGGTTGCAGATGTAAGTGAACATCCCTTGTGCCGAGCTGCAGTCCCGGGCATCAAACACCTGAGCCGGCGAGCAGGGAGACAGGAGGGAGGTGCGGGTCTTGAGTAGCAGCCCCAGGAGATGGTAGGGACGGGGGGCAGGGACTGACGGCCTTGCCGCAGCCCTCTTGGCCGTGCCAAGAGCTGTGGACTATGGCTCTTTCTTCTCCGGGCAGCCTCCCTGACCCTTTGGCCCCACACCGATCCTTCCTGTCCCGCACCCCACATGCCCAGCAGAGCCTGGCCTGTTCCTTGTGCTGGCGAGTGTCTCCCCATTGCCACAGGCTGACTCGGTGCCCGGCACAGAGGAGGGACCCAGTCACCGCCAGACTGATCACTGGGGAAAGGCCGCCAGTGACCAGGAGGCCGCCCGGCGTGTGGGTGGCGAGTTCCCCATTTCTCAAGGTGCTCAAGCAAAGGCGGGTGAGCCTGGGGAAGCGGGGTGGCTGCAGTAGGTGTGGGCAGCCTCCGGGGACCCCGCCCTTCCTGACACTCTCGCGCTCGGAGGAGCCATCTTCACTGGCGGGCTGGAAGCCCCAGAGGCTGGGAGGTCTGATTCCTGCTTCAGGGAGGAGGGGACTCGTGGTGGGGTCAGCGGCAGGCCTGGGGTCAAGAGTGGGTCAAATACAGAATCTCTGACAGATTCAGAGCTGAGTCGGAGCTTCGACCAACTTCAAGGGTCATGCCAGTGTCAGACAGGACTGTTCTGATTTTATTTGGGACTCCTTTGGGATTTACAGGGCACGTGGCTTCCTTCCAAATTCTCTGGTGTCCAGTTACAACTAAGGAGGCCGAGGTCATGGGCCCAGCTCCCCCATGGGTCATAGCGACAGGCGCAGGCAGTCCCGATAACGCGCAGGCAGGCGTGTGAAGGAGGGTGTGGGCCACAGGCTCTGGGGTTGCTGGGAGGGAGCAGTGTTTGGGGTGAGGAGGCTGGGCTGGGCAAGTGGGGGCCTTTTCTGGAAGACTGGACCTGTTGCTCTGACAGTACCCCCCACCCCTGCCCCAGGGATCACTGCTCAGCTGTCCTCACTGACTCAGCGCATCCATCTCTCCATCTGACCGTTTCTCCCCACCCAGCCAGGGCACTGCTGCGGCTCCTAACAACTGGCTGTCGGCTCCTGGGCTGAGGGCTCTCCCGGGATACTAGTTTCGAGGGGAGATGGGCAGGGGTCTCCCCACTGCTGGGACTGCCCCCCACGCCAGGGAAGCCTCGCGAGCTTGTTACAGTCCTTTTTCCTCTTTCGCGTCCCCTGGCCCCCACACTGGGTGCTTGCCGGCCAGCCACACCTGCAGCTTCCCCCACTGGATGCGGCCCACGCAGCGGGGCGCGTTGCGCCAGGCCTGTTTGGCCCCGAACACCAGCTCATTCTCTCGGAGGTGGTAGGTGCCCATGGATGCCACCTCAGCCTCCACCTCTTGAAGCCGCTGCTCGTGAGCCTGGGAGCCACTCCTAGGGAGGAGGAGGAGAGTGGGGGGAAGTCATTGGCAAGGGAGGACCCCCAGGCTCGGTGAGCGTTTTGGGGGTAGGGGGTGTTGGCGGGTGTTGAGCTTAGGGTCCCCCCCCTCCGTGTGTTATCAGGATGGGGGGAATCGGAGCAGCCTGAGGGAAGTGTCACCGCTTCTCAGTCTCGGCAGGACCTGAGCCATAGGACAAGGAGGGGCGGAGGGGCTGGGGTGGGGGGGAGAGGGCCTCGCCTCTTGATGGAGCTGTAGTACTGGTTGATGAAGTCCCTGGCCTGGCTCAGCAGCTGCTCAGTGGGTGGAGGTCCCTGGGAGGGCCGGGTCTGCAGTTTTCGGGGAAACACCAGGGAGCCCAGGCAGCGTCTCGGGGTGCAGGGCCCATCCTGGGTCGGTGGAGGAGAACCGAGATCAGGACCAGATCAGGGCTGGGGGTAGGTGTGGGGCCGGGGCCTGGAGGCAGAGTCTGGGGCCCAGGGAGGGCTAGGGGCTGGAGCTCCTGGCTAAGACCTTAGGAAACAGCTGGGAAGTTGGGCTGAGTTAGGGTGGCTTGAGAGTGAACAAAGTCCCCCTGGCGTATCCCTTAGCTCCTCCAGTTCCTCCCGGATGGGGCCTCAGCCCTCTGGACCCTGACCTGGGACGCGGGCGGGGCTCCAGGCCTTACCTGCTGGGACTGCGAGCAGAGAGTGTCATAGGTGATGCTCCCCAGCTCCCAGTTCTTCACGCGAGGGAACTTTGGCCCCTCCGGAGGCCGGGTCAGCGTGGGGCTGCTGGGAGCTGGGCTGGGTCACGAGAAAGAGAGAAGCGCAGGACGCTTGGGGAGTGTCCCAGAGACTTCTCCGGCATCGTCAAGAGCCCCGTGACTCATTTCTTGCCTGCCACATTCTTTCTCACCTTTCTTTACAGCCTCAGGCCTCAGGTGGTATGGCCTCCCCGTCCAGGGGGTACAGATGAGAGATCTGAGGCTCAGAGGACATCAGGATCTTCCAGGGGCCAAACTGCCCACTTCTATACCCAGGCCTGCCTCACACCTGCCCTGGATGCTTGGCTCTGGGATCCTGAGGCCCTGGCACAAGGCTGGTCCTGGTCCCCATGGTCTCCAGATATCCTCCCCAAGGTTGACAGGAGCCCTGGCTGGCTAGGAAGGGGATGAGCCCGAGGAAGCCCCGGCAGGGACTCCTGGCCCAGATTTCCCTCCAGCTCACACCCCTCCTGACAGTGGCCGCTGTGTGTGTGTGTGTGAAGGGAAGCCTAACGGGCCTTATCACTTCCTCCCAGAGCCGCTGGCCCAGCCTCGGGGAGGAAGGGAGGACCTCGGGGCTTGGAGCGCCTGGTGCTCAGGGCCCCTGGCCCCTAGCCCTTCCCTGCAGAGGCAGCCGGCACCCCACCTGGTCCTTCTTCTCCCCAGGCACCTCTGCCCTGGAGGGGGGTAGGGGGAGCAGGGTGGTCCTGCTGGAGGCTGGGGCTTCAGGCTGAGTTTTGGGGTTGATGGCCAGTGGGATGAGGGGTCTGGAGCAAGGGAAAGGAGACCTAGCTGTCCTGTGCTCTCAGTTCTTCCCAAGGCTCTCAGTCTCCCCCATGGCCTCAGCCCCTCATCCCATGTCTCCCTAGCTCCTTTCTGTTCCTGTTAAAATTGTCACGGCTGTCTGTTTGAAGTCCTGCTGTGTCAACTAGCAACTCAGAACAACCCCGTGGGGGTAAAGGACCGCTCTGTCCGTATTTGATGTAAATGGAGGTTCAGAGAGATTAAGTAAGTTGTTTCAAGTCACACAGCTCTTGGCAGCTGAGCAGCTCTCAAACCCTGGTCATGCGCACCTGCTACGCTGGCACCCCTGCCCCGAGCTTTCACCTGCTCTTGCCAGCCCTGATTCGGGTCGATGGTCTGAGCCTCCTTGGCGATCTCGCCCTGTCCACACTGAGAGCCTTTGGCCCTCCTGAGTGGGCCACAGGCTCCAACCCTTCCCAGCCCCGCCCGCAGGCCTCTTCGGCCCCACCCTGCCAGCTGTCCCCCAGCCTCCGCGGCCCTCACCTGGGGTCCGGCGTGTGCGGGGTCGTGGGTGCTGGGGCCCGGCTGGGCTCAGGTGCCGAGGAGGCCGGGCCCTGCTTGCCACACAGCCCAAGGCCCAGCCCCAGCCCCAGGCCGCAGGGGGGCCCGGGCTCCTGGCCCACGCTCTTCAAGTTGCCCATGTCCTTGGGGCGGCAGGCGGCCTCGTCTGCTCTGTGGCTCCCAGCAGAGCCTCGGGCCTTTTCCTTAGGAAGGGGAGGGGGTGGTAGGAGGGGGCCCTCGCCCCGCCCCGGCCCTCACACACACAATGGGACAGGAACTGGCCAGCCCGGGAGGCTCCAGAGCTTCGGCTCCACGCCCGCAGGCCCAGAGGGTGGAGGGCCAGACGCCTGGGTTCCGCTCTGAGAAGGAGGGTGATAACGGGGAACCCAGGTGTCTGGCAGAGCCCTGGGGCCGGAGAGCAGGGACTGGGGTGTGGCGGGACTGCGGGGTGGGCTAGCCGGAGTGCCTGAGAGAACCCTTGGGGGGTGTCTGACCAGAGCGGAGGCCTTCCACCCCTGCCTTGCTGGCCTCGCCCCGAGGCGACGCACAGAAGATGGGCACTGTGGCCCAGCAGGTGACCACGAGCCCCTTGCTCTCAGTGACCACAGGGACCACTAGGGTGGCCCCAGGGCTCTGCTTGACCACTTGCCTGACAGCTAAGCACTCCTGGATGCCTACTGTTGAGTCCTTTCGGGTTCTTGGGGATACAGGCCCAGCAAGCGGGGACTGACCCTTTGTCCTTGGGTCTGGCATTAGGGTATCCCATTCCCTCCCAGTCCCCATTCCTGGAACCCCCGCCCCACCCCGCCACCCCCTTGTGACTCAAGTGGGGGACACAAAAGGCAGGAAGCTGCGATCCAGGGCCTCCACCCCCGACCCTGTCATCCAGTGACGCATGCTTCCCAGGGCGGTGGGGAGTGGGGGGGTAGGGCAGCAGATAGACCCGGGTCAGGGCTGAGGCAGAGAATGCCCACTGGGGAGGTGGTGGAGCCCTGGCAAGCGTGCGGGGTGATGGAAACTACAATTCCCAGAATGCAGGTGGTGTACTCAGGCACTCGCCAGGCACCACAAGCTGTAGAGCATGCTGGCATTTGTAGTTCTAAGCCATCTAGGGGCTGGAGAAGGGCTGTAAGCTGTGGCTTCAGCATCTACAGGGGTACTAGCCTCATGGATCTGAGACCACTGAGACCAACAGGAACCGCAAGAAAGAAACAGAAATTGAGAGACTGGGACGGGCAGAGACCGGGAGAGGCAGACAGGCAGACAAACAAACATGTAGATTTGTGTTGGCTGAGCTCCTTCGAAAAGCAGTGGAAGATATGATGGGTGCGGGCCTGGGTGGGGGGCGAGCAGGCGGACCAACCGGAAGGAACGGGCCGTGCTGTGGGCTCTGGGGTCACACCGAGAAGGTGGGGCCTGCCGGTCTGCAGGGAGGAGGGTGAGGGGGGCCTTGTATGCCCAGACAAGCCTGACCTCCTGGGCTCCCAGAAAGCTTTGCTGCCCCTCCCTCGGCTGGGGGGCAGGTGAGATTCAGAAGTCTGAGGCCTGTGTTCCTCTCGGCCTGTGGCCCCCCAACCCCGCGCTGGCCCTGGAACCCGAGGCCCCACCCAACTCGCCTCCAGAGGCAGGAGATGGGGTCCAGGCCCCCTACCTCTCATTCTCCCCACCACCGTGGAAGCTGATGGACCCCATTTCTGGCTCCCATGTAGCCACCACCTACAGTGTGCATGACTGAGAATGGCTCCTTTTGCCAGATTCCAGCTAACAGCTGTGACTGGCCTCCCCAGGGACAAAGCAGCAACAGGCCGCAGATGCTGAAGTCATTACGACCTCTTGCCTGCAGCCCTGGCCACAGCCCTTCCCTGTGGACTCCTGACCTTGAGGTCTCCTCTCCCATCTGCCCTTCACACTGCCGCCAGATCCATCTCAAAGTCATGGCTGACCTCACGGTTTGTCCCTCCCTGAAGCCTTCAACCCAAGGTCAGCACACTGGCCCCGGGCCACGATTCCCCTCATGTGCCACTCACAACCCTCTGTTTTAGACAGATGGCTTCCACGCAGATTTCTAAACAGTCCTTCTGTCCTCCTGCGCCCGGGCCCTTGCTTATGCCACCCTCACCCCCTCTCCCTTAGCCCTCTTTCCTCCTGGCCCAGCCATGGCTGCCCTGGAGGCATCCTGCCCAGGGAGAACCTGCAGCAGGAAGGGCAGGTGTGATGACCTGAGACTGCACAGCACCCAACCCAAGACCACCTGCTCCTGCAGGGCTTCAGACGGTCCCTGGGCCCCCGAGGTAAGCGGGTTCAGCACTGCTGCCCACTGGCGGGGCGGGGGTGTCTCCAGGCAGTCTTCCTGTGGCGTTCCTGTGGGCCTGGTGAGACCATCTCAGGCCTTGCTGTGGTTCGAGGCCGTTCCCATCCAATCCTCCCTCCTCTCTCCTTTCACAGATGTCAGACCTGCATCCTGTCCCTTGCCTCCCCGTTATCTTTCACAGGCGTGAATCCCTTTGCTTACAGTTCCTTCTGGGTGTGCTTCCTGGAGGACCCGCCCAACACAGGGCCCTGCTGGGTTTCCTCATTTCCTTCAGCTCCCTTCTCCAGGCTTCCCAGGCCTGGGGAATATCTTTTGCCCTGGTTCCTCCCAGGGGCGGTTCCCGGGCAGCTTGCTCTGCATCGGATTTCTCTTCCAAATGAACTTGTGAGCTCTGGAAGAACAGGGCAAGCGCCACTCCTCTGGGTCCTGCCAGGCCTGCGTCTGCTGCACCAAGTAGGTGCTTTGTGGATATTGGCTTGCACAGCTGCAGATGCCGACGGCCGTCTGAAGGGCCAGCAGCTACGTTCTTGAGGCAGTTGGAGAGGGGCTGCGGAGCAGGAAGTTGGCTGAGGCTCATGTGTCTTGGTGGGCAGAAGGAGCAGGTTGGACTGGGCAAGGTGATGGTGCCAACAGGGGGCCTTCTTTGGCCAGGGAGGTTGGGGACAGTGGAGTGCTGCTGCATGGATGGTGGGGACCAGGGGGCTCTGAATTGGTCTGGGCAGAGCTAGCCTGGCAGGGGTTTTAGGAAGAGAGACAGAAAAATTAGAGCTAGAGAAAGTCAGAGGTGAGGCTTTACCGCAGGAGGGGTTCTGTCTGGCTGCACTTCCTGGAGTTTTGGCCAGCACTGCCCCGTGTGTCCTAGCTCTCATCAATGACTCTGGCATGCCTGACGGTTTGACCCTCCCACCTCTGGGCTGGGGTCATCCCTATCCCTCCCCAGGCCCTGCCTTGATCTTTACCAGCCATCCCCAGTGGGCATTAAGCCTTACGCGTCTAAGTGGCTGATTACTCTTCTTAGCAACTGCATTTATTTTTTAAGTTGGGATATAATTGCTTTACACTGTTGTGTTAATTTCTGCCATACAGGAAGTAGATAAGCTGTATGTATACACACATCCTGCTTCCTGTGTGACTCAGTTGGTAAAGAATCTGCCTGCAAAGGAGGAGACCTCCAGCCAATGCCCTGGATCGGGAAGATTCACTGGAGGAGGAAATGGCAACCCACTCCAGTATTCTTGCCTGGAGAATTCTTCAGATAGAGGAATCTGCTGGGACACAGTCAGTGGGGTCGCAAGAGTCTGACGCGCCTCAGTGACTAAATCACCACCACACACATATCTCCTCCTCCTTGTCCTCCCCCAATTCCACCATCTAGGTTAGCAATTGCATTTTAAAGGGTAGTTGCTGGGTTTCTCTGGCAGTCAAGTGGTTAAGATTCAGTCCTTTCCCTGCAAGGGGTGTGGGTTTGATCCCTGGTCTGGGAAACCAAGATCCCACATGGTGCATGCCCGCCCCCCCCCCCCCCGCAAAAAAAGAGCAATTGCTGAACAAACAAAAAATTTCAAACTCTGCAAAGTTGAAGTTTCCATTGATGGGAGAAAATTTTAACTTGTTTGTTCTTAGCTGTACTGCATGGCTTTCAGAATCTTAGTTACCTGACCAGGGATTGAACCGGGTCCCCCTGCAGTGGAAACGCAGAGTCCCAGCCACCTGACTGCCAGGGAATTTCCAAGAGTTTTCATTTTTCAAAAAAAAAAATTTAATTGAAGGATAATTGCTTTACAGAATTTTGTTGTTTTCTGCCAAATATCAACATGAATCAGCAATATGTATCAACATGAACCAGCCATCAGTTCTGTGCAGTCGCTCAGTCGTGTCCGACTCTTTGTGACCCCATGGACTGTAGCACGCCAGGCGTCCCATCCATCACCAACTCCTGGAGTATACTCAAATTCATGCCCATTGAGTCGGTGATGCCATCCAACCATCTCATCCTCTGTCGTCCCCTACTCCTCCTGCCCTCAATCCTTCCCAACATCAGGGTCTTCTCCAATGAGTCAACTCTTCCCATCAGGTGGCCAAAGTACTGGAGTTTCAGCTTCAACATCAGTCCTTCCAATGAACACCCAGGACTGATCTCCTTTAGGATGGACTGATTGGATCTCCTTGCAGTCCAAGGGACTCTCAAGAGTCTTCTCCAACACCACAGTTCAAAAGCATCAATTCTTCGGCCCTCAGTTTTCTTCACCGTCCAACTCTCACATCCATACATGACTACTGGAAAAACCATAGCCTTGACTAGACGGACCTTTGTTGGCAAAGTAGTCTCTGCTTTTTAATATGCTGTCTAGGTTGGTCATAACTTTCCTTCCAAGGAGTAAGCCATATATCAACATGAATCAGCCTTGTCCCCTCCCTCTTGAACCTCCCTTCCATCTCCCTCCCCATCCCACCCCTCGAGGTTGTTACAGAGCCCCTGTTTGAGTTCCCTGAGTCATACAGCAAATTCCCACTGGCTCTCTTAACTTACTTGGGATTTCGAGTAGGAATGGACTTTGGAGAGGATCAGTTTGGGATCCCCAGCCCTGACAGTGGTGTGTTTTCTGCTCCTGGGGAGGCCAGCCCCCAGCCCCCAGCCCCCATCAGTCCTGATCCATAAGGGTGAGAGACCCTTCGGTGGGTGAGTAAGCCAGGCCCTTGGTGCACCCTGCTCCCTCAGAAGGCAACCCACCTTACTCCTGCCTTCCACCTCAGAGCAGGAAGCTCTGCAGGGCTGGGGGCGAGATGCCCTGACCTTGGGGAAGGGAAGGTCCTGGCTGGGGGTGGGGACATGTGTCAGGGCTGTGGGACTGTGGAGGGTGGTGTCGCTGGCAGGGGGACGGAGCGGAAGGCCCTGGCTCTTTATAGCACAACCCGAGGTTGTTCAGTGTGAGGTGGAAGTGCCCCACCCTCCCCGCTATGAGCAGCTTCCTTCCCGCCTGCTGGCAAGCCTGGGTGGGGAGCTGCGGGGAAAGGAGGGGAAGGAGGCTGGAAGTGTGTGAGGGGGGAGCGGGCAGTGCTCTGGCTGCCCCCCCCCCAGGCTGCGGCAGGTGTGGGGGGGGTGAACCTCAGGATGTAACTCACGTTGGGGTTGGGAGCGGAGAGGTTGGCTGAGCTTCCGACTGCAAGGCAGAAGGCTGGGTCTTTGGGGGTGGCCAGGTGTCCCTGTCCATCACCAACTCCCGGAGTTTCCTCTAACTCATGTCCATTGAGTTGGTGATGCCATCCAACCATCTCATCCTCTGTCGTCCCCTTCTCCCGCCTTCAATCTTTCCAAGTATCAGGGTCTTTTCAAATGAGTCACTTTGTGGGTGGGGGCTATGGGCAGGATATAGGGTGTTCAGGGCTCAGGCCCTGGAAGATGCTGGCTGTCCGCAAGGGACTCCTGGCGTACACCAGGGCAGCCATCTAGCAGCCCGAGCCCTTCCTGAGGACGCCACATGGAGGCAGCAGAGAGCTGGAGAGAAGAGATGGCCGCAAGGCCTGAGCTCAGAGCCTCAGACCCTCAGGAATACCCGGGATGTGCTGGGGACCGTGGCGTGTCCCTGGCTTGGGTGGTGGGTCCACACCAGTTCCCTGGGATCCTGGAGTGGTTCGTCTGCATAAACCTGAAGCCCCTGATGATGACTCTGTGACCAGTCCACCCCCGGAGGAGCAGGGGTCCTTCTCTTAGAAACCCCCCCACCTCCAACCCCCCCACCCCTGCCTTGGAGCTCCTGGGGAGGCGGTACTAACTTCCTGAGGAAAACCTGGGGTCTCTTTGATTCTCCTTGAAGTTTGGACTTCCTTCTCTGCCACAGTGGATTCTCTGCCTGTGTGTGTGTGTACATGTAAGTATGGGGATGTGTGGTTGTGAACAAATGTGTGTGTATATGTACGTGTGTATGTGTGTCTGCGTGTGCACAGGCCCTTAGGCAGTGTGACCTGGGGCTCACTCCTTTCCCTGCCTTCTCTTCTGGTTCCTGCCCCTTCCAAAGCTAATGTGGACCAAGAACATCAGGGTGAAAATGAATGTTTTCACATCCCTGGGGACTAGAAAATGCCCTTTGTTCCTGAGATCCCCAGTGAAAATGAGGTGTTTTTAGGGTCAGGCTGAGGTTTCCTGATGGACGACCATGGGGGCCCCTATGTAGAAGCCATGGTTGTCAGGGATTAGCCTGACAGGCCCTACCAACTTCCTCTCTTCTCCTCTCTCCTTCAGTCCCTCTGGCTGGCCCAGTTTCCTAGCGTGGTTGCTGGTGTGGTTCTGGTTCTCTAGGGAACGGGGACTTGAGCATCCTGTGTGCCCAGCATGGAAATTCCGTAGCAACAATCGCCAGGAACTGGCAGGGCAGCGTCCCTTCCCACTGCCTCTCAGGTGCCCCTGGGGAGGGGACCGGCTCTCTCTCCAAACCAGAGTGGAAGAGAAGCCTTTATATCCTTGCTTCTGCTCTGTGAGATGCAGCGACCCTGATCCCAAGCCCTGGTATACCTTCAGCCATTTTGTCTTTCTCCTGTCTGCCCAACCAGATTACAAGCCCCTTGACTTCCATCTCATCCTCTGTCATCCCCCTTTCCTCCTGTCTTCAATCTTTCCCAGCATCAGGGTCTTTTCAAATGAGTCAGCTCTTCACATCAGGTGGCCAAAGTATTGGAGTTTCAGCTTCAACATCAGTCCTTCCGATGAATATTCAGGACTGATCTCCTTTAGGATGGACTGGTTGGATCTCCTTGCAGTCCAAGGGATTCTCAAGAGTCTTCTCCAACACCACAGTTCAGAAGCATCAATTCTTTGGTGCTCAGCTTTCTTTACAGTCCAACTCTCACATCCATACATGACTCCTGGAAAAACCATAGCTTTGACTAGACGGACCTTTGTTGGCAAAGTAATGTTTCTGTTTTTTTAATATGCTTTCTAGGTTGGTCATAATTTTCCTTCCAAGGAGTAAGCGTCTTTTAATTTCATGGCTGCAGTCACCATCTGGACATGAGTTTGCGTAAACTCTGGGAGTTGGTGATGGACAGGGAGGCCTGATGTGCTGTGGTCCATGGGGTCACAAAGACTGAGCGACTGAACTGACAGAACTGACTTCCAGTTACCAGCAAAGAGCCATTCCTGTTACATTTGCTGTTGGTGGTGATCTGGGCCTTCCTGGGTCCTCCTGTTGTCTGGCTTCCTTAGATCTAGTCTAGGCTGCTGTACGAACTGGTCTACCCCTGCTCTGCGTGCATGCATGCTCAGTCACCTCAGTCGTGTCCACCCTTTGCGACCCCAGGGACTTTAGCCTGCCAGGCTCCTCTGTCCATGGGATTCTCCAGGCAAGAATACTGGAGTGGGCTGCCATGCCCTCCTCCAGGGGATTTTCCTGACCCAGGGATCGAACCCTCATCTCTGATATCTCGGGCACTGGCAGGCGGGTTCTTTACCATTAGCGCCACCTGGGAAGCCCATGCTTTAGAGGAGCCTGATTTAGATGGTGTTTTGCCTTGTGGATCCAGAAGGGGGAGCCCTCCAATCCTCCACCTCTTTATTTCCAGGGGAGAAAGAATCCTGGCTTCCTGGACATTCTGGGCCCCTGCCCCCATGATGGGCTTCTGCTGTCACTTTCACAGCCTTGCCAACTTTGTCTTCCTACCAGAAGGGCCCATGCTGGACAGAGATGAGGTGTCCTGACTGCCGTTCTCAGCTCAGCTAAATTCCCCTTAAACCTTGCTCCTTTGTGAAGACTCCCCTTTCCTTTCCAGCCTTAAAATGATCTCTCCCTGTTCTGAAGTCACAGCTTTCATGGTCTGCACCACTACTCGGTACTTGCGATCCTGGACCATGTGATTTACCTTAACTGGCTGCCATTATTTGTAGTTGGCTCCCATAATATTGTCTATTTCTGTGTAAGCATCTTTTCTTCCTAACTAATTGCAAACTTTTTCAGGCACAGGGGCTGGATTCCTCACCTTATGGGACACATAGAAAGGGATGGATAATTGTTTGTGGATAGACTGGGGAGATGATGGAATCGGGGACTTGGCTGGACCTGAGTTCTCTTCTCCAGTCATTCATGTTGCCTGATATGGAGCTAGTGATGGGTTGGCATTTCAAAGCTCATCCCTACCACCTAGCTGGGGTAGGCTGTTAATTCTTTCTTTCTTTTTTTTAAAGTTTGTTTATTTGAGTGCACAGGGTCTTAGTTGTAGCATGTTGGATCTAATTCTCTGAACAGGGATCCAACCTCTCCCCCCTGTATTGAGAGCTCAGAGTCTTAGCCACTGGATCACCAGGGAAGTCCCTAGGCTGTAAATTCTGCCTGATGGGTTTAACAGAATAAACAGGGAATAGTTCTGGAGAGCTGACGTAGCCGCGTCTGTATCTAGAGTTCTTTGGGTCTTGTATCTTCTGTCTCTCTCACACACACATACCTTGAATTCTCAATTTCTTTTTTAAAAAATAATTTTATTCTTTATTTGTTTTTGGCTGTGCTGCATCTTTGTTCACTGTGTGGGCTTTTCTCTAGTTGTGGAGAGTGGGGACTACTCTCTGGATGCACAGGCTTCTCATTATGGTGGCTTCTCTTGACATGCAGCATGGGCTCTAGAGTGCGAGGGCTTCAGGAGTTGTGGCTTCCGGTCTCTAGAGCACAGGCTCAGTAGTTGTGGTGAATGGGCTGAGTTGCTTTTTGGCATGCGGCATCCTCCTGGACCAGGGATCAAACCTGTGTCTCCTGCATTGGCAGGTAGGTTCTTTGCCACTGAGTCACCAGGGAAGTCCCTCAATTTCCTTTAGCTCTTGCTATATGTGGTGTATGATCCTTTCTATATATGTGGTATATGATTGTATACCTGACCTGGTATATGCTGAGACCTGGGGGACTTGCTTCTGTTTCTCACTTGTAGCATAACCTTGAGGAAGGGTCTGTACTGCTCTGAATCTGTTTTCTCATCTGAAACATGAACATTATTTCTTTCTGGCTCTAATATTTCATAAAGCACCAGAAACCTTCAGGGGGAAGAGTTGCAAGCGTAAAGCTCAGAGAAGGATTTGTATCCTTTCCTTGATGACTTGTGTAGGGGTGACAGTGAAAGGCCCGTTCTGGTCATATGGAAGTGAGATGAGGCTCCCTAGCACTGATTGGCAAAGCCAGCTCTCGATTCACCATGTGCTGCCTCCTGGAGCTACTGACCAGTTCCGGAAACATTTTCATGGTTTAGGGGACTGTTTAACTCACTTTTTTTCTGGAGGAGAGCCCAAGTCTTGGTCACCTGAGCTGCCCTTCCTGGTTTCTTGCTGAGCCTGGCACGAAGGGCTTTCAGCACCCTGGACAGAGACAGAGCTCCTGGGCAGCCAAGAGAGCTTGGGATCGCCTGCCAGGCCAGCTTCTCTGGCAGAGTGGCACCAAAGCTGGTTTGCTCCTTCATATTTTTCACTCTCTCAAAGACACTCTAAAATAAACCTCCAATCTATGTCAAAACGGTGCACTTGTTCTGCAAATTCTGATGGCATGATTTAACAACAACCGCCACAACTATATCCTACAACAGTTTCAGGTACATATTAATAGTAGGTGCTTAGTAAATGCTTACTTTAAAAGAACATATGAAAACCCCAGCCACCAGACATGTGTCCTAGCCCCTCCTCATTATAATCAGGTTTCTCCTCCTCATTAGCACTTCCTGTATAATAATTCTGGAGCTTCTGTTACTTGCTGAGCTTCAGAGCCTCACTTAAGTCCCTTCTTGTGTCTGAGGAGGCCAAGCCCCATTCTTTAATCAAAGGAACAGATGACTGTTAAGTTCTCAGGCAGAATAAACTTGACTTGGCCCCTCCTCTTTTTCATCTGGGAGTAAGTAGATCGGTGTGAGAACTCACACCTGACGCCTATGGGGATCTTGCCTTATGAAGACGTTCACTCCCTTCCTCTGTGCCTGAGAGAACCCTTCCAATCTAGGAGGCCCCAGCTCTTCCAGGAAGCCCTCCTGGCTCCCTGGCACCCTCAGAGCCCTCTCTCCTCTGGACTTCCTCACACATGACTGTCGGTAGAACAGCATCACACCAGATCATTTTCATTTCAAGTTCATTGGTTGTCCCTCCCCAGTTAGATTATGAACCCCTTGCAGGTGGGGGTCCATACCATACATCTGTTTGTTTTTAAAAGACCCCACGGTGAGGAATACACAGTGAGGTGGACTGAGAGATGGATGGGTTTAAGGATCTTCTCACCTGCCTTTAAGGAATCTCCCACTCCACTTATTTTTAATCTGAAATAAACATGTAGAATGGGCCAAGGTCTTATCTGTGGAGTAACCAATGGTCTCAAGGACTCCTAAGATTAGAGAGCAAAGGCAGGACGTGGAAGTGGAGGTGGAGATGGGTAAGGAGGGCAGATGGAGAGTGGATTGTGGGTGGGGAATGTGGTTGTGTAGAAGGAAAGAAGGGAGCATCCCTTGGGGCTGCAAGGGATCTCAGCTTGTTTGGTCTCCTCATTTTACAGGTAAGGAAAGTGAGATTTAGCGATCCTCCTAAAGTTACACAGCCAACAGGCCCCTTTCCATCACCTCTGACCTGGTTCAAGTCTTCCACATCTCTCCTTGGACTACTGCACAGCTTCATGTGGCAGGCGATACTTTTCCAAGATAGTCATGCCAACAGATCTGTTGCACGTGCTTGTCTCATGTCAGTGACATTCCTCTGTTGAGAAGAGGGGGTCTGTGTTTCTCTCTTTGAATCTGATGGGCCATCATTACAGCAGAAGTTATTTCGTGTGACTTTCTAGGTTAAGTCATTGAAGGTGGTGCAGCTGCTGCCTACACCTCTCTGGGGACACTTGTCCTTGGAACCCAGCCACCACGCTGTGAGGAAGCCAGGCAGCCACGAGGAAAGGCTTCATGTAGGCATTCTGGCCCCAGTCCTGAGATCCCAGCTGACAGCCAGCAATAACCACCAAATGTGAGTGAATGAGCCTTTCAGTCCTGGGTTGAGTGGAGCAGACACAAGTGGTCCCGGTGGAACTGGCCCAAATGGCAGACCCGTGAGCAAAATAAATGCTGTCATTGATTTAAGTCATTGAGGTTTGGGATGATTGAAACACCTATGTCTGCCTCTGTTTCTCCAAACTATGATACACATTTCATTAATTCAATGGATCTGTGTTAGATGCCAATTATATGCTAGGAGATGTATGAAGACAGATACGTTTTCCACACTAAGGGACAATACATTTCAGGTGCCACCACTGTCCTTCTGCACACACAATAAAACCCATACTCCTCAGCCCTCTGCTCACGGTTCCAGCCTACCGCTCCACTGACACCACACCCAAATATTTCATCCCCAGACCTGAATTCACTCTCCATTCTCTGCCTTTGTTCATGTTGCCCCTTCCACCTGCCCCACCTCCTCGGTCTTCAAGGACCTTCTCTGGAATCTTATCCCTTCACCAGGCCCTGTAGAACTCCTCCAGTTGGAGGTGATCGCCACCTCCCTAGAATCCCATGGCACTTACTGCAGACTGCACAGTTTCTGTCGGCACATTGCCTCTTCAAGCTGCAGCAGACTGTGAATCCCTGGAGGAGGGAACCTGGCTTGTCCCTTCTGTCCCTCACAGCACCTGGCAGAAGGCCAGCACCTAGGAGGCCCCAGCAAACATCTGTTGACGTGACTAGTAGCAGAACCAGAACGGAAAGTCAGGTGTCCTGAATCCTAGTCCCCAGCGCCTTGCTTGCTTCTCTGGATAGCGCCACGGCAGGGGAAAGTCCCAGCCGTGGAGGGTGTCAGGTGGGTGGGAGAAGACCTTGGTTGTGGCTGGAGGTGACAGGATCACTGCCTGTGAAGCTGCAGATGGCAGGGAGGGGATGGAGCTCTGGCTCCTGGCCAGGGCTTTGTGGTGGGTCCCTCCCTCTCTCATTTCTTGCTCTCAGCAAGCCCTGAGCACCCATTTCTGGAGGGAAAAATGTGCTGTTTCTTTGACCTTCCTCTCCTCCAGCCCCCATTCATTTCGGAGAACACCTTCCTTCCCAGGGCCCAGTCACACAGAAGCCCAGGCCCCACGTGCCATCCACACCCCGCCCTGCACCACAAGGGCCGGCTCGCATTCTTCGTTCTTCCCCGGGGTTTCTGAGGAGCCCCGTTCTGTGAGTTCTCTTTCCTGCGCCCACCTGATCAGAACTGCTCCCTGGCCCCGGTGGTTGTCACTGGCTCTCCTGGGCCCCATGCCAGCTGCACCTCACCTGGCCTGGCCCTTAGGGGTTCACCAGCTGGAGGAGGCTTCAATTCCTCTTTGTCTCCAGGGACAGGCGCCCTCAGACTGAGCAGGAGCAGAGTGGGGTGGGCAGGATGCTGTCCAAAGACTTCTCCCTGCGCTGTCTCTTTCTAGGAGCTGGGAAGGGCCTCTGTGGCTCACTGTCTGTGCAGCCTGTCCCCTCTCCTGCCGCATGGTCTCAGGCTGGGTGGGGGAGGGCGCTTCCTAGGACTCATCCCTGCAAATGGCTCTGTGAGCCCCAGTGGGGGTGGGGCGGATTCTGGTGGCTCGAGTATTAAGGCTGAGCATTTTATTTTCTCTGTGGGACCTGGGGATAGTGAGGTGGAGAGGTGGTGGGCAGGGGCAGCTTCTCTCTCACCTCCTCTGCTGGGCCTCTCCTGGGGGCCTGGCACCTGTGGCCGCAGGAAGGCCTCCAGGAAGTCAGTAATCTGCATTTGACTGTGACTTCTGAGTGAAGGGTGTGTGTGTGTGTGTGTGTGTGTGTGTGTGTGTGTGTGTGTGTGTGTGAGAGAGAGAGAGAGAGAGAGAGAGAGAGAGAGAGAGAGAGGCAGAGACTGGCCTCTCCTTAGCCTGAGGCCACAACCCTCTCCTCGCCTGCCTCTAAGCACAGGACGAGGGCTACCCTGTGCCTGGTGTCCTCTGTGTTGGAAGGATCACTGGTCCCTCTGATTCCTTCATCCTCCTGGGAACATGGGAGCCTCAGGGTGGACAGCTGGCCAGGCCAGAGGAGCTGCCCCTTCCACTTCCTGTTTCCCCATGCCCAGTCTCACTGCAGGCCTGTTCTCACTCTCTCAGTCCCTTGACCAGAAGGGGAAGACACCCCAGTTGGAGGTGGATCACCCTAGACTTAGGGCTGGCAAAACAGTATCCTGGGGGTAGTCGGTCATCAACTGGGTTCCTCCCAGCACCTTGAGGGGCGGATGTGCCTTGTGCTGGGTCACCGAAGATGGGGCGCCTGTGCCACCATGGGCACCTTGAAGGGAGAGTGAGGAAGCTGCTGGAGGTGGTGAGGGCCGAGGGGATGATTGTACAGACAAGAGCCTCTGGTCTTTTTTAGCTTCAGCTGATGGAGCCACCTCCTTCTCTCCCACTGGCTGCCTCCCTGAGTCACTGCCCACCCACCAGCAAATTAAAAAGGGGTATCAGCTGCTGGCCAGTGGCCCCATCCGGCCCCCAGGGTTTGCTGCTTTCTGCTCCCGGGTGGAAGGTGAAAGTCTAGGTAGGGTGGCCTCCTAAGACCTTTTCCCCTGGGCCTGTCTCTTTCCAGCCTCTGCTTCCTCCTCTGCCCTTTGTTCCTCCCCTCCCCCCACGTGCCATGATGGTTCTCCCCGGTGACAAGACCCACCCCCTTGCTCCAAGGACAGAGGCAGCTGCAAGGCCTCAGGGGCCCCCCACATGGCCCCATCCATCTCGCCCGGTCTGTGGTCCGGGCTGCAGGGGAGGGGACCTGCGGTCGGCGGCGGCTCCCTCGCCGACTCCTCCCCGCCGGCCAGCCCAGCTGTCAACACTCGCCTGCCGGCCCGGCCGTCCCGAGGCCCTGCCTGGCCGCTCCGGCCGGGGACATTGCGCCCCGGAGACCCTCAGGCAGACCCGGGCGGGCGGTGGGCAGGCGGCGGCGGCCACCCTGCCTTGCCCTTGAGCATCCCCGGGCCTCCTTGCCTAAATAAGGGAGCTGCAGCTGGAGGGAGCCAGCTGGCCGCGGGGAGGGGCCTGCGGCTGGGCCAGGGTTTTCCGAGGGGCTGGGCCGCCGCCGCGCCGCAGGGCCCCGAGCCCGCCGATTGGGCCTGCACCGCCGGCCCCGCGCTGCAGCGGGAGGGCGGGCCCTTCGCACAAGGGGATCCCCAAGGCTGGAACTCCCGTTCGGGGGGCCTCTCTGATTCCGCAGCGAGGAGACCGAAACAGCTGTCACCATGCTCCTCTCTAGGCAGGAGAGCCTGAAATCACCCCCAGAAAGGGCTCTGTGTGTGTGTGTGTATGTGTTGGGGAGCGCCCCGACCCTGGGTGCGTGCCTCCACCAAATCTCACGCACCCTTATCTCAAATCTCGGTGGCCGGGGGGCCTCCGGGTTGTCTGGCCCTTCACGTTTCTCGGGTCTGCCCTGACCCTGGCCTCGTCCTCCTAGAGCCCAGGCCTCGCCCGTGTCGCTGACAGCGGGCGTTGGGCGCACGCCGTGTGTATCCGAGCCGGTGCTCGGCAAGGTGGAGGACTCCGGCGTCCGGGCCGGCCCTCTTCCTTAGGGGAGACGTCAGGTCGTCAGCCCCTCCAGGATAGAGCGGGTGGGGGCGGAACCCGCCCCCCGCCTCCCCCCTCCCCCGTCTCCTCCCGGCGCCCTCAAGGCCGGCCCTCGCACCTGTCCTCACGGCTCCCCTGCCTAAGGGTCCCTTCCCCCTCTTGGGGCGCGCGAGTCCCGGGGGCTCCCGGGCTGAGCTAGGGGCTGCGGTGGGGGGGGAGCCCTCGGCGCGGCGCAGCCAATGGGAAGGGCGGGCGCCCGGGGTGTGTGGGGGGAGAGGGCGGCGCTGCGGGCGCGCGGC
Organism: Antilocapra americana; assembly: GCA_007570785.1. Taxonomy (NCBI): domain Eukaryota; kingdom Metazoa; phylum Chordata; class Mammalia; order Artiodactyla; family Antilocapridae; genus Antilocapra; species Antilocapra americana. The sequence goes on from ML660786.1 coordinate 1,239,865, forward strand.
GGGCGGGAGGGGGGCCGGGAGGCGGGGGTAGGAGCCCGAGGGGCGCGCGCCGCGTTAACCCTTCCGCGGCCGGGCCGAGCCGCAGGCGCAGCCCGAGCCGCGGGCGCCGGAGCGGCTGTCGGCGCGGCGGGCGGGAGCCAGGAGCCCGGCGCGCTCGGGCGGGCGGAGCGCAGCGCGGGGACGCGGCAGAGCGGGGCCCGCGGCTCGGGCTGGGGCCGGCAGACAGGTGTGCGGGCGGCCGGAGCTCAGGCCGCGCCCGCGGTCCAAAGCCGGCACCGAGCGGAGGGACCCCGCGCCCGCAACCCAGTCCGGGCCGCGCCCGTGCTCTGCCTGGCCGCGGGGTGCGGGGACCACGGCCGGGCCGGGCCACCCGAAGCCTGTGTTGGGCCGGGCCGGGCCGGGGTGGGTGGGGGCCCGCCCGGCCCGCCCATGGGCTCAGGATGCCGGTGCGGAGGGGCCACGTCGCGCCGCAGAACACCTTTCTGGACACCATCATCCGCAAGTTTGAGGGCCAGAGTGAGTGGGGGAGGGGGCCTCCGGGGAGGGGGCTCTGGGGGCGGGCCGAGCTCTCCGGAGAGTCAGTGGGGGGCGTGCCCGGGCTGTGTGCAGCCGGTAAGTCTGTGGTGGCTGGTGACCCAAAGCCCCGGCCGGGGGTCGCAGGGGCCTGGCTTGGTGCTGGGGGGCCGTGGGCTTGGGGCCAAGGGGCCTGGGGTCGGGGCGCGGAGCAGGAGCCTCAGGTTAGACTGTGAGCCATCAATGGGGGGAGTGTGTGAGTGTGACACCCTGAGTGTGCAGGGAAGGAAGGTAGGATGGGAGTGTGCAGGTATCTAACTCTGGGGTGCCTAGGTGTGAATAGGGCTGTGTGGACCGAGAAGAGGAGAATGTACTTGGCCGGAAGTGTGGGACCCCAAGACCACTGTGCTTGTGCAGGTCCTGATGGTTTCTGGAGACTGAAAGCCCCAGCATACCGGGTCAGCGCCTCATGTGGTCTTGGGAGTGTGTGTGTGTGTGTGTGTGTGTGTGTGACCCATGAGTTCGACCCTGCAGAAGGCAGGGGCAGAGGGGAGGGATCTGACAGGCTGTGAGCTCTGGGCCTTGGGGGTGACAGGGAGCCAGGACCCAGGCTAGGTTTTTGCGGGTCTAAGTAGGCTCTGTGTTGCAATGACCCTGGGCTGCTGTTTTTTTCTGTCCTGAGCCCCTTAGTGGGGACTATAGCAGCCCTAATGCTGGCTGGTAGGAGAGGTTTTCAGAAGTGTCCCAGGCTAGGCGAACGTTCTGCGTGTGGGTGTTTGCGCCCTCCTGGCATGCGTGTGTCTGTCCCCAAGGCTGCATGTGCCGTGGTGGGTGTGACTGCCAAGGGCCCTGGGAGCGGGTGACATTCCTTGCCTATGACCCTGTGAGCACAGGACAGCGTGTGCTTGTAACCGAGGTGGGGGAAGGGAGGGGTCAGTTCGATGGGCAGCATTGTCTGAAGCAGAGGAACAAGATGATCCTTAGGGGGAGGAGACTGCCGTGGTGGAGGGCGCTGAGGCCAGGTCTTCCCTTCCCACAGGCTCGGGAGGCTTGGGAAGAAGCTGGGCTGGGAGCTGGGGGCCTGCCTTCCCGTCCCCCCTCTGCCACTGACTGCTATGTGACCTTGAGCGATTCTCCTACACATCTGGGAAGTAGTGGGGTCTGCCAAAGGGGCCTTTCAGGTCCTTTCTGTCTTGATGGTTCCAGGAGCTCAGTGAAGGAGGCCGGGGGGGGGGGGGTAGGGACTGCCTTCGAAGAAACTGGCTCTTCTCTCCAGGCCTGGGAGCGGGGGCCAGGTGGTTTTCTGTCTCCGAAGCTGGCGCGTGTGGCGCTGGTACCCAGGACTGCGTTGGGCTCAGGTGGAGATGGAGGCTCAGTCAGGGATCATTTCCTGTGAGAGGGCGCTCTGCCTTCTAGGGTTGAGGGCTGCCTGGGAATTTTGAGGGGGGGCCTGGGGAACTGACCTAAAGATGACCCGACTTCAAAAAAGTAACTTCCTGGAGGCCAAGGGAGGGGAGGAAGGCAGGAGGAGGCCAGTTCTTGATGCAGCAGCAGAGCCTTGCCCATGGGATCACCCAGGGCTGCAGCCTGAGGGCTGTGCCCACTGGCAAAGGAGGGGGCAGGGTTCCCACTGCTGCCGAAAGCCCCAGCATTAAAGGCTAAACTGGCCGGAAACTTCTGTGTTTATAAAAAGCTCTTATCCTCAGAGCATCTTTCCTGGCACAAGCTGGGGCCACTGCCTGCCTGCTGCTCACCCACCAGCCTGGCTCTTGGGGCAGGTGTGGAGGAAGTGAGCCCAGTCTAGCGGCAGCGGGTCCACTGGGGCACATCACCTTGATGGGGCCAAAGTGGGGAAAGCCTCACATCCCTGGGGGGAAAGCCCTCTCCCCGGGTCTGTCAGCTTACATGCTGGCCAGCCCTGGGCTCTGGGTGTTTGCAGGGTTTGGAGCTGCAGGTTCCTTTCCTTGCTTCCTGTGACCTTGGGCCTCTGCCCATGACCCTCCGCTGATTCCTCACCTTCTGCCAGACCTAGGTTCAAAAGCTGGTTCTAGCTTTTACAGGCTGCAAGATGAGGGCATGAACTTCTTTGGAGTCTCTGTTTCTTCACCTACAAAAGGAGGATAATGATGGGGTTGTCAAGAGTATTAAATGAGAGAAGGGATCTGAGGTGCTCACGTGGTAACCTCCCTCCTCATCGTGGTAGTCTTTTCAGTGCGCCCACTCCCCAGTCCCTAACTGCCCTTGGAGGGGGTGCAGAAGTCCCGGGAAGTGCTGACCTGGCAGGGTCCGCTGATACTCGGAGGAGTGATTTCCTACGAATCCCTGGTTTAGGGAGTGCCCCCACCTCCCAAGTCTAGAGAGCCGGGTCAGGAAGAGAAGCCAGAACCAGTGCAAAAGGGAAGGCTGGCCGCCATCTCTGGCCCTTCCCAGGCTCCGTCTCCAGGCCCAGTGTTTATCCCTCCGCCGCGGCTGCTGACACGCGTTGCCGACACCCGCCCAGACTGGCCTTGGCCCCGGGCGCGCGGAGGGGGCGGCGGGCTGCTGGCAGCCAGCCCGCGGGCCAGGCGGCGGGGGGGGGGGGGGGGGAAGGGGGCGCGCCGCCGGGCCGGGGCCGGCAGAGGCACCTGTGTCGGGGCACAGCTACGTTTGTCTCCTATTGGGGACCCCAGGCCCCACTGTGCTTCCTGGGGCGGGGAGTCCCCGGGCGGGCAACTGGGTGTGACAAGATAACGCGGGCAAGGGTTAGGGACCCCGGGGAGCAGTGGTCCCTGCTCACGTGCCCGCTTATCCCCGCCCACCCCTCCCAAGGCCGCAAGTTCATCATCGCCAACGCTCGGGTGGAGAACTGCGCTGTCATCTACTGCAACGACGGCTTCTGCGAGCTGTGCGGCTACTCGCGGGCCGAGGTGATGCAGCGGCCGTGCACCTGCGACTTCCTGCACGGGCCGCGCACGCAGCGCCGAGCCGCCGCGCAGATCGCGCAGGCCCTGCTGGGCGCCGAGGAGCGCAAAGTGGAGATCGCGTTCTACCGGAAAGATGGTAGGTGCGGCCTGGGGCGGGGCGGGGCCGCGACGAGGGGCGGGCCCACGGAGAGGGCGGGGTTGGAAGGCCGTGGGGGCAGGGCCGTTGGGTGAGGGGCAGCCAGAGATTGGCCGGAGTCCCGGCCGTTGACCCCAACCGGGGCCCGGGGGTGGGCGTGACCCCAGCCGGGACCTGTGCAGTGCGCCAGGTGGGAGGCGCGGGCTGCAGGGCGGTCCGGATCTCTCGGCCTCAAGCACTAAGTTGGGATTGTTTTATGGGGTGGCCAGGGGGCTGTGTGGCTGTGGTCTGGCGCCTCTGGTTCCTTCCTCCCTGGGCAGATGTGGGCGCGTTGAGCTGGGTGGGTTGGAGTTTGACGGCGCAGCCCTGGGATGGCAGTATGGGTGCCCGGACAGAGGTAATGAAAGTCCAGGCTGGTGGTTGGGCGCTGACCTCCGGCCACAGGCCTCCAGCCACCCTAGTCCCTGCCAGGTGACTGGTCTGGGCATTGTCCTCGAGGCGAGGCGGGGAAGGGCTGCAGGACTCTGGCTGGCTCCCAGCTGCCCCTTTCCTGTCCCAGTCTTCCGAGCTTCACCTGGGCAGGAGGTGTGTGCCTGTCCACACAACCTCAGTTTCCTTTGTCTCATCTTTTGAGCGCCCTGCCCTGCACCCCTTCCTGCGCCAGGTGTCTCTGCTCAGCCACCACCTCCCCGCCCAGCTGCTCTGGGTTTCCGGAGAGCGGATAAACAGAGCCCTGGGCGGGACTGCTCCCACACCCGCTCCTGCCCTGGCCGGGTGGAGCCCTGCTCAGGGAGGCCAGTGCAGCAAAGCTTGGGGGGACCTGCAGGTAGCAGGGGATTCGGGGGGGGGGCTCCAGATGGTGCCTCTGGGCTGCCCACAGTGCTGCTTTCTCGTGCGTATGTGACCAGCACTTACTGAACCCCTGGGAGCCAGATGAAGCAAGGTCTGGAGATGGGGCAAGGTACCAGACCAGAGGTTCCTGCCCACCGCCTGCTTACCGGCTGTGGACAGCACGCTCTGTCGATCCCCCTGGAGACAGACTGAGCCAGTAGCCCCTGTGTGCCCATGGTCTGTGCTCAGGGTTCACTAGGACTGCCCTGCAGAGGCTTAGGACCCCAGATGGTCTTGCTTTCACGAGCATGCCTAGCTGTGAGATCCCTGGACAGAATCAGAGTGGCATATGGTCATGGGGACCCGTGGAAGAGGGTTTGCTCACAGCACAATGGGCATGCTGGCTGGGAGGCAAGGGCTGGGAAGATTTGATGCAAACACTGAAGGTAGGGCCTTCCTCCAGACTCTTCACTCAAATCTCCCCAGAACCTTAATTATAAGAGCAGGTGAGCAGGTCTGCTTTTGTATCTGCCTGGCGATCTAGTACTAGCTAACGTCAGTGGGTGCTCTCGGTGCACCCGACCCTGGGCTGACTGTTTCACTTGCACTCTCTCGTGGAATCTTAACAACAAGGCTGGGAAGTTAGATGCTAGTTTTTCTCCACTTTGTGGGATAAGGAAACTGAAGTTTAGGGAAATTAAGAAACGTCCCTTAAATAAAGGTAAAGAATCTGACTGCAATGCAGGAGACCCAGGTTTGAGTTCTGGGTTGGCAAGAGACCCTGGAGGAGGAAATAGCAACCCACTCCAGTTTTCTTGCCTGGAGAATCCCATGGACAGAGGAGCCTGGTGGGCTACAGTCCGGTCAGAAAAGTGGGACATGACTTAGCGACTAAACCACCACCACCAAGAAACTTTCCTAGAAAGTTCAGAGCTGGGAGTGGAACCATGTCTGTTCCCTCAGAGCCCTCCACTCTGCTCTGTTGTCATGTGTTGAAAATGATCCCCAATAGTTACAGGTGTATCTATATATACTGCATGTTGTGGCAGGCACACTTTTATTTGGAAAGTGTGCAGACTGCTAATGTCATGAAAAGAATGTGAATATATAAGTCCTGGGTTTGGGACGCACACCAGAAATTCTCGATCTGGACCAAGCTGGTTGTTGCCTTGGGCCTGTTTCTACTTCTGGAACTGTGTGCCTGCTGAGCCCCTCGGTGGCACCCCGGGTGCTTCTGTCTTCGTCGTAGTGTGTGAGGAGCTGGCTCTCTGTCCCTCCTGCCCCAGGCTGGCTCCTTTGGGAGAGGATGGCCCTGGGACCCCTTCTGCTGAGGTGGTATCATGGAATCTGGGTGACCTTGCGGATCACTTAATCCAGCCCACTCAAGTTACAGATGGAAAAACTAGAAGCAGAGGTCAGGTTACCCGCGAATCAAAGGAGACAGTGGGACTGGAACAGGCCTCCCACCCAAGTTCAAGTTATTTTCCCACCCCAACAAGTTATTTCCCTACTCCAACTGGGGCTGTGACCCAGAAGGTTCTATGCCAGCCCTCCCTGCCTGCCTGACCCCTTCTCTGCCCTCACTAGTTTCCATGGGGATCAGGTGTCTCCTGGTGGTCAACAGCCTGGCCTGGGCCCTCAGGTCACGTGGGCCCCTGCTTGTCCTGGCACTCAGGGCTCAGGGTGCAGACAGGTCTCCTCTGCTGCCCCTCCCTGTCCCTTCGCTCTGCCCCTTGGGCAGATCTCCGTGCCTGAGTTGGGCCGTGTGTGTGTGTTGTTCGTGAGCTCACAGCCTGGTGCATGGGCAGCAGAGGAGAGGTCAGTGCCACCTCTCGTTTCTGGCCAGGCCTTTCTCAGGGTCTCTGCCCGGGCCGGCCAGGGCAGAGTGGGTCCCTGGGCTCCAGCCCCAGGGAGGTGGGTGGCTGGAAGGGGGGTGGGGCCTCCTGCTGGCAGGCGCCCCTGTGGACAGCTGTGCTGTGTCGGTGCTGTGAGCCCGGCTCTGTGTAGCGTCAAGGCCCCGAGCCAGACAGCCCCATTATTTAGCTGCTGGGACTGCTGGGAGGTGGGGAGGCCCGACCTGGGGGGGAGCAACACGGGGTGCCGGAGTGTTCTGGCTCTGTGTCCATGCCCCTGCACGGCAGGCCGGGGATTTAGGCGGAACTGGGGGCAGGGCCCAGCAGCACGGGGCGGGCAGGTGGCCGGCATGCGCCCACTGGGCTCAGTCAGGGTGCTACCTGGGCCGGGAGCGATGCTGGGGCCTACCTGCTTTCCAGGCCACCCCAGGAGGGCCATGGCCCCTTCCAGCACGGCCCCTCCTCTGAACCCTGAGCTCTTTGCTTCTGCCTCTCCGTCTCTGCCGCCTGCTGGCCCTGGCCCTGTGGTCTTCATCTCCTTCCCCCCGCAGCTGTCTCTCTTTCTCTCCTCCCTGCGGCACCCTGGAGCCTCCCTCCTCGCCTCTGTCCCTCTGCCCTGGTGGCCTCCGCCTCTCGGCGCTCCAAGTTCTCTGTCCTGGCCTGGTCTCCATGTCCCCATGTCCCCGTGTCCCCGGGAGCCTGTGCGTGGGTGGGGATGGGGGTGTCTCTAGAGAAGAGTCTGTCGGCTTCTTCACTCCAGCTGCAGGCTGGTTGTCATGGTAACAGGGTCAGAGGGCCCCCGCTGCAACAGCTGAGCTGTGGGCTGGGGGAGGGGTGGGGGCCAGAAGGCCAGTGTGCTCCCCAGGGTCCCCAGAGCCCGTGGCGAGCCAGAACCCCAGAGGTGGCCTCACTCCTACTGGTCTGCGGTCCCCAGACTCACACTTCAGCTCCCCAGGTGCTTGTGCAGGCACTCCTAGCTCCAGTAACACTTCTTCTGGGCCTCCTGTGACCGGCCACGTGGTGGTGGTTTAATCTCTACGTCATGACCAACTGCTGCGACCCTGTGGACTATAGCCTGCCAGGCTCCTCTGTTCATGGGATTTTCCTAGGCAAGAATACTGGAGTGGGCTGCCATTCCTTCCTCCAGGGGATCTTCCCGAGCTAGGGATCGAAGCCACATCTCTTGCACTGCAGGTGGATTCTTTATCACTGAGCCACCTGGGAAACCATATCCCCAGCCATTTCACTTGTCTCCTCCCTGGGCCCTGAAGGCTGACTCCTCACTGTGACACACCTCCTTCTCCATCATGGTCCCAAGCTCAGACACCCACTCCCTGCCAGCCCGTCCCCTCCAAGCTGCGATCCTCAGGTGCCCAGACCCCCATCACTCAGGGTAGCTGGTGAGGGAGCCCCTGGGTAGGTTGAGTTGGCAGACAGGTCCGCTGGAGGCTGGTGCTGGATGTGTGTGCTGTGTCCTTGAGATGGGGCAGACCAGGGTGAGCCCAAGAGGTGTGAGGTTAGACACAGACAGCCCTTTTCTTGGGGGCCTGGGGAAGCCATTGGGGGCCCCCCTCCACCTTGGGCCTTCTGATCAGGGCCTGGGTCAGGCTGGAGTTGGGCAGGTGAGGCCCTTGCACAGTGGTGGCCAGGAGCTGGGCAGGGGGGCTGCGTCAGAGGCCAGCAGCGCTTTCTCTCCACGGCTCCAGACAGGGATCATTCCTGAGCCAGAGCAGGGTGCCCTGGCCTGCGTAGGGGGCTTCATGTCCCAGCCCCACTCTGGGGGCCAGGCAGGCCTGCCTCCACCAAGGATGTGAGCCACTCCTGGCCTCTTCTGGGGTCTGCAGAGTGTCGGGAGGGTGGCTCCTCCGTGTTGTGTCTGCTGGAGCCCCTGAGAGGAGCTATGTAAATATTTGTGCAGAGCTTGTCTGGGATGGGAGCAGAGTTTGACGGTGGCCTTGGGCTCTGGGGATGGGGCCATGGGCAGCAGGAGGGCTAGCTGGGGGGCGTGAGACAGGATGAGCCTCAGCCTCTTCTCTGCCTGGAGGTGGCTTCCAGGGAGGTGGGGCTCCAAAGAGCCCCATGTGGTACTTCCACAGGATGCTTAATCCTCCCGAGGGGGTTTGGAAGGCCTCCCTTTGGGATCTGCTCGCCTGGGTGAAGAGCGAACCTTTCTCTTTATAAAGACGTTCTCTTGCATCACTCCTGCCCTGTAAGCAGGGAGGAGTGTGGACACGGCCCACCCTCAGTGTGAAAGAATCACACTGACACTTTCCCTCCTGACATGGGGGGAGGTACCCATGGGGTCAGGGCCGGAAGAGGGGACGCAGAGGGATACCCGGGACAAGTGATGAGTATGGGGGAGGCTCGGGGTGAATCACTGTCCCCCAAAGTCCCTTCCTGTCCCTAGCCCAGGACCCATGAAGAGCTCCACGCTGTGACCCGTGGTTGGCCTCAATTGGGCCCCTCTCTAAATTTGGTCACATGCGTACTGAACTAGAAGCTCCTTGAGGGCTGGGCAGTGTCTTCTCCTTCTCCCCATCTCCCCAGCTCACAGTTCTGGGTGAGGCTGCCGCATCTGACTCCCCCCTCTAGACTGTAAGCTCCGGGAGGGCAGATGGCGACCTCGTTTGTGCTCCGTGGCGACTGTGTGCTGCACAGGGGAAGCTGAGTTCCTGCTCGCTGGACAAATGAATGATGGGATGACTGGCTGAGTTGTAGACTGGCTGCGTGACCTTGGACAAATCACTTCTCATCTCTGGGCCACAGTGGCTCCCTCTGTGAAGAGCCTTAGAATAACAGAATGCCAAGGCTGGGAGAGGTCTTTTAAGAGGATGGGGAGGCTGTCAGAGCCAGAGGAAGGGGGGCCAGGGAGAGGCGGCCCGAGGTGGCCACCGAGAGAGCTGCAAGTCCCCCAGTCCTGCCGGGCGGGGGGTGGTCATTGTGGGGGAACAGAGACGGCATCTGGGGATTCTCAGTCTTTCTCAAGATGGACCCTGGAGGCCTGGATGGGGGAGCTGAGCTGGGGCAGGGGGCGATATCATGGGCATCCTTGCTGTTGTGACTGCACTTATCATTTGCAAGTTGGGACGCAGGCTGTGGGCAAGTGGTCCTTAGCGGGGTCCTCCCCGGATGCCAGACTCACTCAGAAAGGCGAAGGGGACTTAGGCAGCTGGCAGGGGCCTGCGTGGGAACTCCAGTCATTTTCTTCTTTCTACTCGAATCCTGTCCAGCACAGAACCCCACCGCCCCTCTGGGCCATCCAGGCCCTGGCACTGGGTCCCCCCCCTAGTCTGGCTCATCACGTTGGCCTAGAAGAATCAGGACTCCCAACCTTGACCTCCGTGGCCCCTCCTAATGTGAAGCCTGTTGGTTTGCCCCCAGTGTGCCCCTCACTGCACCCTGTGCACAGACCCCGTTGTGCCCCATGACTGCCTTCTCCCACCCACCCGGACCCTGCCAGGCAGCCAGTCTCGACTGTCCTGTCCTCCCCAAGCCCCATCCACCTGTCCCCTGTACCTGCCCCCTCCCAGGGCCTCCCCTCTCCAGGATCTATCTCTCAGACTCTTCTCTTGTCCCAGCGCTGAGACACCACCCCCAGCTGCCACCTCCAGGAAGCCCTCACTGACTGCACCCCTTCATCCCCGCTTCTGACCGGAGTCTACCCCCACCTCACTTCCAGACGGCCATCTGGGGCTGCGATGGGCCCAGAGCCCCGGGAAATTTGGGTTAATAGAACAAAATGTAGATTCCCGACCAGGGATCAAACCTGTGTCCCCCTGCATTGGGAGTGGATTCTTAACCACTGGACCACCAGGGAAGTCCCTCTCCTTTCTGTTTTCATGGGTTTTTCCCCTTTTTCTCAGTCCCCAGTTCCATTACCGTTCCCTTAGGCAGCCATTCAAATGTACTTCCTGTGAATGTGTTGCTTGCATATGTTCTTGCAGAATGTGTGTTTTGTCTGGCTGCGTATAGGTTTAATTTATGTAAATGGTATGTGCTGTATATTGTATTCTGGTGTTCACTTTTGCTGCCCAGGAGTCCGCCTTTGAGTCCAGCCAGCCTGTTGCTGGATACTGAGTCTAGGGCTCCGTACTCTCTGGTGTGCCCCCTCATTTTACCTGTCCCCCATCTTGGGGAGGGCTCTGTGGTTGTCCTGATAAAGGATGTTACGGTGGATATCCTCAGGCGTGGCCCTTTTTGGACTCATGGGAGGACATCTTTGGGATTTATCCCCAGGAGTGAGTGGTGTTGCTGGATCACAGGGTATGTGGACGCTTAATGCAACCCAGCACTGTCAGGCTGTGCATAAGCAGGGCTACAGCTAATACCACTCTCCTAAGCAGAGCACAGAATTCCCCTGCATCTCTGACACACTTGGCATTAGCCACCTTGCTAATTTCTGCTAGTGTAAGAGGTGAAAGTGATATCTTACTCCCTTAATTTGCATTTCTTTGATTTCAGGCGAGTCCTGAGCATCTTGTAAGTGACCGTTCTGGTTTCTTTCCCGTGAATTGCCTGCTCATATCCTGGGCTCACGTTTCCATGAAGCTGCTGTCTTTTGTTCTTGTTGATTCGTAAGAGTTGCTTATGGATTCTGGAAATACAAGTGCATACAGTTAAATATTCAGTGCGTGTTCTGGATGTTAATCCTCGTTGACTCAAGATATCGCAAGTATCTGCTTTCATTCAGTCATCTGTCAGATTTATCCAACAAAGATACTTAATTTTGATACAAGCAAATTCACAGATTTTTTTTTAGCTTTCTTTATGCTTTTGAAGTTTTGTTTAAGAAATCCTTCACTGTCCTGAGGCTGCAAAGATCTACATTTTCTTCTCTTCCCTTAAAGACTCAGTCGATCTTTAATCCATCCTGAGCCTACCTCTGTCTGTGGTGTCAAATAGGGATCAAGCTGTGTTTTTTTTTTTTTCCGTGTGCTCAGCCAATTTTCCCAACACATCAGTAAACAGCCTATTCTTTTCTGTTGATTTGTGGGGCCACTGTTATCACTGGTTAATTCCCCATGTATTTACGGGTCTGTCTTTGAGCTCTCTTGTTTTGTTTCAAGTATTTATTTGTTCATGCATCAAAACCCCATTTAAAGTATGGCAGTTAGTATGTCTTGGTATCTAGAAAGGCAGATCTTCCCTCCTTGTTCTTCTTTTTTTAAAAATTGTTATATATTTATTTTTGACTGCATTGGGTCTTAGTTGCTGTGTGTCGGCTTTCTCTAGTTGAGGTGCACAGGCCTCTCATTGCAGTGGCTTCTCTCGTTGCAGAGCATAGTAGTTGAGCACACAGGCTTACTTGTCCCGCAGCATGTAGAATCTTCCCGGACCAGGGATTGAACTCATGTCCCCTGCATTGGCAGGCGGATGCTTTACCACTGGACCACCAGGGAAGTCCCCTCCTTGTTCTCTTGAAAGGTTGTCACACATATTTGAGGACCTGTCTTCTCCTTTACAAACTCTAGAGAAAGTTTATCAAGTTCCTGGGAAGAAAAATGCCACTAGACTCTTGATTGGAATTAGATTGGTTTTATAGGTTAATTTGGGAGAGAACTGACATCTTTAGAATATCTGTCCCTTCTGAGAGTCTGGAGTGACTCTCCATTTATCAGATTATTTCTGCCTCCTGTATTAGTTTAAAGCTTTTTTTTTTCTTGTGCATTCTTTGTCACTTCCTAGATACTTCAGATTTTGTTGCTATTATAAAAGAGATCTTATCTTTGACTATTTGTTCGAATGGGCTTCCCAGGTGGTGCTAGTGGTAAAGAACCTGCCTGCCAGTGCAGGAGACATAAGAGACGCAGGTCTGATGCCTGGATTGGGAAGACTCCCCTGGTGGAGGACACAGCAACCCACTCCAGTATTCTTGCCTGGAGAATCCCATGGCCAGAGGAGCTTTGCAGGCTCTAGTCTATAGGGCGACACGGAGTTGGACATGACTGAAGTGCCTTAGCACACACGTGTTCTAATAGCTTTATGCTGGTGGAGAGAAATGCTGTATGTTCCATGGGCTGATCTTGTATTTGGCAGCCTCCATGGATGAGCTCTCTTATTAGTTCTAATTGTTTCTCTGTTGATTTTATTGGTCCTCTTGGGAGATGATCCTATCATCTGAATAACGCTGCTTCTCAGTTTATGTCTGGGTCATTGCCATGTGTGTTGATGGGGGAATGTTCCAGCTGCCTTTTCGGCAGGCTTTCACATGCACATGTATTTGTCTGTTGGAGTCCTGGGAGGTGGGCGAGTCAGGGAAGGGACGCAGGTCTCTGTTTAATGACTGAGAAGCCAGCGCTTCCCTGATTGGATGACCTCTGGGACAGGCCCTCTAGAGTATGTCAGGAGCCTAGGTGGGAGAGCTGTTCTAGAAGCTTGCCAAACCCTGGGTAGGGACAGAGGCCTCCGCTGTCCCAATGGGCCTCAGTTCTGTGTGCCCTTGCTTCCTGTGGCCAGCGGGGTAGGGGTCCTCCTGAAGAGGGCTGGTGGGGATCTAAGGCTCAGAGATACCCCGACCCCCTTGCCCGGATTGCCGGGCTGTCAGCCTCCGGGGTTCTGTGCTCACTGTTGACCGGATTGAATTGAATAGCACTTCTGCAGAAAGTGTTAAAGTGCTAGTTGCTCAGTCATGTCTGACTCTTTTTGACCCTGTGGACTGTAGCCCACCAGGCTTCTCTGTCCATAGGCTTATGAGTGGGTAGCTATTCCCTTCTCCAGGGGATCTTCCCAACCCAGGGATTGAACCCAGGTCTCCTGCGTTGTATGTAGATTCTTTATCCTTTGAGCCACCAGGGAAGCCCTGCACTTCAGCAGAAGATGCCACCTAAATCCCTGTTGTTGTTCAGTCACTCAGTTGTGTCCAACTCTTTGTGACCCCATGGACTGCAGCACGCCAGGCTTCCCTGTCCTTCAACCATCTCTCAGAATTTCCTCAAACTCATGTCCATTGAGTCGGTGATGCCATCCAACCATCTTATCCTCTGTCATCCCCTTCTCCTCCTGCCTTCAGTCTTTTCCAGCATCAGGGTCTTTTCCAATGAGTCAGTTCTTCCCATCAGAATCCCTAGTGGGGGAAAATAATTCCTAGGGGATTCTGATTGCTGTCCAGACTCAGGGTGGGTTTGAAATGAGCAGATCCTGTTCTGAAAGGAGAGTCAGTGCCCCTGGATCTGAAAGGGAGCTGAAAGGGTGAAGGAGACAGCCTTGTCTCCACCTGCTGTCAGCCCCTGGAGTCAGGGGATTGGCTACCCACCTCTCTCTCTCATGCACAGACACACTGACACACTGACACCCCTCCCCAAGAAGCCAGGGTACAGTTACCTCCCACATTAGGGATGTATTGAGTTGTCCTAGATAGAAAAGAATGAACTTTTTGGCCACCCCAATAGTTTTAGACAAACCTAGACAGTATATTAAAAAGCAGAGACATTACTTTGCTGACAAAGGTCCGTCTCGTCAAAGCTGTGATTTTTCTAGTAGTCATGTATGGATGTGAGAGTTGGACCATAGAGAAAGCTGAGCACCGAAGAATTGATGCTTTTGAACTGTGGTGTTGGAGAAGACTTGTGAGAGTCCCTTGAACTGCAAGGAGATCCAACCAGTCCATCTTAAAGGAGATCAGTCCTGAGTGTTCATTGGAAGGACTGATGTTGAAGCTGAAACTCCAATACTTTGGCCACCTGATGGGAAGAACTGACTCATTGGAAAAGACCCTGATGCTGGGAAAGATTGAAGGTGGGAGGAGAAGGGGACCACAGAAGATGAGATGGTTGAATGGCATCACCGACTCAATGGACATGAGTTTGAGTAAGCTCCGGGAGTTGGTGATGAACAGGGAAGCCTGGTGTGCTGCAGTCCATGGAGTCTCAAAGAGTTGGACCTGATTGAGGGACTGAACTGAACTCAATTGTTTTAGATGAGCTTTCAATGAGAAACATCCCTGTGGACTGGATGGAGCTGTCAAGAAAGCTGTGGTAGAGGGGGTCCTCTGGGCACCTAGAGAGAGAGAGGCAAGGTGTGGCTGTGAGGAGTGGGAGGGTCTGTGAAGCTGGGGTCCACTGGAGGGGGCTGTGAGGCCAGCCGGCCAGGGACTCCGCAAGTCCCGGTGTCTGGGGATGGGAGGCCCTGCTGGGAGGGCAGCTGAGGTTGTGACCTGGTTGGGAACAGGGGATTCTGAAGGGCTGAGGAGGGCCAGGCTCCAGGAAGCTGGAGGAGGGAGGTTAAGTGTAGAGGCTTCAGGGAGGAGGGGCATGGGATGCGGCCGTGAAGTGAAGCTTTCCCCGGATAAACATGGCCTGGTTTCACCTTCCCAGGCCTTGCTGCAGCACAGGGCAGGGCTGTGACTCCCAGTTTACAGATGCATCCCCGGGGCTTTTCTAGAAAGAGCTCTCCTCGTGAGGGCCCTCATAGCCACCCTGGGGAACAGTAGCACAGACAGGCCACACTCAGTGGGTTTGGGCGGTGTCTAGATGCCAGGCTGAGGCCCCCCAAGGCCCTGCGTCAGGCCTGCAGATCCCTGGGAAGGTGTTACTCCAGCCGGCTTAGTGGAGGGTCTGTTTGGAGATGCTCCTTGCATGTGAGCCGGGGTCTGGACCACACTCCCTAATCCTGGCCTCTGCAGTGACTTTCCCTGGCGGGGGTGGGGGTGGTGGTGGTCTGTTCCAATCAGCCCCTGGAGTCAGGGGATTGGCTACCCACCTCTCTCTCTCATGCACAGACACACTGACACACGCACACACACACACTCATTCACTGGCTGGCCTCTCAGGCTCCCCCGCTCTGTCCCCTGGGCCTGCAGTGTGCCTGGCCTTCCCTGGGCCCCCACTGCCCAAGAGAGGGATGCTAGCGACACGGTGGCCCCCGGCCAGGAGTGGCTCCCCGTGGCATCTTCCTGTCGCCGCCACCAGGCTAAATATAACCTGACACTGCGCAGCCCTGGGCCGCTGTCGGAGACAGCCTCTGCCTGGGGGCGGACAGGCTGACTGCAGCCCCAGCCTCCTGCCCTCGGCGTGACTTTGGGCCCAACTCCTCCTGCTCCAGCAAGGCAGGCCGGTGACCCGGGCGAGGATGGCTGCCTCCCCAAGGTCTCCCTCCCCGCGAGGACCTGGCCCCCTGCCTCGTTACCGCTCCAGATGCTTCCACAGGCCATCTGTCATCTCATCCAGCACCCCGGGCAGGAATCACTTGTCCCTGCAGTACCCAGAGGAAATCTGAAGCTCAGAAAGGTGGCTGACCTGGCCACAGTCACACAGCAGTGGTCCGGTCTCATGAGGATGGGGACAGATCAGCTCGGCTCAGCTCTCCAGGACTCCTCTCTCTGTCAACTCACCCTGGACCCCAAACTGGGAGTCCCATTGACTCCTCGACTCAGGGAGGGTAGGGGCCCGGCCTGTCTTGTTCATGTGTATGTGAATATTTCAGGGGGATGAAAAGCCACTTTTCAGGGGGATGAAGGAGTTGTGATGACACCTAGTTTGCAGATGAGCCACTACAGACTCTGACCTGGGGAGCTTGTCCAAAGACACTCAGGTCACCTGCTGCCCTCCCCTTCCCCCCTCTTCCCCTCCTTCCCCCAGCCAGTACTGCCCTGAGAGATAAGGCCTGTCCCTGTGAAAGCCAAGGGCAGCTCCTGCCTGGGGCCCAACTGGGAATGCCTAGAGGTGGGCAGTTGGGTTTGGGACTGTGAGTGGGGCCCCTGGATGGGCTGGGAGACAGGGCAGTGATGATGCCCAGGTACACTGTTGGGCACGGGCGGACACCAGGTGGAAGCAAGCCAGCGTTGCGTCCTGATGAAGACAGTGCCCTTCCCCAGGGGCAGGAGGAGCTGTACCTGCTGCACCTGGAAGGTGGGGGGTGGGCAGGCCTGGTCCTCCAGGGCCCTCCGGCTGCCCCCACCCCTCCCCCTCCCTCAGTGGCCTGCAGTGAGCCATGTGACCTCTGCACCCCTTGTGATCCGAGGCTCAGGGGGGCCTGTCCTTGTGTGGGGTCAGTCCGTGACTGCCCCTCCTCTCCTGGTCACCCCCGCCGGGCCAAGGGTGCCCCCCTGAGCCCAGGAGGCAGGCAAAGGGGTCTGGGGGCCACAGCTGGGGCTGGGGGTTCTGGGGGTGGGAGTCAAGGGTTCTTTGGCATCAGCCACGTGAGCCAGGCTGGCCCTCTCCGTCTCCTCCTCCTCCACTTATCCAGACCTCCCTGGGGACCTCCCTGCCGGTCTTCAGCACTTCCCCCGCAGGGGGCAAGGATTCTGTCCCTGGTCGGGGAGCTAAGATTCTCCCATGCTGCACCAGGTGGTCCAAAACAGACAGACAAACCAGACCTTCTTGGGTTCTCCTGCTTCCCAGTGTCTCGTCATCCATCCCTCCAGACGGTGACACGGGGCGATGGGGCGTGGTCATCGCCCCTTGTTGCAGACGAGCTCTTTGGGGCTGGGGGGTGAGGTGGGCAGGTGACTTGCCCAGAGTCCTTCTCATGCAGTGAGCGAAGGCCTCTCACCTTTGCGCCTGGGAGCCCCACAGCTGTTCGGTGGGCCGGCCGGGACCGCTCTCCCACCCATTCTGTCCTGCGCCAGCGCTCCGGCCCCCGCAGCCTCGGGAGTGCGGGACGCGCCTGCCACACAGCGGCCCCTGGCGGAAGTGCAGCCTTACCGGCTCTGGGCCGAAGTCCGCCTCGACTCCCTCCCTGAGCTGCTCGGAGGGGCCGGGGCGAGGCGGAGGGAGGAGGGGCGCAGAGTGATGAGCAGGGTCTGGGGTACGGGGCAGCGGGGCCCGCGGAGGGCGAGGCGCGGCTCCGTAGGGGCGGTGCGCCAGCCTAGGGCTCCCTGGGGGCGAGTGGGACGCCGAGTCTCTGCTGAACTGTGTGAAGGTCACGGCCCCACCGCCCCGCAGGCGGCGATTTGCCCTCTCCGCCCGATGCCCAACTCTAGCTGTCCCTGTGTCCCACTCCCGGCCTGCTGACTTTCAGCTGCCCCCAGGGACCCCCCACCCACCATCATTTCAGCCAGTGATGGGATGGGGTCCTCTGGCAGCCTGGTTGAAGAGCTGGGCGTGTGTATATGTGTGTGTGTGTGAGAGACATGGCAGCCCACAGAAGACCCAGCCAGCCTGGCAGCGTGGTGGGAGGCAGAGCCTCTCAGAGCTCTGGCCAACCTGAGCCACCTGCTTTCCTGCCTTCTATTATGTCCCCTCAAAGACAGCTAGAGCCTCTCCATGCTGCTCCCCCTTCCCCGTCCCCCCCAACAAGCCATCAGGCAGGGTTCCAGTTCACATTTTTGGAATAACAAGGGCTTTTACAGGGTTATTTGAAAGGGAAAAATTCCTTGAATATCGACAAAGGGAGAGGACCAAGGGGGCTCTGAGTGTGACTGTGTGTCTCTGTGTCCAGGGGCTGGGGGTGGGCCTGTGCTGTAAGGGGGGCTTGTATCTGGAGTTTCTGACATCCCTAGGCTGTCAGGGTCCGGGGATGTCTGGGTCCTGGCTATCTGGGCTGCAGAGTGCATTTCTGGCCTCTCTGGCTGAGAATCCGCAACTCAAGTGGGCATGCGGTGTTGAGGCCTCAGGTTCAGAATCCTGAGTTGGTGTCCTGGGGGCAGGATTCCCGAGGCCATCCAGAAGGCTGGGCTCATCCGGGGTCCAGGCTCTGGACTTATCTTAGATGAGTTTCCCAGAGGGGAATGAGGATCCAGGGCCTGGATCACTGGGCTCCCAAGGCGTGGGTATTGAGGCGGGGGTCTCCAGGGCTAAGGGTTTCCTGGTCTCTGGCCTCTCTTTAGTCCTCGTGAGGGCCAGTCCCTGCTCAGGCCGCTGCCGGCCATCACCATATTAGGGCATAAACTCCAGGCGGGCTGTCTGGGTGCCAAACGGTCTCCAGCTGGGCCCAGCCTCCTGCAGCTCCCAACACCACGGCTGAGCTTCAGCCGGGCCATGTCAGAGGCCGGAGGTCAGAGGACAGGAGCAGCTACTGGAAGGGAGACCCGGACAGAGCCTCCCAGGTCAGGTCTTGCGCCCTGAGCCATGAGGGCCTGGGTGAGTGGAAGGGCTTTGGGGTGGGGCGGAGAATTCCTGGCCAGCCCCTCCCCTGGCCCAGCCCCCCTCATCTCAGTGCCATCCTGTTTCCCTTGGTTGCAGAGGATCTCGTCTGCGAGATTAATCCCATAGCTGTTAGAATTGCTGCTCTGCTGCCTCCCTTAGCTCTGTTGCCAGCAGATCTTCCTTGAGCCTGGCCAGCCTCTCCCTTTGTGCCCGGCCTTGTCGGGTCCTTGGTGAAGCTTCGGCCGTACTCCCCAGGGCTAGCACTGACCCCCGCCCCCGAGACTTTTCTAGCTGCCAGCCCCTCCAGGTGGTTGGCCTTGACTCAGTTCACCCCAGCCATGTCCCCTCCAGAATCCAGTCCCCATCCTTGACCCCTCCCCTACCATCAGCACCGCCCCATCACCAAGACCTCTGGCCAGTGCCTGCTCCCTTGTGCATTGTTCTGGCTGCTAGGCCCGTCAGAGGGGACACAGACAGCGGCGAGTTAGGCTCCTGCAGTTCACAGGAGGCAGATGAGCACCAGGAAAGAAGTCTCTGCCCTGGAAGAGGAGATGAAGAGTATGCTTGGTCCCCATCAGGTCGCTGGAGAAGGAGGAATGGGATGTTAATGCACCTTCTTGTTGCAACAGCGAGGGCTTCCTGCAGGGGCGATTCTGAGCCGGGCCTTAAGCAGAGCCTGAAAGCCCACTGGGTCTCTTTCAGAACTAAGTAGAGAGGAGGGTGAGTGGGCCGGGTGCTGGTCAGGGCAGAGGCATATTTGGTACATTTGGCCTGGTGAACTGACATCACCTGGATAGGGGCCCTGGTGGCCAGAGAGAGGTTGGGAGGGAAAAAAGATCAAGAAGAGAGAAAAAGAGATGTCTCTCACCAGAGTTAGAGTGCTTCTCGACTCTGGTGAATTTCTCATGTGTTACAGACTGGTTCTTGTTCAGTCTCATCCAGGTCCCACTCTTTGTGACCCCATGGACCGCAGCACACCAGGTCTCCCTGTCCATCACCACCTCCCAGAGTTTGCTCAAACTCATGCCCATTGAATAGATGATGCCATCCAACCATCTCATCCTCTGTCTCCTCCTCTTCCTCCTGCCTTCAGTCTTTCCCAGCATCAGGGTCTTTTCTAATGAGTCAGATCTTTGCATCAGGTGGCCAAAGTATTGGAGCGTCAGCTTCAGCATCAGTCCTTCCAATGAATATTCAGGGTTGATTTCCTTTAGGATTGACTGGTTTGATCTCCTTGCTGTCCAAGGGATTCTTGAGTCCTCCAACACCACAGTTTGAAAGCATCAGTTCTTTGGTGCTCAGCCTTCTTTACAGACCAGTACTGGTGTGAAATGCAAAAATTGTATGCTTGGCTATTGTGGCAATGTCAAATTGCTGTAAAGCTTTTGAAACTCTAGCTCTCAACTTCCAAACTTCTTGTGGGCAACACACCAGCTGGGGACTGAGCAAGAGGAGCAAAAACAGAAAAAGGGACCAGGGTGCCCACTAACCGGTAGTGTTCAGTGCACGCCAGGTACTACGCTAAGCACCTGGCGTGTGTTGACTTAATCGTCACAACTCATGAGGAGAGAATGGTTATTGTTCCCATTTTCGAGATGAGGAAAATGAGGCACAAGTGGGGTAAACATGGAAGAAAAGGCATCTGTGATTAGGCAGCAGAGCTGGGATCTGGACCCTGAGATCCTGGGCTTAAAATCTGGGCGTCCCCTCTGGGCTGCACCATCTTGCCTGAGGAAGAGCAGAGATACAGCGTGAGAGGAGACGGGAAACGATGCAACAGTGTAGGGAGAAAAGGAGCAGAAGGCAGTGTGAGGAGAAAGCACACGGGGCGAGAGGGCAGGAGCAACACGGCTGGCAGAGAGAGAGGAAGGGAGAGCTCTGGAAGGGGAAAGCTGGCGTGGCCCATCAGGGAGGTGGCTCTGGCTGGCATGTGGCAGGAGGCGGGGTGGGGCAGGAGCTGCTGGCGAGAGGAGAGGAAGGGGCAACACTGGGCTCGGGAGCTGTGGGGGTGTCAGAAGCAGACAGGCCCCTTCAGGTTCGGGGGGGAGGGGCTGTCCATCCCACCTGGGGGCACAGGGGACCGTGTCCTCACTTTGCAGGGAGCTGCTTCCTCTGCCTGGTGGATGTGGTACCTGTGAAGAATGAAGATGGAGCTGTCATCATGTTCATTCTCAACTTTGAGGTGGTGATGGAGAAGGACCTGGTGGGGTCGCCGGCCCGCGACACCAACCACCGCGCCCCTCCTGCCAGCTGGCTGGCCCCTGGTAAGTGTAGCTGTGGCCGTCTGGCTGGTGTGGGAATACATGGTTTCCCTCCCCTGGGGCCATGAGGCCACCCAAGGCCAAGGCTCTGCAGGCACAGATTCAGAGGCAGGGGCAGGGGGATACCTTTCAGAGATGCGGGAGTGAACACAAAGGATATGGCCAGTCCTATGTGGCTCAGTGTAGAGAGATGGTGTGGAGTGACCGAGTCCAGACTCCCCTTTCCTTGGGGGACAGGATCACGATTGGCTTCACAGCCTTACCAGCTTGGGTTCCCCCTCCAGCAGCCCCCCGGGAGTGGTCCTCTCTGCAGCCACAGAGATGGGGGGGTCCCCCTTCCCAGCTGGCTCTTGTCCCTCCAGGGTGGCTCCCGCTGCTCATGAGAAGGCCCTGTCTCCCTCATGGACTCAGCTCTGGGGTGTTTCTGCCCCTGGTCCTAGTTCTAGACTGGCCGCTTCCCAGATACTTGAGAACGTGAGGGGACTGCTTCCCGGGGCTGGAGACACGGAGGCCTCACCTCATCCTCCCGTGACTCAAAGGCTTAAACACTCCCTCCTCCCCCTCCGTGGCCTCTTTGGGTTTAATTTTAAATGTTCCCTCAGAGTTATGGCAAAAGAAACCACCTCTTGGTTTCTCAAGCTCTAAAATGGCAGCCTCAATAAAGCTGGCCGGACCTGTCCCATGGGTGCCACCCGCAAGGTGGCGGGGTATAGCAGGAACCCCTGGTATCACTCCTTCTCCACTCAGATGCAGGTCCTGACAGCTCCTGTGTTCAGTTCAGTTCAGTTGCTCAGTCGTGTCCGACTCTCTGCGACCCCATGGACCGCAGCACGCCAGGCCTCCCTGTCCATCACCAACTCCCGGAGTTTACTCAAACTCATGTCCATCTAGTCGGTGATGCCATCCAACCATCTCATCCTCTGTGGTCCCCTTCTCCTCCTGCCTTCAGTCTTTACCAGCATCAGGGTCTTTTCCAGTGACTCAGCTCTTTGTATCAGGTGGCCAGAGTTTCAGCTTCAGCATCAGTCCTCCCAATGAATATTTAGGACTCATTTCCTTCAGGATGGTCTGGATGGATCTCCTTGCAGTCCAAGGGAGTCTCAGGAGTCTTCTCCAGCACCACAGTTCAAAAGCTCCTGTGTGAGCTCCCGCAAATGACATAAGTCACTGATGCCTGAATTTCCTCCAGTCTAAAAAGTGGAGATACTGACAGCCACTGGGCGCAGTTGGGCGCAGGTGGTTTGGTGGAGACCACCGGGGACATGAGGCTCAAAAGACAGTGGTTGATTATTGCTGGAGTCTTAGATAAGACTGCGTTCTAGGCCAGTAGTCTCCAACCTTTGTGGCACCAGGGACGGGTTTCCACCAACCAGGGGTTGGAGGAGGGGATGGTTTCCGGATAATTCAAGCCTGTTACATTTCTTCCGTACTTGATTTCTGTTATTGTTACATCAGCTCCATCTCCGGGCATCAGGCGTTAGGTCCCAGATTCTTCTAGACTTCTTTAGAGACTCGAGTCCTGTGTAGCAAGGGTGGGGGTGGAGGGGTGCCGCCGGCTGTCGGGACCCCCACTTTCCCTCCTTCCTCCCCTTGGTGACTGGGGCTCCAGCTCCTAGGCCTTGCCTCCTCCTGGGCTGCTGGGGCCACGCACTCCCTTCTGCCCCCCGACCCGCAGGTCGCGCCAAGACCTTCCGATTGAAGCTGCCGGCGTTGCTGGCCTTGACTGCCCGGGATTCGTCGGTGCGGCCGGGTAGCGCAGGCGGCGCGGGTGCCCCGGGGGCCGTGGTGGTGGACGTGGACTTGACACCCGCGGCCCTCAGCAGCGAGTCCCTGGCCCTGGACGAGGTGACGGCCATGGACAATCACGTGGCGGGGAGGGCGGCGGAGGAGCGGCGCGCGCTTGTGGGTCCCGGCTCGCCGCCGCCGCCGCCGCCGCCACCACCACCACCACCACCCGCCGGCGCGCCAGGCCCGCACCCGTCGCCCCGGACTCACAGCCTCAACCCCGATGCCTCGGGCTCCAGCTGCAGCCTGGCCCGGACGCGCTCCCGAGAGAGCTGCGCCAGCGTGCGCCGGGCCTCCTCGGCCGACGACATCGAGGCCATGCGCACTGGGGCGCTGCCTCCGCCGCCGCGCCACGCCAGCACCGGTGAGAGCCGCCCCCCACCCCACCTCCTGCAGGAACTGCCCCTCCGCGGGGTCCCCACCCGCAGGACCCCAGCTTCCTCCCTCTCCGCCTTGTCCTGTGTGCCTGGGAGATGGAAATCCTATTAAGCATTTATTTAATCCCATTAAGTAGCCTTTTACTCCATTAAACATTCATCCCCATTGCATTCTTCCACTCTGGGAGCCGGTGTGGGCGCCGGAGCTGGCTCTCCCAGGCCTGCCTGCAGCGGGGATGCCCACGGGGGAGTCCAGAGGGCTGGAGAGGCCTCAGGGGCCCTGCCACACCACCTGGGCCTGGGGCAGGCTCCCAGTGCCTGTTGAACAGACCCCAGTGTAGGCTTTGGCTCCTTTCTCCTTTCCTAGTGTGTCAGGGGCCTGCTTCCGTAAAGTGCGGAGGAGTTCTGGCCTTACTTGTTTCTCAGGGAACTGCTCCCCCTTGTCTCCTGAGCTGGCCTGCTTCACTGGACCCCATGGCCTGGCTCCTGCCCGGCCGTCTCCACCCCAGCTCCCAGTCATCGACCTGACGGCCTTTGCCCCTGCTGCCCTGATTGCCTCTCCCCTCCACCCCAGGGGCCATGCACCCCCTGCGCAGCGGCCTGCTTAACTCCACCTCCGATTCGGACCTCGTGCGCTACCGCACCATCAGCAAGATCCCCCAGATCACCCTCAACTTTGTGGATCTCAAGGGCGACCCCTTCCTGGCCTCGCCCACCAGCGACAGGGAGATCATAGCCCCTAAGATAAAGGAGCGGACCCACAACGTCACCGAGAAGGTCACCCAGGTAGGCACCCAGCTCCCCACTCACCTGGGAGGAGCTTGGAAGGGGTGGAGGAGTGCAGTCAGTGAGGGCTTCCTGAAGGTGGTGGCTGGGGGTGTGGGGTGTGGGTGGTGTTTCAGCACTGGGACTGAGAGAAGAGTCTGAGAGCTCCTGGAGAAAGGGAGCCTGGAGAGGGGAGGCCCTGAGAGGGGGCAGTTACAGGGGATGGGTGGATGGGGCTTGGGGAGGACAGGGCAGTCAAGGTTGGGCACCTGGCAGGGTCAGGGTGGGCGGGAGAAGGCAGCCATGGAGCACAACGGGGTCTGTACACAGGGTGAGGAGTGTCCTGGGGGCAAACCAACAGGCTTCACGTTAGAAGGGGCCACAGAAGTCAAGGTGGCTTCCCTGGTGGCTCAGACGGTAAAGAATCTGCCTGCATTGCAGGTGACCCAAGTTTGATCCCTGGGTTTAGGAAGATCCCCTGGAGAAGGGAATGGCAACCCACTCCAGTATTCTTGCCTGGGAAATCTCATGGACAGAGGAGCCTGGCGGGCTACAGTCCATGGGGTCGCAAAGAATCAGACATGACTGAGTGACTAACACACGCAGAGGTCAAGGTTGGGGGGTCCTAATTCTTCTTGGCTAATGCAATGAGCCAGGCTGGGGTTGGGGGCCCAGTGTCAGGGCCCAGATGACCCAGAGGTGCCCACCCCTGTCTCCAAGTCACAGAAGAGGGGACTCGATGGAGGTTGGGGCACACACAGGGAGGGGGTCAGGTCCTTGAATCCTGGGCCGGAGAAGACTGCCAGTCTTGGGGGAAAACTGCCCAACGCTGCCCAGTGGCAGTACCAGCCTGGGGTCCTGCCCCGTCTTGGCAGCAAGATCATCTGTCTGCATGACTCCCCCTGCCCCCAGCCACTGCCCAATCCATTCCAGCCCCTTCCCATCCTGGCCTGGGGGATAGGGGAGGGTCAGGACTGAGGAGCCAGGGACAGCAGGGTTCACCCCATTGGCCCCTCCGGCCTCTTTGGCAGCAGTGATCCGAGTGAGGGAGCTGTGCACCCGCTGGGGCCTCCTCGGCCCTCCTCCTGGCCCTGCTTCTGCTGCTGCCTCTGGCTCTCTGGGTCCCTGCCAGGTCTCCAGCCCCTTGGCCTTGACTCCAGAACCTTCCCCCCACACGCTGGGCCCCTTATCTGGCAGCCGACCCCCACTACCCCATCCCCCTCCTCCCCCCCACCCCCCCGCCCCACCTGGAGCCCTGCCGGCCACCCTGCTCCTGTGTGCCCTCGGGGTGCGCTGTTTGTCATGTTGTGGGCTCTGTGTTTGTGTGCACGCACGCGTCTGTGTGTGCCAGCGTGCGGGTGTGTTCCTGGGCTCTCTGGTCACCGGGCAGGCCGTCTCTCCGTCTCTGGGTGTCTGTCTGACTCTGGCTGGCGGGGCGGGGGTGTTGAAGGGCCCATTAATCTGCGGTGACAGGCCGGGCTGCCCGGGGCCGGGGGTGGGGCGCGGGCTGCGGGAGCGGCTGCAGCAGGAGCCCCGGGCGGGGGCCGCGGGGGAGGGGGCCTCCAGCCGGCCGGCCGGGCGGGGTGGGGGTGGGGACCTGGGAGGAGGAGGGGCCGGCTGGAGGAGCTGGAGGTTCCCAGAGCGCCGGGCGCCGGCTGCTGGGCTGGCAGCGGGCAGAGTGCAGCACCGGGCTGTGGGGCCCGCACCAGGCAGGGGGTGGGGACCATGGGCCGCCCCCGCCAGGTGGGCTGCGGGCCACACTCCCTGCCAGGGTGACCCCAGCCCCGAGGCCTAGCCCCAGTGACCCTGGCTGCGAGGCCAGGGGCTGCCCTGGGAGCCAGGCCGACAGCCTCTGAGGGTGCAGGTGAGGTGCTGGTGTGGGCCCTTGGGCCCCAGGGCAGGCAGGCTGGGGGGAGCCAAGTCCTCCATGGCGGCCCCATCGGGGAAGGCGGGCAGGCCAGGGGCCCTGCAGCCCAGGACCCAGAAAGGTCGTGTGAGACGGGCCGTGCGCATCTCCAGCCTGGTGGCCCAGGAGGTAGGTGTCCGCCTGCTCCCCCACCCGCCCCCACCCCACGCTCGTGCGGTCCCACGCGGCTCAGAGGGCTCTGGCTCCAGGTCAGCAGAGGGCTTCCGAGATGCAGGGTGTTTCGGGAGAGGGGGAGCCCCGGGAGCCGTGGCCCAGCCTGTCCCACTCTTGGCTCCAGCTTGCTCTTCTCCGGTGCCGCCGGGCCTAGGTGGACAGTGTTTGTCTTGCCAGGGCTTCCCTCCTCCTGGCCTTCCTGGCCTGGCCTTCGAGCTGGATACACGGAAGGAGGAGAGGGGAGAACAGGAAAGGGGGTGCCTCGGAGAGCTGTGAGGGGAGGAGAGGAGCCACTCGGCTTCTACTCCACCTCCCCCAGTGAGTGGGCAGCAGCTGGGCCTGGCGCCCAGGCCCGGGGCTCCACCCCTCCAGCACTCTGTGCTTTGGGGGTGGACTCTGGTGGGTGAGGGGGCATGGGCTGCTTCAGGGGTCCGGGTTTGGGGGCTGGGGGTCAGAGGCCACTGGATGAGTGGAGAGGGCTGTCTGAAGCAGGCATCTGGTCCAGCCTGAAGAGCTGGTGGTCCCCCTGGGCTGATGGCTCGGTAGGCACCTCCGGGGAGCCACCTCTTCACATCTCCCCTGAACTGGGGGCAGCGGGATTGGGGGGGCTTCTGTCACAGAGCCAGGGGCCAGCTCAGGGTGGCAGGGGGAGCTGGAGGCGGCTCAGGCTGGAGTCTGAGCACCCTCACCTCTGTCGCCAGCTCCTGAACCCTCTGTCTTGGCTCTTGTGCTCCTCGCAGTGCGGGGGACAGGTATGGGGGGCGGGATTCTCCCAGCTGCAGGTGAGGACCTTGGGTCGGGCTTAAAAGAGCTTTCGCATTCTGTGTGACTGCGGGTCAGGGGAGGTTACGCACCCGTCCCAAGTCCGAGGCTGTGTGCTGAGCTGGTGGCAGCAGACCTGAGCCCGGCTTGCCCCTGTAAGATGGGATCTGCAGGTCCTGGGCTCGTGTGTGCTTGTGCCCGGAGTGGCGCTAGCCCTGCTGTGGGCAGACACGGGGTGGTGGTGGGGGGCAGGGTCACATTTACCAGGTGTGGTCCAGCACAGTCCAGGGGCCTGGCCTTCTTCTGACTCCTGTCTGCCGGGGCCCCGGTCAGTTCTGTTTTTTCAATCTCTGCTTATCCTCGGAAGGTCACCGCCCCATGTTCTCTGCCTTAAGGAGTGAGTGGCTGGGGCTGAAGTCAGGGCAGAAATGGGGGCCTCAAAGCCGCAGACTCCTTCCCCTGCCCCAGGCCCCATTGGGTGCCTCCGGAGAGCCCTTGTGGTCACCCCGGGGTGGCCAGAGCCCCAACTGTGGCCCATCTTAACTTCCAGTTACTTCTTCTAAGGAGGTGCCTAACAGTCCATCTGTTTGTGAGGGTGGTTCCGGGGGGGGTCCCCAGTGTGGATGTGAATGGAAGTCTTTGGGGCTCCGCCCCACCTCTGTCCCGCAGCCTGAGGCCTGAGGAGGTGGGCCTTGGCATTTTGTGCTTCTCCTGCAGGGCCGGCAGCCTTGGCGGTCAAGGGGGAGGGTGGGTGAGGCCTTGGGCCTGGCTGCCCAGGATGGCAGAGCCAGGCCGAGAGTTTGGGGATTGCGTGGGGGACAGGGGACAGGCTGAGGCTCCCGGGGCAGTGTGGGAAAGCTGGTCTCAGCCCTTCCTAGTTTGACCTGAAGGGGGCTGGGGGGGTGTGGTGGCTGCTGTCCCCAGGTCTAGGTGGCGTGCTGCCTCTACCTGAGTGATGAGGGGCAGGAGCCTGGACGGGCTCGGGGGTCATGTCTGAATGGCGGCCCCGGGCCGGGGTGAGTAGGGGGAGGGTAGCGAGTGTCGTGGTGTCTCCTCTCTCCTGGGTGCCAAGGGACCTGGGTCTGGGTTGCTGGTACCCTTGGGTCAGTGGCAGGAAGGGACACTTAGACCCTCAGTCCTGGGCCACCAGTAACAGGACTTGCAGGCGATCACCACTGTTTACATCGCCCAGGCTGGAAACGGTAGTCCTTGGAGCATTTTCTGGCAGAGATGGTGGTGTATACGGGACGTGTGTGTGTGTGTGTGTGTGTGTGTGTGTGTGGTTGCCATGGGGGTGAGCACAGTGGGAGTTGTATCCATAGCTGTGGGTCTGTATTGCTGATGGGGAGCCGTGCTTGTGGGCGTTACTGTGAGGTGCCGTGGACTCAAGGGAGCCAGCCAGGAGGCCACATGGGGAACTGTGGTCAGCAGCCATGTCCACCCGGCTGAGGGTGGGATGGGCCCCCCTCAAACACCCCTTTCCTACAGACCCCCTCTTACACCCCTGCTTACACCCCCTCCTCTTACTCTGCTTGGCCCCTTCTCCGAGGGCCCAGCCCAGGTGTCACAGGGCCAGTAGCCTGCCCTCCCCTACCCCACCCCTTAGCGCCACCTTCCCTGCCTGCCCAGGTCCTGTCTCTGGGGGCTGACGTGCTGCCGGAGTATAAGCTGCAGGCGCCCCGCATCCACCGCTGGACCATCCTGCACTACAGCCCCTTCAAGGCCGTGTGGGACTGGCTCATCCTGCTGCTGGTCATCTACACAGCGGTCTTCACCCCCTACTCGGCTGCCTTCCTGTTGAAGGAGACCGAAGAGGCGCCCCTGGCCCCCGACTGTGGCTACGCCTGCCAGCCACTGGCCGTGGTGGACCTCATTGTCGACATCATGTTCATTGTGGACATCCTCATCAACTTCCGTACCACCTACGTCAACGCCAACGAGGAGGTGGTCAGCCACCCTGGCCGCATCGCCGTCCACTACTTCAAGGGCTGGTTCCTCATCGACATGGTGGCTGCCATCCCCTTTGACCTGCTCATCTTCGGCTCTGGCTCTGAGGAGGTGGGCTGGCCAGGAGGCAAGGGAACGGGGGAGGGCAGCAGGGGGTGGGGCGAGGGGGTGGCAGACACACGGGGCCCCCAGCTCACCCGTGCCTGCAGCCCTTTCCGTGCGAGCCTCTTCCTGGTTGTAAAGGTCCAGGGGACCCGCCTTTTCCCAGTGTGTCTGTCCAGGGTGGTCACTGCCTTCTGATTCACATGAAAATGCCCTGAAGCTGGCAGGAGCTCTGGCACCTGAGGGTGGGTGCACCTTGCGAGACCCGGTTGTTTCATCCTGGTTGTGGGGACAGTGAGCCCTTTGTCACTGTGGAGTGAAAGTGTTAGTTGCTCAAGCATGTCCAGTGTCCAACTCTTTTCTACCCCATGGACTGTAGCCCACCAGGCTTCCTCTGTCCATGGGTTCTCCAGGCAAGAACACTGGAGTGGGTTGCTATTCCCTTTCCCAGGGGATCTTCCCAACCCGGGGATTGAACCCCGGACTCTTGCGCTGCGGGCGGATTCTTTCCTGTCTGAGCCACCAGGGAGCTGGCACAAAAGACTGCCGGGTGCAGCGGGTGGGAGGCGCTCATACTGATATTAGGGGGAGGTTCTGGGGAGAAGTCTTTGGGGATCTCACCTCCGCTGTCCCCCCCCACCACCGAGGGCCACAGTGCGCCCATGCCGCGTCCCCCACCACCCCACCCCACCCCACCACACCCCACCCCACCCCACTGAATGTCTGCTGCCCCCGTAGCTGATCGGGCTGCTGAAGACGGCGCGGCTGCTGCGGCTGGTGCGCGTGGCCCGGAAGCTGGACCGCTACTCGGAGTATGGGGCTGCGGTGCTCTTCCTGCTCATGTGCACCTTCGCGCTCATCGCGCACTGGCTGGCCTGCATCTGGTACGCCATCGGCAACATGGAGCAGCCGCACATGGACTCCCGCATCGGCTGGCTGCACAACCTGGGGGACCAGATCGGCAAGCCCTACAACAGCAGCGGCCTGGGAGGCCCCTCCATCAAGGACAAGTATGTCACCGCCCTGTACTTCACCTTCAGCAGCCTCACCAGCGTGGGCTTCGGCAACGTGTCCCCCAACACCAACTCAGAGAAGATCTTCTCCATCTGTGTCATGCTCATCGGCTGTGAGTGCGCCCCTGGGGGCGGGCGTGGGCACAAGCCACATGGGAGAGGGAGGGTGTTAGAGGGTCCCCCATCAGGGCATGTTCAGAGGCTGCGAATACCAGGGCAGAGGCGCAAGGCGGGGGCTGAGGAGTATGCCCGGGCTTCTGTGAGTGCATCTCGTGTGTATGCTCACACTGAGGCAGGACTGTGTGTTGGCACTGACCTGGTGCCGGGGTGGACAGGGTTCCTCGGAGGCTGACGGCCCAACCCACCCCGCCCCCAGCCCTCATGTATGCCAGCATCTTCGGCAATGTGTCGGCCATCATCCAGCGGCTGTACTCGGGCACGGCCCGCTACCACACGCAGATGCTCCGCGTGCGGGAGTTCATCCGCTTCCATCAGATCCCCAACCCGCTGCGCCAGCGCCTCGAGGAGTACTTCCAGCATGCCTGGTCCTATACCAATGGCATCGACATGAATGCGGTGAGGCCCCGGGCTGGGCTGGGGGGCAGGGCGCTGGTGGGGACTCCTCTGGGTTTGCCAGAGTCACACTCCCCTCCACCCTGGCCCAGGTGGGCCCAGGTAGTGCCGGCAGGACCCTGAGAGGTAAGTTACCTTCCTTCTGCCCATGGAGTTCATTTCCTGGGCAAGTTCTCATTTGGGGGCAGGCCCTGGGTGATCCGTGGTTGATCCATAGGACACCCCCAGGCAGGAGATGGTCTCCACACCTCATGCGTTACAAGGTGGAAGTGTGAGCAGTGAGGCGTCCTCCTAAGGGTGCACGGTCTGCAGGGAGGAGGGGTGGAGCTGGCGTGGACACCCAAGTGCTTCCCCTGGTAGATCCTGGGTGCCCTGGTGCTCCCCGGCCCGCTCTCCCGGTGCGGGGGTGGGAGAGGGCGTGCTGAGTTGCCCCCCGCCCCCAGGTGCTGAAGGGCTTTCCTGAGTGCCTGCAGGCCGACATCTGTCTGCACCTGAACCGCTCGCTGCTGCAGCATTGCAAGCCCTTCCGAGGGGCCACCAAGGGCTGCCTGCGGGCCCTGGCCATGAAGTTCAAGACGACGCACGCGCCACCCGGAGACACGCTGGTGCACGCTGGGGACCTGCTCACCGCCCTCTACTTCATCTCCCGGGGCTCCATTGAGATCCTGCGGGGTGACGTGGTCGTGGCCATCCTGGGTACGGCAGGGACCGGGAGCTGGGCCCGGAGTGCCAGCCGTGGCTGCAGAGGCCCAACCCTCGAAGGACGCAGCCCCTGGGGGCCTTGGGCTCCTCTGATTCACCCGAGCTCAGGCCTTCCCAGGGGGCCAGGGAGAGGAGCCCTACCTGGTGGGGGAGGGCAGGTGCTGCTGAACTCTGGAGGTTTCCAAATTCTGTTTCCTTTTGGGGGTCTCCTCACGGGCTATGACACTCTTGTTTCTTAAAATGGAACCAAATCTGAATGCTCCACGGTAGGCAGTAGGGGAGGTTCTGCGACTGATTTCTACTTAGGCCCTGTGGTACAGCCAAGCCCTCGCCTCCAGAGCAGAGGGAGTCTACCCTTCTTCCCCTCGCATCCCTTCTTCTCTGCCCTACCTGTGCACGTGGACAGGTGTGCCTGGGCACTGGGGACTTCCTACCTTCTGCCTGTCTTTTCCTTGGCCCTAGCCGCCTCAGGGCAGAGATGTGTCATGGTGGGGCTTACACGCTCATACCGCAGACACCCCCCAGACACCACTGAAACCAAGGTCTTGCTAAACTACAGTCGCTTTAGCTGCATCCCGGTATTTTCCGTTCTATGCTGTGCTCAGCTATGCTGCCCTGTTTTCTCTGAGTAAACAAAGCGCTGGTCTTGATTCACTACTGCGGTATGATCTTTAGTTTGAAGAACATTGTTTGTGGGGTGCAGTGCTTAGCCAGGGGTGTTTGGGACATGGGCTTTGGTGGAGGGTGTACCAGAGGAGTTAGAACCCAAGAAGGAAGCCAGGGTCTTGGGGCAGAGGTGGGCATCCAGGCTGCAGCTGCTGGCTGGCCCTACAGTAGCTGGGAGGCACGGGTTCCTGGCCCTTCTCCTCCAGGGCACTGCACTGCACCTCTTCTGCCTTTGGGAGCTGGGGGCAGATGGGCCGGCTGGTGCCCCCTTGGCCCTGGGGCCTGGGGCTGGGCAGCACGTGAGCAGACTGAGGCGAGGTGCGCGGCCAGGGTGACAATGCACGGAAGACAGGTGCCTGCTGCCTCCGCTGCCGCCCCGGGGCTGAGCCCCCCTCTCGGTGGCCTCCAGGGAAGAATGACATCTTCGGAGAGCCTCTGAACCTGTACGCGCGCCCTGGGAAGTCCAACGGGGACGTGCGGGCCCTCACGTACTGCGACCTGCACAAGATCCACCGCGACGACCTGCTGGAGGTGCTGGACATGTACCCCGAGTTCTCTGACCACTTCTGGTCCAGCCTGGAGATCACTTTCAACCTGCGGGATGTGAGTGGGCCACGTGGCCGACTGCCCTGCTGGGTGGCTGCCCCTTTGCCGCAGGACCTTCTCTCTGGGCTTGTTTAATGGTGTCTGGGTCAGACCAGGTTGTGAAAAGTGCCAGTCTCAGCCCTGTTCCTGCGGCGGAGCTCACACCTCCCCCAGAGTGGGCATGCCCAGTCCCACCTCCTCTGGTCATGAGAGGGTCTTCCTGGGACCGGGCAGAGCAGGTGGCCACAGAAGGGCCCTGACACCGCTCTTGGGTTTCAGACCAACATGATCCCCGGCTCTCCGGGCAGCGGGGAGGTCGAGGGCGGCTTCAACCGGCAGCGCAAACGCAAGCTGTCCTTCCGCCGGCGCACGGACAAGGGTGAGGCGGGGGAGGGGAGGGGGCGGGGAGGGGGCGGGGCCCGGGCCCAGAGAGTCTAGGAGGCGGGGCAGAGGGCCGGGCCGGCAGGTCTGCTCCTCCCAGGCCCCACAGACCTCCCGATCCGACCGTCACCGTTCCCTCCTCATCCCACCCTTTCAGGCCCCCTTGAGACGTCACCTCCTCCAGGAAGCCCTCTTCCACCCTCCAGGGCAGGGGTGCGCCTTAGTTTATTGGGTTTTCACAGAGCTGGCGTCCTGATAGGCGCTGCTTTGATGAGCTAGGGCCCGGGGTCCCAGAGAGCCCCACCCAGCAGTGCTACTGACCCAGCTCTGGCAGTCACAGACGATCTGCCCCCACCTCCCACCCCGGCTCTCCCCTCCTCTCTGTGCCTCCTCCTGTCATCTCTGAGGCCCGTTCTCTGTCTCCCACAGACCCGGAGCAGCCAGGGGAGGTGTCGGCCTTGGGGCCGAGCCGGGCGGGGGCAGGGCCGAGTGGCCGGGGCCAGCAGGGGGGGCCGTGGGGGGAGAGCCTGTCCAGCGGCCCCTCCAGCCCCGAGAGCAGTGAGGATGAGGGCCCAGGCCGCAGCTCCAGCCCCCTCCGCCTGGTGCCCTTCTCCAGCCCCAGGCCCCCCGGAGAGCTGCCGGGTGGGGACCCCCTGACCGAGGATTGTGAGAAGAGCAGCGACACTTGTAACCCACTGTCAGGTAGGGTGAGCCCCCCACCGCCCCCACCTCTCCCCGGCGGGTGGGGTGTGGGCCTCTCTTCCAGCCTCACCCCCGCTCTCTGGCTGCAGGCGCCTTCTCAGGAGTGTCCAACATCTTCAGCTTCTGGGGGGACAGCCGCGGCCGCCAGTACCAGGAGCTGCCTCGCTGTCCTGCCCCCGCCCCCAGCCTCCTCAATATCCCCCTTTCCAGCCCTGGCCGGCGGCCGCGGGGAGACGTGGAGACCAGGCTGGACGCCCTTCAGAGGCAGCTCAATAGGTGAGGGCGGACCCTGGCGTCCTGCGAGTGTCCAGGGGGACAGGCTAGGAGGTGTTGGATGGGGGAGTGATGCAGTGTGATCTGTGGGTTTCGCGCAGTGTTGTTGGGTGCCAGGCGGGCGGGGGTGCTGTCTGCTCTGTCTAGATCTGTCCGTATGTCCCAGCGGCTTGGCCCTCTCCTTGCATTCGGAGCCAAGCTGGGGCTACCATGCCTAGGATGGAGAGTGGGCCTGGGGGTTGACCAGCTGGCTGTCCACAGGGCGGTCCTGAAGTCACGGTTGCTGGTGTCTCCACTTCTCTGAGACCCAGAGCATCCTCCTCCTTCTCGCCCAGGCTGGAGACTCGGCTGAGCGCAGACATGGCCACTGTCCTGCAGCTGCTACAGAGACAGATGACGCTGGTCCCTCCCGCCTACAGTGCTGTGACCACCCCGGGGCCCGGCCCCGCTTCCACCCCCTCCCTGCTGCCCGCAGGCCCCATCCCCACCCTCACCCTGGACTCGCTTTCTCAGGTAAGTTCCCAGCACCCCTGGCCTGGCCTTTTCTGCACCGATTCCACCCCAGGCCTGCTTTGCTGCCCCTTCTGTGGCCTTGGGCCCCAGCCGCCTCCCCCACTATCCCTGCGCTCCTCCCACGCTGTATTCTTGGAGGAGGAGCTGTGAGCACGGAGCACAAAGCACGCAGACAGCTGGGCCAAGGCAGCCCGTAGGCCGAGTGTCGTGTGCTCCCCTGGGGTCACCTGAAGGGCCGGGTCTACTCAGGGTGCCTGTGTCCATGGCTGCACATGGAGGAGACTGTTGAGCCCTGGAGGGCCTGGTGGTGGGTGGTGGGTGCCAGTGCACCCTTGGGACAGGGTCCCACAGCCCTGCTGTTGCTGGCACCCCCGGGTCTGACTCTACACTCACTCGACGCACGACTCTCACGCGCGGCACTCTGCAGGGTTGTCCCAGAGCCTCTGGCTAAGCCCCAGGGGGGGCCCTTCCAGTCAGCTTCTCCCCGTCTCTGCCAGAGGTGGGCCTCTGTCGTCCTTTGTCCTCTCCTGAGTGGACCTGTGTGTTCCTGGCCTCCTGACAGGACAGTGGTGTCTGGCTCTCAAGCAGGGGGTCCTTTGGGCAACCTGAGGTGGCCTGGGCTCCGCCGCCCCCTCCCCCCCCCAGGCATCTGCTCCCCTCCCATATGCTGCCTGCTCCTGTTTGCAGACACCAGGGCCCACGTCAGCAAATGTGCCAGTCTCCCTTCACAGCCTCCCCCGCAGAGCTCTCACAGCAGACTCGTCAGCACCCACAAAGCCCCTCCCGCCTGCCCTGGCACTCTCCCTGGCCTTCCGAAGCCTGGCCGCCAGCCTACTTCTGTTTCTAGGTCCTGGAGTCCTTTTGAGACTGCAGGCAGGAACCTTGTCTCTTCTTCTGTCCAGCTTCAGTGCCAGCTCAGGGCCCCTTATTCCGGGTTGGCATTGAATCCAGCAGCCAGGTTCCCCGGGGAGGGAAGTGGCTAAGGCCTGGGGCTCCCCGCAGGATCAGAAAGACACTGCCCCAGGGCCCCCAGTAGCCTGGCCTGGCTCTTGTCCATCCAGAGCACATTTCTCCACGTCCAGTCTTGACCCCTCCCTTGGCAGTTGGAGTCCTGCTCTGTCTCCTGCTCAGCCCTTCTCCTGTCCCCTCCAACCTCCTCCTGTGTGGCCCCAGAGTTCCCGGACCCTCTCTCTCCTCTGACCCTCTCCCGCTCCTCGGCTCCTGGCCCCCCACACTCTTTGTTTCTCTGCAGGTTTCCCAGTTCATGGCGTGCGAGGAGCTGCCCCAAGATGGACCCGCTCGACGCCTCTCCCTGCCGGGCCAGCTGGGGGCCCTCACCTCCCAGCCCCTGCACAGACATGGCTCAGACCCGGGAAGTTAGTGGGGCTACCCAGTGTGGACACGTGGCTCACCCAGGGTTCAGCGCACTGCCTGGGCCCCTCCCCGTGGAGGCCCTGCCCGGGAGGCCCTGGCCACCGACGGGAGAGGAATAGGAAGGCACGGCCCCTCCCCCAGCTCTTGGGGGCCCACCTCCTCCTTCGGTCCCTGGGGCCCCGCTGCAGGGGGCACAGGGGCCGGGACAGGGCCGGGCAGTGGATGGGGGTCTGTGGTCCCCCCACTGCCCTGGGGCAGTAGCTGGTCTAACTGCCTGGAGGCACCCGGCCCTGGGCCTTAGGCACCTCAAGGACTTTTCTGCTATTTACTGCTCTTATTGTTAAGGATAATAATTAAGGATCATATGAATAATTAATGAAGATGCTGATGACTATGAATAATAAATAATTATCCTGAGGAGACTCCAGTGGTGCTGGAAGGTGTGACGGCTACCTGCTGTATCCTGTATTTGTGGTCACAGCACTGTTGGCATGGGCCTGTCTGGGGGGGTCCGGGCCAGTCCGACCATGTGCGCTGGGCCTGCAGGGGCAGCTCTGCCGTCTAGGTGTGGGGTGGGCGCAGTGGGGGAGCTCCCTTGGGGCTGACACACACCACCTCCAGGGCCTCTTGCCTCCGGAGGGCCCTGCTTCCCTGCGGTCCTGGATTCAGGATGGCACTCACCTGGACTGTGATGAACAGAGAGGTTGTC